>NMRA01000411.1:127190-165265 GCA_002633005.1 Phoronis australis | reverse complement strand
TGACTATGTAGAGTACTCCAACCAGAGGCTGCCTGCCAAGGGCGTCAAGTTGAACTTGGACAAAGACTTCCTGTTGTGTTGCAGTTGCACGGATGGCTGTAGGGTAGGTTGTCTGCTAACAGTTCAAGGGTAGGTCGTCTGCTAACAGTTAAAGGGTGGGTCGTCTGCTAACAGTTAAAGGGTGGGTCGTCTGCTAACAGTTAAAGGGTAGGTCGTCTGCTAACAGTTAAAGGGTAGGTCGTCTGCTAACAGCTGTAGGGTAGGTCATCTGGTAATAGCTGTAGGGTAGGTCATCTGGTAACAGCTCATGACTGAATGGTGTAGAGTAATATGTGGACATCTCACACTCACAACTGGTGTAACTATTTTGTTGAGACGTGTATTTGAGCGTCCCTAACGGTAACCCTTGTAGCATTCCTGCAGTGTGCGGTGGTTCATTTTAGAATTTTGGCATGGTGTACGGTACAAGCCAAAAGCATACAGACAAAATAATACAAAATTCCTTGTCACGATGGCTGGGGGGGAACCAAATTAATCGTGAGAGTAGTCTCCCCTGATGACTGTCAGAGTAGTCTCCCCTCATTACCGAGAATAAAGGAGAATTGACAGAAAAGTTAGTTAGGTGATTAAGCGATTCTGTAATTAGAATTTTTCCACCCTAGTAGTTATTATCGGTAATTTTTGCTGTTAACAGAATTTACCGTCACAATGGGAAAACCTTTTTTAATAGATTTCTTGTCTTGTTCTGTATGGTGGCTGGCATGCAGTCTTGGCTGATAATAAGTGTCTTAAGGATTTGTGATGACTTGGTTCATTCAGTGTACGGAAAACTATGTTTCGGTTTCTCTAAGTTTTCTACTCTTAGTGAAAACGAGATTTCAATAGGTCCACAACAAAAATGTTGCTTCAAAATTTGACATGTTTGTCTACACTTCCCTTTAGGATAAATCCAAGTGTGAATGTTGGCAGTTGACCCACGAGGCATTCATGGCGGCCAACAAAGGGGAGAAGGACCCTACCATAGGATATGTACACAGGAGACTGAGTGAGCAAGTCATTACCGGGTAGGTGAATGGCTAGGGGCCTGTCACCCTTATATTGGTCTGTGACCCTGATATTGGTCTGTGACCCGAATAATGCTCTGTGACACTAATATTGGTTAGGAGACTACGAAGGAGTAACGACATGGTATGTGAAGAGTTCGGGTGAGCTAAGGGGTCTGGGACCCTGAAGTTGGGTGTGAGTGAGTTAAGGTTGTTATGACAATTAACATATGTGGAAATTGAATAAATGTGATTTAGCTGAGTAAGTGGGGGAATTATAGATAAGCAGTGGGACCAAGGGTCATGACTCTGTAATGTTTTGTTGTTGTATAAAAGGAAATTGATTTCTTAAGGCTATGTCATTGTGATTTGGGAGCATGTTGTTTGTTTTCCAGTATCTACGAGTGCAATGAACGGTGTCACTGTGATGCACGCTGCACCAATAAGGTGGCCCAGAACGGACTTCAGCTCAGACTGCAGGTATTCAAGACAGAGAAGAGGTGAGAATCTTTACAATTCATTTTTATTATAAAAATTACGAAACTAATTTTAATACGGACCAGAGTTAGTAAAAAGTTATTCCCAAATGATGCCAACGTATCGAGTTTGGTCTTAAGTCTCATGGTAAAATGTAACCAATTTAGGACGTGATATGGTAGACATTCAAGTGATCATTTTATTTTGTCAAATTTTCTAAAAAAATACGTTTCACCAAATTAATGCTGTGTCGTGTTCAGGATCTGCTACCAACAGACAGTATTTAGAGAAACCATAGCCATTCAGAAAAATGCTAAAAAGACCATGAAAAATGGGGAAAAGGGCAATTTTGGCATTTGTTTTTATCCAAAATTTATGAGATATTAACTGTATAATTTGAGTAAGGTGCAAGGTAACACTATTAGTATGGAATCTAATTCATTTGAGTTTATGGACAGTGATGCTCAACTGGTCTTGCCCTGTGAAACTTGCTCGATCAGTATTTGTTAATTGTTGGTATCTATTTAATTTATTGTTACTTGGTGGTCAGCTATTAGCAGCCTGTGCCTTTGCTGGCCATCTAATCATATAACAATGTATGTTTTATATGATTTAAAAAATAAAAGTTTCTCTCAGTCTAATAGCAAGCATGTAGCACAGTGCTTTAACTTCGGACACAGCACTTTGATTGTAGTGATGGCATTTTCCACTTAATCCCTCTGTGTTCTATGTTCGGGCATGGAGTGTGTTGGCAGTACCTGTTTCATCCACCAATATTTGCTGACCTCGGCTTTTTATGGACGTTGTTTGTACGATTTTTGTTGAAGTTATTTGAACATCTCGCCGCACAGTAGTGATTGTTATGGTAATTCGACAGGCTGGTGACAGCAAGTAGATTTCAAGTACGCTGTGAATTCCTCTGCTTTAAATCTCTCCCTGTATCATATATGAGCTATAGGTGGCGCTGAACATTTGCCAACAATAACGTAGCATTATATAGCAATGAAACTTCTTTCAAAAGTTTGCCGCGATATTAGTATTCAGTTCTGCCTCTTATGTGGATAATGTGACTGTATTCTTGTGAACTTCTTTTCAGGGGTTGGGGGTTAAGGTGCTTAGATGACATTCCTAATGGTGGCTTTATTTGTATCTATGCTGGGCAGCTTCTCACAGAGCAAGGGGCTAATGAGGTAAGCCATGCAGAGTTATACGTTTGTTGAGTTGGTCTCTTCTCACAGAGCAAGGGGCCAATGAGGTAAGCCATGCTGAACTATACATTTGTTGAGTTGGTCTCTTTTTGGACTACTTTCCACTGATCCTCACAACCTGATTTGACTCGTCACAGTAACGAGTTGGGATTTTGTCTTGACTAGTTTGGCTAACATGCGTCAAGTTAAAAAAAATGCTATGAATTTGAAGTCGTAGGAGATTAGATTAGTCATTCATCGCCAAAACAGGACAGTCCAGTTTACTGATTCCAAGGATGTCTACAAACCCCTCACGGCCATGGACATGGACTTTCGATTATGTTCGTGAATGTCTTAATTCCCGTAGAGTTTGAATTACGTGTTGTCAGGAACACAGCCTTCACATATCAAGTGAAACTGGATAGTAAAACTTTAAGATATTGATACTTTGAAGATCCTAAAGTTTTTTAAGAATTCAAAGCAAGCTGAGTCATAAGATGAGTAACAAAATGTCCTTCTTTTCAAATAGTGACATACACTTTTAAGTGGAACTTATTCCTTATCTCTGTGACTGCTTGGTCAAAGCAGTTAGAAATACAACATATAGCGACAATTTGAATATAAAGTAAGTTTTAAGAACGAGTTATATGGCGAAAATGATCTGCCACAAATCACTAAACCATATTCAGTGAGTATCATGACGTGGTGCTGGGGAATAACCTGTGTGCCCGCGAGGTGCGTTATTATTGAAAAGGTCACGTATTTGCAGATTTTTTTTTTAGTTTCACATTTAAAAGTTGTCAGTGAATACAACTGCACTTTGTTTAGTGTAGACTGCAGATTTTTTTTTTGGTTTCACATTTGTAAGTTGTCAGTGAATACAACTGCACTTTGTTTAGTGTAGACTATGTTAAAATAGCATTGTCGTTTAGTTCCTGTTAAACACGAGCATGCAAATACATCTTTAAGCCAAGATTTTATGTCGGAATATTATATTCACAACGACTCTACATATGAGTGTTTAGTGGGGAGTTTTATGAGGAGATTTCCAAGTGTCATTATCAAGCATCAGATGTTTTGGGTAACATTGCTGGCAAATGCTGAATAGTCAAATTATGACTTGCCGATAGAGGTTACCGTAGAGTTTTGTCAAAATAGACTCAACCATTGGTATGTTGTTGACAGGATGGCCAGGCCTATGGGGATGAGTACCTTGCAGAATTGGACTACATAGAGGTGGTGGAGAATGTGAAGGAGGGCTATGAAGAAGATGTTGAAGACGATGAAGGCCTGGGCAAGGAGACGGAGGGCTCGAGTTCTAGTGAAGAAGATGATGACGACGAAGATACGTATGTGGCTTTAAGTAATTATGACAGCTGTTGACGGAGGAGTTTCCATCACATTACTTAATTATTTTGGCTGTTAATACAGAAGTGTCCCAAGAAGTGATGCAGATATTGTAACTGTTGGTATAGATGTGTTTCAACATGCATTTTTTTATTTTTTTTATTATTGTGATATTTAAAATGAGGATGGCCTCTTCAGTGATAGCACTGCTTTCCAAGAGGGCCCTCAATGCAGCAATAGTTTTTGTGACTTGATGATATTGGAGTATTCGATACACATAGTTATTGTGATTGTTGAAAAAGGAATGCTAAACACACATTATAGTTATTGTGACTGTTGATATAGGAATGCTCAACGCACATGAGAGTTATTGTGACTGTTGATATAGGAATGCTCAACGCACATGAGAGTTATTGTGACTTGATGATGTAAAAGTCTTCAACATGTAAAATAGTTACTGCGGATGTTGATACAGCTATTTTCAACATATAGCAGAGTTTTTGTGGTTGTTGGTGTAGCAATGTTCAACACACAATGTGACTGATTTGACGGTGTCAAACTGGTTTGGTTTAAACCAAAGTGATACACACTGTGTGTTGGGTATAGAAAGAGATTTGAAAGTCAGAGCTTATTTTGTATTCAAGTATTGAAGTTCATATCTCGCCTAGTATTCACTAGGATTATCCTAACTTATTATATTGCCACGTTAATTTTTCGTTTTACGTTCTGTTCTTTATGTTGAGATGATTTGTGTGTTAAGCTTCATGTTTCATTAGTTACTTGGAGCAGCACTGTACCAGGGATCCGTCAGAGAAACTAACTTTGTATTTAGACCGCTTAACACTATGAAACTGATCTCATGTTGTTCTTAGTTCAAACGAGAAGTGAATACTGGGCTTGGAAAAAATGTTTATGTGTTACGTTCTACGCGTAAAAATGACCCACCATGATAAGCCAACCTTTAGCATTTGTTCCCAAGCAATGATGATCTGCCTGTTGCTTCCAAGCTAAAAATTTGTCTCTGATTTGACTAAGGAAGACTTAGAGATCAAACCGATAGTGGTGGGGGGTCTAACACAGATGGAAATGGGATTTATTGTCCTTTGAATTTTCTGGAGTTGAAATAGGTGCGGTCTTCTAGCGGCCATTGTAGTGTCTGTGCTGTTTTGTTGTTTCAGTTTCTCCGCCAACACGACCGAGTCCAGTGCTAGTGCTAGAGATCTACCAACGTTTGAACGGGAGATAAGGTAGAATGTTAAAAGCTTAGTTATTGTACCACTAAGCCACCCTGTGCAGTCACCTTATAAATTCCACCTGTAATGTTGTTCAATGATTGACTGAAATAATTGTGTGAATTGCAAGCATTTTGTCGTTATGAGGCAGTTCATAATTGATTTTTTTTTTTGGTTGTTTCTGGTCATAACAGTTGTTTCAAGAACACTAAATTATTGAATTTCAGCACACGGCGGAAAACCAAAGGACAGCAGGAGCAGGAAAAGGCAGGGAATGGCAAAGATAGCCCCAAAGTTCCTGGATGGTACGAAAACATTTATCAAGCTTTAATAAACATCACTGGCAAGATTAAGCGAGCTAAACCATTTCTCCTTCAGACTTGGCAAATATTCAAGCTTGGACAATATTATCAGGGCTTGGAATTTTCCGCGGAAACGCGGATTTCCGCTTTTTTCAAATGTGCTTTCCGCTTTTTTTATAATATTTCCGCTTAAAAAAATCGGATTTAATATAAAATTTCCGTGGCAAATTCCTTTCTTACCGCGGCGTTGCAGACGACGTTCACCTCGAAAAGCGGAAGTTGCTCTTTATGTTTCGGAGGAACGTAAATTGTCAACATTGCCGGGGCATCTGGGACAGCGTGATGTGATTTTCAATGGCGTCTCGTGTTATTGTTAAGCGCGGCGGGAAATACTACCGCTCTGCAGCCAAAAATGTGTGGGTTGGGAGTGGACGGGCGAGCTAAAAGGACGCAGACGCATGCTACTGATGGTGGTAACGTTTTTTTTTTTCTTTAGTCCTCCCGATTGTTGTCGGGGAAAGGTTCACATTGACCATTTCAAGACTGTTTATCGGGCATGATTTGGGCCGCACAAGTTTCAAAGTTTCCGCGTTTTTTGTCATTGGTCATTCCAAGCCCTGTATTATTCAAGCTTGTACAATATTGTTTGAGCTTTGAGAATATTCAAGCTTGTACAGTATTATTCAAGCTTGTGTAATCTTATGTTATTCAAGCTTTGACAATGTTCAAGCTTGTACAATATTATTTTAGTTTTGACAATATCATTCAAGCTTGAACAGTATTATTCAAGCTTGGGCAATATTATTCAAGCTTGGACAATATTATTCATGCTCAGACAATATTATTTGAGCTTGGACAATATTGTTTAAACTTGGACAATATTGCTCAAGATTTTTTTGCGTACTTATAGAAGGTTCCACAGCAATGTGGCATGAGCTAAGTTTTCATATACAAACTGGTCATGGGATTTTGTTCACCACTGTGTAAGTAAATGAGATTTGCTTGGTGACAGAATTTACCAAAGCTTCATTTATGTTGCTTACAGGTAATGTTATTCAATTAATGGTTACCAATTAATGAAGCTAGGCTTTCTGTGTTGATAAAGGTGACTGGCTCAACGAGCTTGTTGAAAATATTTTTAGGCTGTTTTTCTGTGTCTCAAAATCGGAGAAAGAATGGCGCCACCTTGTGAAAAAATGACCAACCACATGAACATCTTTGCTGGAAAACCATCGTTGATTGATGGCTAGAATCGGTTTTGGGGAAACAATTTGATGGCTTCATATATTCTCAACATAAGAATTATGACATGTACTACTGAAACCCTTATTTCCGTTTGAAACGCCTAATTTTGGGAATTTTCATGAATTTGTCCTTTTTCTGTTATCGCATAAAATTAGGTTGTCTAGACAAGTTCAATACTAAGTCCTTTTGTTGAGAGGTTACTGTGGATGATTTTTCTACAGGGATGCACAAGAGTGCAGCAGCGCTAAACGTCTCAAGAACACAGCCGAGTGGGTCAACAAAATACCCACGCCGACTAACGATGTCGTCATTGTCGATAGTGATGACGAGGGTGAAAACAACCAATCGCAGGAGAGCATGGAGACGTCACTAGAACTTCCAGATGTCTTGGGTACTAAGGCAAGCACAGACAACACGAATCCCGGAACTTTGATCTCTGGTGAGTGGCAGTGACATGCGTATGGAATTTTATTTTCAATTCATTGTAAAAAATGATGCTCAAAATGCCACTATTCTATAAATATGTATTATAATTACTGTTTCATTGAGTACATGAGATATATTGGCTCTAAGCAGCTTCAAATCCAGTCTTTGGTAATTTCTCATGAGTTCTGACGCCTGTGCATGTAGACACTGTCCTAAGGACATTTTTATTATTGTCGAGTCCATTTTTTGACGTCCGCCTCTCTACCAGCCAAATCATTAGAAAGATCATAATGGAAATTAGTGTATTTGTTTCTGCTGAGAAGAGAAGGCCACGGCTGACTTTGATTTTCGGACGAGTTCGATTATTGTGGCACCCCCTTGTGGGTTTTTTATTATTTTTTTACAAAGTACTTATTAAGAAATTACAGCCTTGACTTTTTGGGAAATGGGAATTAATTAATTGTTATTGAAGTCCCATTGGTGCATTCTTATGACTTGAGGACGATATGTACATACCAGTAGGTTCCATACTATCTGACTACTTTGGTTAAGAAAATTTCTTGGCCTCTGTTAGTGTGTTCTACCATAGACTGAATGTTATACAACTTGTTTTGTGATCTCAGTTGTCTGCATGTGGGTGCTTGTATCTGCAGGTTGTGGCTAGCTTTATTTTTGGTTTGTTGGATTGCATTGTGAGCATGGACCTGCGCTTGCACTAATTGTTGCATTGTTCATTCATTCTCTGTTGCGTTCATGTTATTTGATCATATAAACCCCCAATCCATCCTCCTTCCGGGATTTTTTCGTAGCGTTATCTTGAGAACTTGACCACTTATCCAATGAAGCTCTTGGTAACTGAAAGCAAGTCGTACTGTCATGGTAATGAAAAATTTTGAGACCAATTTTATAAGAGTAAAACACTTAATTCGATTTTTGTTTTTAGGCAGCTAAACGGAGAGATATACAGCTTTAAATGAACACATAAATCAATAAGTAGACACAGTTAGTAGATCTCACTTTGTATGTTATTCAGATTAGATGTCATTTCATGACTTAAGGAAATCAGACAAATAAATGATTTTTACTGAATACTGAACAGGATAAAAAGACACAGTCGCACTGAGGTAGTTCTGGGTAGGGTTCTCGAGAGGGAATTAAAACCAAGCGGGAGCTGGCTAGGTGTTGTGCAATGTGAGTGAGAACCCCTTGGAAGGTGCTGATGACCCCAGTTATAAATATGTTAATAGGAATTGAGTTATTCCTTACCTGAACACTAGATGAGGATAGTAATTGGTAGCTAACCCCCGTAACTAGGTTTTATTTTCTGTCTTGCAGTTCTGGTTGCTGTTATCAGTTTTATGTTCAGTATGTTTATTTTGGTGTTGTACTGTAAATCTTACTTTTGTACATTTCATTATCTTTTTGTAAGACCCGGTGTAAACATATAGTACCTTTCACATGGTAATCACTTTGTAAAACCCAATATTTACATATTCATATAAAAACCCATTATATACATTATATTTCTTGGTGTATTTTTTGATAAAATCCAACATATTTATGTAAGATGTCCAAAAATTCCCAATGATGGATCAGAAAACTAACAATTGCCACATAATAAGTGTATTTCACTTATGAAACTCCTGTGTCTTGACATTGATGTAAATTATTATTAGTCACCCAGTAGACAGAATATAGGAACAACTATGAATTCAGACTGGACTTACTTCAAATAAAAATGGCCACGTTTCATCTGCTGCAGCTTCTTTCTTCAAGTTATGTACACGCAGACTATTTACCTGATATTTGAATACTTGCAGAATTTTCACATTTAGTTGTCAGTTAATGGTTTCCAATCATAATGCTTCTAGTTGCTTTAAACGTTACGTGCAAGTATGCGTAGATGCTTTTAGAAAGCCAATGTCATCGAACCTTCAACTCGGCTTAGAACACAATATTGCCAATTACAATACATGCTGTTATGAAACAAGAGTATCTAGAAAGGCATCAGTGGTATTAATTAACGTAGCATTGCATGAAGATTGTTTTTAACCTGAATTTTGGATAAGTGTATAAACCAAAGGTGGAAATTTTGTAAAATTACGCGCGTGTACATGTAGTTGTTCGAAATTTCAAAATTCACAGAGAATTGCCTTTTCTAACTCACTGCTGACTTCTTTACTAGATTATGTACATGAGGTGCACGCCCAGGTTGATGAGTCATTAGCATGTGGATTCTAACAGTGTTAAATGTCTTGTTCCAAACGTTGTACCCTTATTGACAAAAATGGAAATTTACTGCGAATAAGGTTTTTCGTTATTCGGCTCAATGGGACTGTTCGCCTGTTCAGTATGATGTCATTTTGACATTTTAGACCCAGTCAAATGAAGTTAAAATGCCAAAGTTAAAAACTATAATAATAATAATTATAATAATTACACTAGACTCACATAGAGCTGTAAATTACTGCGCACTTTGAAAAATTATTATCTGCCTATGGACTCAGTCAATGTTAATCCTTCTCAACTCCCCAGGAGCATAAAATGGGAGCAATTGTTGTCACAGCACACTTATTAATCCTAAGACTTAATTTTATAAAACTAAATCGCCTCCGTGGTTAGCTGAATTGGAAAACGTCCAAGACCCGCAAATTTATTGAAAATGTGATGTGACTGCATTTCTATTCCTATTTGTGGGTCCACATCGTGTTATTTATTGTGGCAGGTACATCATCGCTAAACATCCGTATGGTTATAAAGTATTAGCAGGAGAATCAGAATTAACGTGTAACAAGTGTTATCGAGAAATTGTTCTCAGTCCTCTTGTCAGTCTCTCACTGTACCCCCACCCCTGGTGACCCCTTAAGGTAACCATGGCTACTGCAGCTAACCCATGCTGTCCTTCTTACTCTCTCTTCTCAGATCTCGTCCATCAGGAACATGGCGGCATCCCAAAGTTGCGCATTAAAAGAGTCGGTTCCGATAGTGCAGGTATCAACATGTATCTTGTCTGTCCGGTGTTCTTTGGTGTTCTTCCTTCTGTCAAGCCCTCTACACATTCGAAGTGACACCAGGCATTCAAATCTCAAGAAAGTGCTTGATAATACTTTGATTTTACGCAGAGTCTTGTATGAACCTTAAATTTCTTGGATTGCCTGGCTTGTTCCCAAGAGGATGCGTTGCTTTCTTGTTGACGTCGTGTCGCACGTCTCCTGGACTTTGACTGTCATCGCAACTCCTCTCAAAATAGGTGTTGTGGCACTCCCCTGCTATGGCAAAAGGTTAAATCCTCTCCTACGGAAGTACTGGCTAGAGGTCACTATATACAATGAGATGGTGGAGTACCATGTAGTGACGAATCTGATATCGCTGGTGGAGAGAAGTCAATAGTAAATACAAGGGGAGTTGCAATGGACTAGAGTTTCTGCAAAAGCAACACAAGTAATAACTGCATGTGTGTTCATTTTTAGTGATTCTTGTAAGGCTTTTGATAGTGTTGCACATCACACAGTGAATGAAAACTTTGCTTTTATGTCTGCAGAAAAAGATGCACCCTCTGGAGGAATCTCGGGTTTGAAGATTGGTGGTAAGTGGCTTTGCTTGTAGTGTTGAATCATTCTGTAGTTTTGATAATTTAGAAAAGGATTCAGTCATTATTTTGATTTCATTGAACCATCTTATAATTTATGCTTTTACTAAATGCGGTTTAGTATGTAAACCTTACAAACTTGTGATTTCAGATGATTTCTACCTGATACTGAAGAAAGGCGAATTGCCTCTGCCTGTAATAATAATGGGATTTGTAATTAGCTTTATTTAAGGAATGGTTTAATTATTGTGATGTAGATGCAGGTGTTTACTAATTATGATTTAATTGTTCCAATAGAGATTCGAACTGATGCTGAAATAGAAGAGGAACCTGATGAAGAGGGTAACGTTATAATAATAATAATAATAATAATAATAATAATAATAATAATAATAATAATAAACTTTATTTAAAGAGGATAAAAATAAATGTAAAACATGCTTTAGCCAAAGGCTAATATCCAGCATGGTCTTCGTTTAAAATAAGTAAATAAATAAACAGGCAATCATTAATAATATATTTGTTTCAGTTTGAATTTATTATACCATCTGTTCACGCTGTCTTGATGGAATGTTGTGTTTGCACCTCTTATTGGACACTCTGGTCCTCAGTTAGACTTGACTCAATACTTGACTGGATAACGAAAACAATGTGCAGACATTTTATAGCACCCCTGTCTTAAAGTGGTGTTTAAATGTGGACAAAAAGGGTGGATTTAAATTGGCTTGACATGTTTTTGTGTTTGTTAAAACACCATCCTCGGAAGCAAAAACAGTTACCATCCTGCCAGGCCCAACAACAAGTAATGATACACAGACACTGTCAGTTACAGAGGAGTAACAGTAGACTGGACTAACAATGACAACCTGTGGTGTGTCAGTTGCTTATTGAGACTGGGGTTTCACCAATTGATATGTAGAGCCTCACAAATTTTCAGCTCCCATGCTGTTTCTGCTTGGTCTGTTATAGCAAAGTCATTGAATGAACATTGCTCATAACAATGATTGGAGCTGTGCAGATGAATATTAATATGTGAACTTCTGTCAGAATTTAGATGTTCCCTGATATGAGTTTTCAAATGGTGAATAGTTTTGCCAATATAACTGGAGCCACATCCAGCATAAATAAATGTGTGCACTACTCTGGACCGTAGACCCATCAGAATTTCATCATCGTTTAAATTAATTTGCCTTTTTTCTGTTCACTTGGTAAGCTTTGGTTAAATTTTGGTTAATACACGTGATTGTTTTTTTAGTTGGTGGCAATCAAAGGACAACTCGATCTAAGAATAAAAGTCAGTTTTTGATGACGCCTCAAGCTCAGAGAGAGGCTCCAGCAGGTGAGTGAATTTCATCCTTATCAAACAAATGAATTACATACATAGAAGGTGTTGAAGTTTAACAAGACAGCTTGGATGCATTAGGCCCATCATAGCATTCGTACTCAACTTCTTTGTCCATGTGCCTTTTTCAGGGATTTCATTTACGGCGTTGCTGTCATTTTNCTTTGTGTTACTTCGTGACTATGAAGGAAAAGTTCCAAGTAGAAATTTGTTTCTGGCATTCTAATGCTGTGCTAATCTCGTATGTTGGTAAATTTGTTTTTAATTCTGTGTTTCTGTGGTGCTTTAAGCAACTGGTGTATAGGATGTGCTTGTATTATGAAGATTACTCACATTTTGCCCCTAGCCTATTGAGGAGACAAGGACCATGCCTTTCCATTTTGCAAAGTACAACATACTACATATATGCCCTCTACTGGCCACTTTATGGTACCAATAAACAACCCTAGAAGGATACCATATGCGGTGCAATTGTGGGCGCATTTCAACGCTCTGCGTTGCTCTTGTTTAATGCATTGTGGGACGGATGCCGTCTCGTAAACTTCCTGTGACATCACGGATCAGTTGTGGGCATGTAACCTGATTTGTGTTTAGGTGGTGAGATTTAGCTTTAGCGTGATTGAATGTCTCGTGCCTCGAGAATCTTGCACAAGATTGTAACTAATTAGTCGATTCACTGTGAGGCTGGCTTTCAGTCTTATTTTTCTGTGGCTGTTGCTTGTCACACTCACGTCAAATAGTGTGTCACAGTATAACCGTGCTTTCAATTTGGTGTTGCTTAAGCAAAAAGTGTCGTTTTCTGTCATATTGTTTACAAGTCACCAACTGATGTAGGATGTCACCAAATGTTTACAAGCTTACAACTGTTCCAAAGTACATTTGAAAACCAACTCTTGAACGATAGATGAAATCCCCCGAGCGGTCCAATCTGTCTGCGGGCTGGCATTCAGCAATATGGTACTAGTTGCTGTGTTTATGTCGTCCAATCACACATTTTAGCTGGGAAGAAGGAAGACGAAGAACGTCGACCAATGAGAAGTTACTTTGGCAGTAAAGAGATGTGTTACATTATGGACGCTAAATCTATTGGCAATATTGGGAGATATCTTAACGTAAGTAGACAATGGGTGACAGTATTGATAAAAATCTTTTTGATGTTGTTTTTTGTTCATGATGTTGTGTCTTTATATTTTTGGAAGTTATTTGAAAATTTTCATTGTCGTTCCGTTTAGTTGTTTGGCAGACTTATTAAGATTCAAAATTTTAATGAGTCAGTAATGTGAGTACTGCTGATTCATTTAATTTCATTGCATACGTAGTGTTTGTATTGTCACTCATGGTGTTACATGATATTGCGCTCAGCTGTGACTACCTTTTACCTGTGATATTGAGAAAGGTAATACGTACGTGTGGTCAAATGTTCACAAACTAACTCTAACCACAAGACAGCCATATTGATCTGTTCCTTAATTGTGTTCGTGTGTACTTTTCATGTACAGTACAGGCCAAAAATAATCAAA
Organism: Phoronis australis; assembly: GCA_002633005.1. Classification (NCBI taxonomy): domain Eukaryota; kingdom Metazoa; phylum Phoronida; family Phoronidae; genus Phoronis; species Phoronis australis. The sequence goes on along the minus strand of NMRA01000411.1, from coordinate 151,555 downwards.
CAATATGATCCATATTTCCCTGACGGCTGGGCAGGAGCCAAATTCATCGTTAGAATAGTCTCCCCTGATGACCGTCAGAGTAGTCTCCCCTGATGACCGTCAGAGTAGTCTCTCCTGATGACCGTCAGAGTAGTCTCCCCTGATGACCGAGAATGAAGGGGAATTAACAGAATAATTAGTACGATGGCAGAGTCATTCTGTAATTAGAACTTTGCTGCCCTAATAGTTATTACCAGTAATTTTAATTTGCTGTTTAACAGAATTACTCGTGACAGGGAAATGGTATTCTGTTTAAATACTTTTGTCTTGTACTGTTGGTGTTCATCCACTTGATGTGTATTTGTTCATCTTGTTCATTTGCACAGTGTTCACATCTTCACCATAGTCATTTCAAAATTGTTATGAAGAATAAAGAATTCGTGGTGAAAATCCACGGAGGACATCAATTACCTTAATGGGTTCATGCTCATCAGTTGTAACGATTGATAGACAGTTCACCATGTGTATCAAATCTTGTTTATTTCCAGCACAGTGTTTCACTTACTGTGCTCAAGTTCATGGATTTCCTGCTCAACTGTTCATCATGTGTGTTCATCTTTTGTATTTCCAGCTCGTGTTCACTTTAAGTTACTGGTCACGAGTTTGGCGAGTACCACAGTTAAACTTCAAATTAAAAGCAATTGTTTTTATGTTGTACCTTGAAACAAATCAGGAGCTGTGATCTAGGTACACAAATCACCTGTCCTTACTTTCTCTAAAAATAATTGGGGATCAGAATTTTCCAGGAACCCCAATTGAATTTTCCCCAATTGTTGGAGGCTACATGGACACACAACTATGGGAGCCTTTTGAATCTGGTTCAAAGGTTATGGTTCGTTTCAATGTACAAAATACAGGAAAATCGGTTTAAGTTTGAATTTATCCGTACTTGCCAAACTTGCTCCAGCAACATCAAGGTGACCCTGTTCAATTTATGTACATGTAGCTCAATTGTTCACCCTATGGGTTCATCCTGTGTGTTTGTAGCACAAATGTTCACTCAGTATGTTCATGTTCTCCTTGCATATTTCCAGCATAACTGTTCACCCAACGTGTTTGTCCAGAATGTGTTTGTGGACACTCATGACCTTCGCTTCCCATGGGTGGCCTTCTTTGCCTCACAGTGAGTACTGGTAAAATAAAGTCAATAACCATGCATATTTGTGTGTTTCTGGAAATAGTATTCAAGCATTATTCTTGCCCTTGACATTGTGCTGTGACATACGCTGATTAATAGTATTCGAGTTGTTGAAAAGTTTGAAGTTATTTGATTTGGTAAGTCGTAGCTGTTGTTTCACAAGTTTAGCTAAGTCTGATTGTATTTCTATAATTGACCGAAGGTCCCTATAGGTCAGTGGACTAGGCATTTCGGGAGAAAACTAATGCATAGCAGCCCTAAGCAACCTTTATTCACCTTCAGGTATATCCGTGCCGGTACTGAGCTAACCTGGGACTACAACTATGAAGTGGGAAGTGTACCTGGGAAGATTCTCTACTGCTACTGTGGCGCTGCCGATTGTAGGGGAAGACTGCTGTAGTTAGCGCCCATGTTGGCCAATTCTCAAGATCTAGCTGGGATTTCCAAGAAATGTCGATATTGCTGCGAAAATCGTATTTTATGTGCAGAGAGTTGCTTTAAAGACAAGTTCAGCACTCCTCTGCTGGAGATGTTGTTTTGTTTATGACGTGCTCAGTGTTGTAGACCAATGACTGAAAGGGATAACCTAAGGTGCAGATGTCATGGATTAAAAATGTTTTAAACTCTTCTTTGCTTAAAAGCAACTTCTGAACAACAAAAACAGCAACAGCAGCAGCAGCAGCAGCAACACTACAGTGTGCTTCAAGTAGTTTATGAAAAACTTGATGATGTATAACATCCTAGTTGGAATCGTTCAATTGTTCAATGTTTAAGTCACATTCCGGTCATTAGTGCTTGTCCTGCATAGAGTACAAGCTTGTTCAATCATGTGCTGTGTTTGTAATGCACGTTTTTTTAGATTTCTGGATCTCGACAAAGCTTTTAGAAATCTGGCTTATTGAACATGCCTGGTTGAACTTGTTGGAATGACATGCTTGAACAGAATAAGAGATATCACCATTTGGTAAGGTGTCTGCATTTTCTCAGCATTTAGCTGTCAAAAATTAATCAAGCCACTTATGCTTGTAAAATTGGTCTCGTAATATTCCTTTTCACGATAGGATTTGATCTCTGTTATCAGAAAATCAAAGCCTTCAACAAATTAAGAACAAAATTTATTGAGGTTCATTCATTCTGAAATTTCAAATTCAAAGATTCTGCATTTACGCATTACCTGTGACTTTAATTCTCGCATTCTTCACTCCCGCTCTTCTCAGTTAAGAGGTAAGATAATATTGATTGTACAACGGTGGGGGTGTGCGCACGACCTGGTTCGTTCTCTTGTCCTTCAGAACCGTCGAGAAGGGGTTAAACTGACATCCTGCATCCATGGATATTTGTCTAGATTATCCCACTTTCTTGAATCGGCATTGCAGCCCACGGCACAGCAGTAATACTTTCTGGGCATAACTTAAATATGATATAAAATATAAAGTATTCAGACGACAGGTGCTAACATCAATAGAGGTGGTGAGAATTGCCGACTCTAGGATCTGATGGGTGCCATAAGGTTTTGATTCATAAAAATGTGTGAAATGGTACAATTTGATCAGGTTATTAACTTGTCTGCACTAAAGACTGAACTTTTCTGTTTTTTTCCCTGTTTTTTAAATGCTACATTGAGAAACTACTTCATGGTTGTTATTGTTTCGCAAGAAACATGAATTACTTTTATGAATTGAAATTTAATTATCAAAAGAATTACTAGAAATGTATTTGGTGACCTTATGTAAGCTTTGGGTATGTTTGTACAATTTAGAAATTTTCCTAACCATACTGTCATGGAAAAATGTCTGAGGAGTGGGTTAGTTCATATTTTTAACACAACGAATTAACCTATCTCTCCTTCAGGTCATGCCTCAAGTTCCCTGTTGTGTTCATTTTAAGACTTTTCTACTCAATGTCGTCTGCATTTTTCTAATAAAATGATGTTTCAAATGTTTATTGCAAAGGTTTTTTCATACGTAATCTCTGATCAACACCAGGGGTCGTTTCAATGAAAAGTGACTTTAGACTTGAGTCAGAAATTTGGTTTTGCCCTCCACGTAACTGTTCTGAATGATAATTAAGTCTCACTTGAGCAAAAATACTAAGTCTCTGAGGGCATATACATAATTGTTAATTACTGAGATAATTTCTAGAAGTTATTTCTAGACTGTGATGCGCAGGTAATTGCTAAGCTGAACTTATTTTCAGCAATTTTGAAGTTGGAGTGTAAGACTAAATTTCTGTCTGAAGTCGTAGTCACTATTCCTGTAAGGAACCCCTGTTGCTTAGCAACCACTGCATTATAGAGAGTGTTTGGGGGAGGGTGCTTATGAAAGGGGGGCAACTTTTTAAGGAGGGATGTCTGAGTAAACCACGACTTTCAGGTATCTGGGTGACGTTACCGCTTGAGAGATCGGTGGGTATCTACTGCCGAAATTGGGTTGGTATTTTGTTCTTAGGTGTAGTTTTCGTGAGCATTTTATTCTCGTATTATTTCGAATGGGTAGTCTGGCTTGACCGGTAATACAGTCCCCATGTAAGTACTTTGACTTGGTCTCTGGTTGGTGCACAGGGAAAAATGGCGAAGGGCGGATAATTTGCTTATTTCCTTGGGTAGGCCTTTTGGCCTAAATTTTGACTTAGCTCACAGTGAAGAGAATCTTTTCAGTCGAATACATGGCACTAAGCAGCGTAACTATTGACTGGTTATGTGCAGAAAAAATCTTGTGATGTTTTATAAGATTAGACTGAATAAACTCGATAAGTCCTTCCAAACTTGAAACAATTACTCTGGAAAAATGCATGATACAGAAAAAAGATGTTGGGTTTTGGTCCAAGAAAGCCTTGACGGTGTTGGGGGAAAATTGTTAAGTCCTTGTTAATTTCAAAATTCTCTCGTCTGTCAGAATCTCCAGCCAGTGTCAAAATTATCATGACATAAATCTAGTTCAACCTGGAGACCACGCGAGTCGCACAAAAAGCCCAAGTCTAATATTGTACGTTTCGGTCGTTATCTTTACTCGTGACCGGCTCATTTTGCTTATACGAGGATGCGGAAATTAATTAGGGACGTCGCATGACTAAGATCCTATTTATCTTCAACGTATAGTTACCTCTCGTTATGTATCGCAGCCCGCAAAACTCAGAAGGAAGAAGAAGGGACAATCTGTATTTGCTTAAAGACCACAACAATTTAGGGAACATAGTCGAGTCCCACAGTGCGACTGTTTCATGCTACCGGCCTCTAGCACCACCTCTGGTGGCGAGATCAGCTCGACCGCGGGGTGGCTCACTGAGAACTGCCAAATAACACGCCGTCGGACATTTTGTGAGTACGTTAAAAATACAAAGGCAATTTAAGAGAAAGGGGAGAAGAGAAAGAAACGAAGCCCAGTAATCAAAATCAGAAATGTTCGCTTAGTATTGCTTTTGACGACCCTTCTTACAACGTGATGTCATGCTTTTTTGCAACTTGTAGTAAAATGTGGAGATAACTCCAATGAGATGGGAGCTGCCGCACTCGGATGAAGAAAAATATTATTTTTCATGCATGGTCTCTGGAGATTCTGCTGCAACGTAAACTACAAAGTCAATAATTGCAACGTGACAAATGGCAATTAAAACCGAATTTGTGAACAATCTCAAAGCTTCTATTAAGTCCAGTTAGCTGGTCACCCCGAGGCTGACCATATAGTAATGAATTCAATCTCATTTTAAGAGAGACTAAAATCACCCTGGGATTATCGACTGCAAACAGCGTCTAGAACTGTAATGTTCAAAATTTCTTTGGTCTGTGTTGGTAGTAGTTTTGACGTTGTAATAATGAAAAGATTGATAGCCTACTTATCCGCGATTTATTTTGTGTGCTTTAGCCAAGTCAATTGATTAGTAACGGACAAACTCGTATAGCGTCAGGCGACTCTTCGATTCACCGCTGTATTGCGGTACATCGATGGATAGATTTGTAATCTTCTAAGGCGAAGAAATTTACACCGGGACCGTCTTAACCACAAGGTCCATTGCGCACTTGCCCGGGAACCCCACGGCCATGGGGTGCCTACGCAGACCGTCCGCCGGCGTTGCGCTGTCATAAGATTCTGTTGCTATAAAACGCCCTGCACTTGATACCATTGTTAGCAAAGCTAAACTATGACGAATTTCGGGACGTACATGTGAAAAGATGATTACCAGGGCCCCCGCACTGCAGTCTGAAAAGTCTTCACATTCTTTTTCCAATGTTTACTTGAAGACTTGTGACATTTATTTTTAGAATTACGTCGATCGAAATATTTTCGAGCTGTTACTCAATGTAAAAATGTTTGTCGGCTCTATGGCTGGCAGTGAATGCCAATTTTCAGTATATCTCTCAAGGTACGCCGCAACTTCTCTTTCCGACACACACATTGCTAGCGTGATTGTTTCCTGTTTGAGCGCGCATGATCAAGGTGAAGCTTGAGCCAATAGATCAATTTTAACAATAACGAGTTTCATTAAATTCGTTGAAGGAACTGGTTTTGTTGGCTGGGAAGTTAAAGCAGTGAGTTTACACCAAGTCAATGGTAACCTTTTTTTAGCGGAACTCTGACGTTTTCGGCCACTGATGAGACTATAGACAAACATTGAATTTTGCTCTTAGAAATCGAAAAGTTCAAGACAGAAACATTCCTGTTTTTTGGACTCTTAACTGATAAAACTCGCAGAAATCTAATCATTGACAAAATCTCTTTGTCACTGACCCGTAGATCACGGTGACCTGTTTCATCGTGATTGCGAGCACCTCAATTCTCCTTCGTGGGCGCTCGAACCAGTCCCCCAATTTGGCGAATTGGGCAAAAAGGTCCGCCTCAGTGAAACAAAAAGTCCGAGTAAAGGAGACAAAAGTACACACAATCCACGGGAAGTCGGTGCGGATGCACGGTTTGTGGGCCTGACTGAAGCTAGTGGTTACGTTCTTTTTTTTTAGTCCTCGTTGATTTCTTTTAGTAAAAGGTCCGCATATCGAAAAATTCGACGCCCCTATATTTTAGGCTAGGTGCACGCATTTCCTTGGTGGCATATTGTGACGCTCTCTTTGGATATTGCAGAATAATANAAACACACAATATACAACGACAGGCACACGAACTCATCCACGTTTTGTTATCATCCCTCTTTTGTTTCAATCCGTTGCTAGGAGCCGCAAAACGAGGTGTCTAACCAATTAAACCTATGACGTCATTGACACATCCGTCCGGTAGGTGTCACGATCGCAGTTATACCACGTGACCTTTCACATAGATGACCTTTGACCGAGACCCTCAAAACAGGGCGGCTAAACCTCTTACTATACTACTTTCCGGTATTGTCAAGGCTGGGTAAACCTTGAAAAAACGACTTCGCAATGCTATAGAACACCAGCGTTTAAACTAGCTCTCTCACGCCTATGAAAAATCATGAGATTCTGGCCTCTGCTCTTGTCCCAGCGATCATTCCACAGGCCCCCTGAAAGGAAAGCCCGTAAATATTTGTGTTGGATACTTTACAAAACAATTTTAGCTAATTGGAGTGTGTTTCGTAGATACTAGAAACTCGTGAAAAGATGCAAGGCCGTGCCATATCACGCGAGCAAAAGGTGAGTGTTTCGCCAGGCAAGGCAGACGTAAACAACATTGGTACACTCATTACACAGAGCACGTAGACAAATTCCCAGCAGAGACAAGACCAGTCGCCAGGTGGCGAGACCGTCGACGCGAAGTCGGCTCAGAGAACAAATAGCCACACTTATAAGAGAATACCATACGTGGTTACATCGACATCGTACCAGTACTATGCAGAGGATACATGTCGGTTCACAATTTGCTTTTTATTGCTGTGAACAGTTGTGTTGGTTGCCCCCCCCCCAGGCTAGTGCACTACTGTACCCGGTGGCCTATGATATTTTTGATCCGGGCACACAATGTTTAAAATGTTCGCCCTACACATCAGTCGGAAGCCAATACGATCGCGACGCGCAATATTGGAAAAGTGAGGCGAATCTCTGGTGGAACTTTTATCAGTGGGAAATAAGGAAAGATCAAGAAACGAAACGGATGGGTTTCATTTTTTGCCATTTTATTCAAATTATCAAAATTGCGTGCGTTTATTTACTAACTTAACTGCGTCACACTGGGACAGTAACGCAAAAAACGCAGCCTTGGGCGAGACTTAATATAAGTAACCATGAGTTTATAAAAAAACACCCGTTTTGTCTGGAATTTATTTTTACTTCTTAACTGAAATAAAAACGATCGAGTCAATATTATACAGATATTGACTTTCACCGAGATCAATATGTTTTCAGACCCCAAACTGTGGCCATGACTTCGTTTTTTGGTCTGAAAACCATCATATTGACCGAATGCGAAGTCAATGATGATTGTATTATATGTTATACGATTACATGCGCACATGCTAAGAAATTCATGGAAGAAGGCTTTGTTTGGGATTTCGATCGCATGTTGTTCATACGTTCTGTCAGTAAGATACACGTCTTATCCAAAACATAGTCTTGGATTTTTTTGAAATAAATCCTGGATATTCTCGCAAACGGACAAAGGAACAAAAGGTTATCTGGGAAAGATATTTGGTCGTCATGCAACAATAGTTTTTATTGCCATTTGGCAAAACAACCGACAAATGTCATTTTGTTATATCAATGTGATAGGAAGCTGATGCGCAGGAAGGTCCACGTCGGTTGAAGGCGCCATATGAAGTCTGAACCCCGTATATGACGTGAATTGTAAGTCAGTCAAAATTTTAGCTTTTCAAAACACACCTTTTGTACACTGAATAAGTTGACGGTGGAAACTTAGCAGACTTGGTGGTTCATACGGTTATTTAAAAAACAAATGTGACGAACTGTCGAGAATCCCAGTGGCCGGACGGCATAAAAGTTTTTTTTTCAGGAGTTTCGAGTTCGTTAGCATGCTGGTGCCGCAGTCGTGAAATAGTGACTTTCGGGGAACAACTTGAGAAGATCGACCCGAGATCGAATTGTATTGCGTTACTTCACAAAATGAATATTTTTTAAAAATAATTCAAATTACGTTGTTACTGCATCAGTCAATCTATAGAACTATACTCCCAGGTCAACATGAAGGTATGAGGGTCGCTCAATATTGATTCCAAAATATTAGTCTATAGCTTCATAATCACTTCAAATCATATAATAATTCTAACACTTTTGACCCAAGTGCCCAAATCTGCAAACTTGCCCACATGCCTGATCTATGATCCTATAGTCCTCTCAGTCCGCCAGCTGCTCCCGTTTGCAGTGCTGGAATAATATTAATAATAATTATGTTTTCTGACCAAACAAGCTAGATGGATTGAGGATTTTGACACATCAACAAGTCATTCAATGAATTTTCCATAAATGTCAATGCATTCCACTTGTTGCAGCCTTGTTGTTTTCAAAGTGTTGTGAAGGTGATTTGAATACAGGTGAGCAACCGTTGTTTCCTGATTGGTAGTTATTTTTAGCAATCTCGTAGCATGGAGATGTCCATGACGTCACGTTATGATGGCCCTATTACTTGTAAGGGATTCACTTGTCCAAAGAACGTTTTTTGTTTTGTAAACGTCTTTTACTAAGTGTCAATGAACTTAGAAAAAGGCACAGATTACGTGAAAATGAAATTCTAAAGAGTAAGCTGAGATTTAAGAGTGAAAAACTGAAGCCAAGCAGTAAGTATTTGGAGTTACCCGAAAACCAATTTCCTTTCGATGCTCCATTGCAGATGTATTGCAGTTGATTCCCCAAGTTCAGAGAAGAGATGTCGCGCGTTTAAACTGGCTCAACTGAGCCCAATTTTCGGGGGTTATTTTAACATTTCTGTACATGTTTTACACAAGGGAACGCCGGGGGAATAACTTAAGCTTACTAGGACTCAAGAATCACAAGAATTGGCGAAGAAATCGTGGAAAACTTCACGAATTGTTTCACGCATCTGTTCGCGCCTTGGAAGTTGCCGTGTGAGCACAGTGGAATGCGGACGTTATCACTTCGTTAGACTGTCTAGATTAAGGTTTTTAGGTTTGGAGTTGCACAAGAGGTAAGTTTTACTATTTTGAAATGTTCCGTCTCCCCTTATCTTGTTGAGTTTGAAACTTACTACCTATGTCTGAAGCTGGTCAGAATAAGCATGTAGGCCTAAGGATCAATAGGCCGACTATAGTCTATACTGTACTCTGTAGGCCGAAAGCAACTCGAGTGACCATGCGGTCTGTTTTCGGTTTTGTTTGTTGTTTCCCCTCTCCGATAGCTTGCGAATGTGACCTTCAAGCTTATGCCCTATGGTAACGTAATATGAAAAGTTTATCACATTCCCTGATACACAGTTGATTTCTACAATTCAATTGTTGGCACAATCCAAATATCTGAAAACAAGGTCCCTGATTTTGACCGAGAACCAAGCAGTTAGTACTACAGAGCTTGCGTTATTATGTAGATGAAACTGGTTCTCCAACTCCAAGGCTATGTCCAGCTCATGTCTAGTTATGATTATTTTTGTGATCCCTATTTCGACAGTTTGTCTTTGTTTCTCATTTTGCTTCAGCAGCTGCACGAGTTAAACTATTGAGTTTTGTAATGAGATAATGTGTCACTTGTTGGCTTTCATACTCCCATCTTTGTCTTCTGTCGTTGTGCTCTCAAGTATCTGTCAAAGTTGTTCCATGTTCCGCTCTTGTTATCAATCGTCCAGTGATGTAAACTGCAATGTTCTTTGTGGAAAAGCATGGTTTATAAAGATTGCTGTTGATGTTGCCCTAATGAAGACTTTCATCCTCCATTGTGTCTGTCGGAAATGAAGTTGTCTGCTCAGTGTTATAGTTCTGTAAAGGAAGATATAGTACTGGTAAACTGTTACCACTTGAATCCATCTACTTAGAAAGTTTATCTAAATTAAAAAAACTACCATGGCCGAAGCCTGACACATCTCTAGTAGTGGAAATAGGAAAAATGGTTAATCTTTACTGGAATTGCTTGAGACATTTTTAAGCAATGTTTTGTTGACCAGTGGAAACTTTCAAGCATTAGGATTGAGGGGCACCTGTTGGCGTATGTCACTCTTCTTCAAAACGGGGAAACTTGAATGATTGCGACTTCCACGGATGTGATGGATTTAATCTCATTTCACCTCTTCTGTTTGAAAAAGGATGCTCAATTCTTTCAAGAATACCAGAAATATATTAGTATGAAGTGGCCTGATAACCATGTCCACTGGTTGACCACACCCCCCCATCCCAGATCGAAGAAGACCGCTTAGTTAGCTCCAGGAAAGCCTTCCTGACCTTTAGGGTGTAATATCTACAGTTTGAGACACAACATGGCAGACAACTGGAGCATCAAATTATGCTTTACTGTGTTCAAGTTCTGTATCATACCTATCATCAGAAATCATTTTGAAGAATTGTAGGCATTCACAATGGTGTTAAAAGACCTTGTCAATTATTTTTGTTGGAAGTTGGTGAGATTTCATCATAGTATATTTGAGATTGCAGAAACTAAGGGACTGTTCCAGTGAGGATTGGCAGTGTCTCTAGACATGCTTAGAGCTGCAGTTACCGCACATGATTTCCTGCTTCAAATTGGCTAGGTTTTGTGGACTGAACTGAAAGTGGCTCTGATTAGGCCTCTAATTCTGTCTCTGGGGTGCTTGGGTTTTGTCATTTCTGAAATGATGGCTAGCCTTGTTCAGTTCATGTCTGAATCATTATATAGTGAGGCGACTTGTGAGTTGTTAGATCTCTGATGGCCAATTTTATGTTCTTGCTTCGTGGTTTTGTTTGACTAAACGCGCACTGAACTTTACATGTTGACCTGGTTGGCTAAAACATCTGAAATCCTTTAGTCATTTTGAAGGGGTATTAGGCTAAAACTGTGCTATTTTGCCAGTACTCGCGCTCGATAAAATACACCGACTGTTGTAAACACATCGCGCCTATTATTTGTCATAACACGTGGATTGACTTCTTACAAGAAGTTGAAGCAGTAAGCCTGTCTAGTGTTCGTGAGTACAAAACCAGATTTTCCTGTCTAGCAATCAGAAGTTGAATTCAGCATATAAAATGGTAATATACAGAATGTGGATCTCGAATGTGTTCTTGTTACACCTAAAACTGGTGTTCCTGCAGCATTTTTGGCCACGTGTGGGGGGGGAGTAGGGGGTTCTGCCTCCCTGAAGACACCTATGCCTGGAATGGTTGAGTTAGAATTGTCAATATTGAGCTATGATGACTTGTCTATTTTTCTCAGATCCACCCTGTATTTTTTATTCCATCTGTGCTAGTAACAAAATGCGGCTAATCCAATTCAAAAGTCGGTCTTTTAATATAAAAAATCCTTGAAAGTTGGTAGGTACACTGCTACTTTACAGTAAAGATCTCCTTGTAGCCAGACATTCATTGCAATTGGCAGGAGGTCTTTCGAATCAGGTACAAATAGTTGGGCCCAGAAAGTTTTTGAAATTACAAATACGAACCTTGCATGTATTTTCCCAATGTCCCCTATTGGCTGGAGGCCTGGAGTTCCCCTGCTTTACCCTACCAGTACTGTTTGATAAATAATGACGCGAGTGTCGTGATGTCGATAACTAATTTGCTTCCTGTTGAACAGGTAGTATTAAAATAGAGACGAGTGCTAAAATAAGATTACTCAGTAGTTTTTGACTCGCAATTGCAACTAGCGAATGGTGATACCGAAAGCCGTCTTCGAGAACGGACATCATTTCTAAGTTGAAGTCTCGTGACAGCTTGTGGTTTTGCAATACTATGCTAAACTGCGAATGTACTTTAACAGCTTCTTAATCAATTCAATACACCGTTATTTTTGGGGTAAATCAAACCATCAGCAAAAGTGGCCCTTCAGACTAATCACATGACTACGTTTTTTCCACAAGCGAAAATTGTTGCTTGCAAAAACGCTGACGTTTTGACCACTTTGGAAATGCATTAATGAATGTGTATGTCACATGTAGCCACAATGGGTCTTAATACAGGCATATACAGTAGATATTAATGTCATGTAATTATAAGTAACCCACACAGTTTCTTTGTTGACTGTTGTTGCATTGTTGCGCCTGATTAAATGTGAGTGCAGGAGGAAAAGGATGGTAATAAAATCCCAGGTTCCAGGAATAGGCCAAGTTATTGACTACAAAATGGGCTTGAAAGCAGGCAGGTCACATGATGTTTGCCTAAGCTTCATGTTGTGTGATGGTGCTGGTGGGAGAATGTTGAATGTAGCAAGTAATTATGTTGGACACAAATGAGGCACTGAGTAGGAAAAGCTTTGGAGTGGGAAAGTTTCTTTGAATTCCAGCAAATGTAATTGCCGTAAATATCATTTTCCATTTTTTCCCATGTTCATTACATCATTAAAAGTAATTGGTATTTCACCTGGTCTTGGTTGGTGGCAGCCAAACAATAAGCCTGTTCAAACGATGTTGACTTTCTATGTAATTTTCTAAATTTTTTAAGATGCACCCAACGCTAATTACGTCAATCGGTAATCACAACTTCGGACTAAAATAAATCAAATCAAATTAGCGTCAAATCCTCGTGTTGACACAATCAATGAACGGCGTTCTCTCCGTGCTATCATCACGTGTAGTTAGGAGCGCTAACTCGATGTGTTGAAATACAAAATGAAGGATTCCACCTCAAAATATGGACCATAGAAGGCGTTGCGTAATGGGACTTCAAATGCTCGAAACAATGCCCATCTCCGATTTTTAGTTTCCTAATTAAATTGCTATGTACGTCAGCCCTAACGAATAGGGTAACCGGATGCGTAACGTTAACGGAGTTAGCAAACCATATTGAAACGAGGTATGTGTTGTAGACACAAAAATTGATGAATCTACTGGCTCACCAATGCGACATTGATCTGATGGGCGGGTTGCTAGATGGATTTGTTTATTGAAACAAAGGAGCTGTGATTAGGCATAGCAAAATTGGCCACACTCACAACAGACTGTGACCACCTAGGGAACAGACAATTGAATTCACAGTGAGCTGTGTGTGTGTTGGCAGGCAGTTCTGTACATATCTCTATGTGCTGAGAAAGATTTATGATCAAAATGAGGTATGACAGTTGTGTTTAGAGTTTCAATTTGTGTTTGAAGTGTGTGTATATTGTAGATAGCCTGCCAAGGACTGGTGTTTTCATGATAAACACAATGCCCTCGATTGGACAAAGGACTTCTTGTTTTAACATCCTGTTTTTGAGCTGTTCTGTTAGAGATTAGGTTGATGTCTAGGATCAGCTAGTGACTACTAGTGTGCCCTTCCTCCTACTCAACTACTCAATAGCTGTTTTTTTTTAAATGATCAGTGTGGACCATTGCGATTGTTTGTTTCTGATGAACATTAGTTCCACTGTTGGAAGTTTATTGTAGACAAGTTTCAGTCTGAACCCCAGTGAAAAGCAGGTCTTATAGTTTCTGTTTCAATTCCTGTTTCAGATCCTTGCATGTGTGACACGGTTAACTAACAATCCGTTTCGGTAACTCTACGGCTCTGTGGTTATGCTCTTGTGTTCATTTCACTTCTGGAATTTTGCCAAGTCATCTCTAAAATGCCACTTAGCAACTTAGCATTCTTTTTTCCAGTTTTAATATAGAACTTGGTAAATTTATTTAATTTGCTTGATGTAGATCAAGCGGGCCGTGCCACCAGTGTTTGTCTTTTATCTTAGTGAGGAATATTGGGGGAAACCAAATGTTGTTTAGAGAATGCCCTGATAGTAAATGTGATACTATAGGGACAACTGCAAAGTGACACGATTATGACTAGTTTGAATAATCCTTTCTGGAAAGATTAAACAAACTAAAACGTCCATAGCTTTATTCAAACGTGGCCAATATTATGCAAGTGTTTTGGGTCTACCTTATTCAAGTGTTTTGGGTCTGGCTTATTCAAGTGTTTTGGGTCTGACTTATTCAAGTGTTTTGGGTCTACCTTGATATACAAGGTTCCACACAAGGCTTGCATGTCTTGCTAGCCATGTGTTTGATATCATTTTTATTGCAAAATAGATGTAATCACACTCTTCCACCATGACATAGTTCCTGAGTAGGCTGCCTAAAAGCACTCATTATTAGTGCCTTTGGCCATACTGTTGCCAAGAGAACTACAAGCAATTTGTCGTTCAGTGGGGCACCATTTACAAAATCTGTTGTTCCTGATAGGAATGTGTAGTAACACGCTATTGTTCGTTCTTAAAGTCATGTTCTCACTAAGTTTAGTGAGTTAAGTCGTGTTCACACTGAACAACTTGCTTTACTTGCTCTTGTTCAGCCTGAGAGTCCACGCTACACACCACACACTCTGCCACAAACATGTCAGCAAACAAAATTAGAGGCTCTTATACACCATATGGATGTAAATGAGGAGAGGTATTGCTTTTCCCATCCTCTGCAGGTTTGCATCTTGAACGTGGCAAGTTAACCTAGAACAAATTACTCTACCTCAATAGGGTGGGATAAGTTACCATGTGTCTCAAGTGGCCACAGCCTATGAAAGCATTCAGATTACAACTTAACCAAGAGACGTCCCAAGTTCCAGTTGTAACTTGTTTTGGAGCAACTCATGGTGGGAAAGGCACTGTATAAGCCATTTACTGTGAAGTACCTGGGTTCTACAACAAACAACTTTTCCTTACATTCAACAACCTCTAGTTTTATCTGGAGCTTGTTTGCCTTATCCACTGATTCTAAAATTACGAACCAGCAGCTGGTCGAGGTCGCGTGTGTGTTTTTTATTTGGAAACTGGATTCCCCGTGCTTGAGTCAGTGCTCAGCTGCCAGGGATGTGTGTAAACTGGAGGTATTTGTTACATCTTCAGACCTCGTGTGAAAATATTGAAGGATCTCCCCAAACACCAGTTTAGGATTCTTGTTGTATAGGATAGACTTTTCGAAGTTACGGTGTATAACCTTTGACGAGAGCGATAAAACAATAAAATATGTTGTGGTTTTATGATTTTGTTTTGCCTATGTTCCAGACGTTCATTGAAGCTTGGTTAATTATACTAGATAAATACCATACCTGGAAAATACTGTCATTTATCGAGTGGGATTTAGCTTGTCAGCAGAACATTTGTTTACCAACATGAAAGATCCCGTTTTGAATCCACGCTGGGGCCAGTTTCAGAAAATCACTTTTCTTGTCAATGGTGTCACTTCAAACTCGTTAATATCTTTGGTGTTGACAGGTTTTGAATTTAAAATTAATGATTGATAATTTTTCCCCGCAGTTATCACTGTAAGAGGTTTGTCTATGTTTTATTTTAAATCGAATCGGCAGGACAGTTGTTGGTTAGATGTATTTTGACGCCAGGTACTTCGTCTCATTTTTGAGCACTCTAATTATGTGATACAGGTGACATTATTTGTGCAAGCACTTACTGATTAGTAGTTGCAGGAGTCCTGGACATGTATCCGCTATGATTGGGGTTAGTCTTATTTTTTCCGAGAATGCCTTGTCTTGCATTTTGTATATTGAGTGAACTGGTTGTTGAAAGTAGTTTCAGTTAATTTTTGCAGCGTTGTAAACTTATTTGTTTTATGTTTAAGCCCCAATGTAGCTGACTTCAGCTATTTTTCATGTGAGAAATAATCGCTCGCGTACCATTACAGTGCTAAAACTGGCCTCGGCTTGTACGTGCCCTAAAGAGAATTGATTTCTTGGCAATATAAAAGCTATTGTTGCTGATGAACATTGGCTGGCTGTGGGCATGTGCTCTACAACTGGTGTGACTGTTGGTCACATGAGTGCCGTTTACACTTACAAAGTTGACATGGATCAGCTGACATGGAACAAGTTGTTCCAGTGTGTAAACAGACAGACACTGCCTGCGCAAATTGACACCGCGGTGACAAATGTTTGCCACCTGTTTGTGAGGTAGAGTAATTTGCGCTGGAACATCTTGCACCGTGTCAATTATAAGTCTAAACGCGAACCTGGAGTAAGGCGGAAAGGATCATCTCTACTGCGCTTGTGCAATGACCTACGTACGGGTTCTTTGTCTCTGCAACTCTCGTCATTTGTAAACCTGCGCATGTGCGATCCAGTCTCTCCAGCGTTTAATTTCCGTCTTGCCACGGTTTGTGAGTTGTGTGTGTAAATGGCCGCTTGACAGGGGTCAGTTTGCTCCGTGTCAGTTGCGCCGGGCCAAAAGTTGATGGCTAAACGGGACTATGGAAACAAGTTGACCTGCATGGCCGAGCAGGCGATGGAGCTAAAAGTTATTACTAATCAGGGCTTGGAATTTTCCGCGGAAACGCGGATTTCCGCTTTTTTCAAATATGCTTTCCGCTTTTTTTATAATATTTCCGCGTAAAAAAATCGGATTTGATATAAAATTTCCGCGGCAAATTCCTTTCTTACCGCAGCGTTGCAGACGACATTCACCTCGAAAAGCGGAAGTTGCTCTTTATGTTCAGAGGAACGTAAATTGTCAACATTGCCGGGGCATCTGGAATAGCGTGATGTGATTTTCAATGGCGTCTCGTGTCATTGTTAAGCGCGGCGACAAATACTACCGCTCTGCAGCCAAAAATGTGTGGGTTGGGAGTAGACGGGGCGAGCTAAAAGGACGCAGACGCATGCTACTGATGGTGGTAACGTTTTTTTTTTTTTTTTNGGGGAAAGCTTCCTGTGAGCGAATCCGATGTTTGGACATCTCCCATCCTTGACTTCTCAAAATTCCGTTTTTGAATGCCCAACCCCTAATTTTTTTCAGTATCCCTATTTAAGCGCCTGTGCATTAACTCGTATGAATACGGCAGTTGTGAGGCAAAGCAGACAATGGATGTCATCCTAGATTACTGACTTCTTGCTGTAGGCACATTGAACTTTTGGCTTCCTAGTTTTGTGATTGAGCGAGGGTTATTGTGCGAGTTGATCATCAAGTGTTTTATTGTATGCTGAAATCTCAACAAGTTTGGTAAAAAATAATCAGTCTTCAAAATCTTCTAAAACTGTTTAGAATGTCTACAGTTTCTCAAAACATTCAATTGGTTGATGTTTTAGAAGTTAGAAGTGACGGAAGCATATATTTGATGAAACTTAGGCTTTCGAGGAAAAAATGAAACATTTTTTAACTTTGCCATTTTGTGCCCTAATTTGGTGAGATTTTCCATATGTTAACTTACGGTTGTTATGGATGATTGCATTAATTCTACTTGACCTGTGGCCATGTTTCACTGGTCAAGAAGCTATAGCATAAACCTGTTATTTCAGTTGGTTAACAAACATAAGAATTCATCAGTAGAATTTAATTTGATTTCTAATGTGGTTGGTAGCCTACAGCTGTGGTTGGTACCCTGCAGCCATCACAAAAGGACAGAATTTTCATCATTTGCAGGCAATTTCCCTAGTTGTTTGTACGCATTGAGTGGAAAATTACCATGTGCACACTTGTATCTGTGTTAGAAATATGCAATCAGGACGAAGTGCAAAAACAACAAGTTGTTATCTTGTTTTGTGCGGCACGCATTGGATTGGTTGTTTTTGCGGAGTGTCAACTGGTATTAGAAAACGTGGAATTAATTTTGCTCATTTATGTTTTGTGAAGATTTGAAAAGCATTCTCGTGTTGTAAACATTTGCGATTTACATAATTTTACCTAAGTCAGTTCAGCTGTAATGTTAATTTTGCATACTTATTGGTGAAGAATTGAGAGAATGTTTCTCATTTTGTATACAGTTGTACTATTAGTCGCCTCTATATACTGGAAATCTGTATAAGACGAGTTGAAGCAGTAGGGAAGTCTCGATTTGCTTTGAGATACCTCTTCACCCAAAGCATATGGTATTTGTGCAGAAATAATTTGCTGTGTCATTACACTATATTCGGTTGATATTTATTGTTAGTAGCGACGTAGTCAGCTCTTGAAATAGAGAAAATGATAAAGTGACTGCTGTTTTTATGTGATATGGCTGAAAGTGGTTTTATTTCACTGCAAGAAAGTTACTGAAATTCCAAATATGATAATCACGGTGATGAGCTTAATGAAAGGTCATGGAAGTGTGCCTGTTGATAGAGAATTTATGTGGGAAATATTACTAATGTTAAACTTACCCTTTGGCAGAATTTTCTCGCTAAGCGTGGTGGTTGTGGTGTTTGGTGGTATTTTTGGATGATGAGAAATGGTGTTGCATTTTTGGCTGTTGGCCATGAGGTCTGCGCCAGCAAGCGTTACTAATGTCTGCTGGCTTCCCCAGTCTGAACATATAAGGACTCAGTAAGTCTCTCTACAACGCAGTTTGGTGCAGTTTGAAATCAGTTGACTTCCTAGACTGGCGAGCCCCGTTCGTTCCTGTAGTCTGTTCCATGTGTGTGACCGAAAATAATTATGACCTTGGTTATGAAATGTAATGGTAATCCTGTGATGAATGAGGTGTTGCTTTTCGTCTGTCTGTGAGGAAATTTTGAATCTGCTAGTGATACACGTGTATGGGAAGATTGTTTTTCGTTTTGTCTGGAACGAGCATTTCATTTTTGCAAATATCTGCATCGTGCTAAGCTGCGAAGAATTTTGTTTTGCCAAAAACCATCTGTTTAGTCGGTGTTTGATAATTAGCTGACAGTCTGCTAGCTCTACAGATAAACCCCTGCTTGTGTTGTATTTGCTGATTCTGTGCATGCAAAGGAAATATTTGTGTGTGTCTAAAATGAGAGTTGTCATAAGAATAACTTAATAATTAATGCCTAGTGTTTATGTGAACGTTTTTCTCATTGTACTTCTCGGTACTTCTGATGAAATCATTCCCTGTGTCTGCTTTTCAAACAACTTGTGGTGGCTACACCGAGAAGGGTCTCTGTTGGCAGGGCACTGTCATTTCGCTTTCGGTTACAGAACTGTGGTCTATTGCAATTCCATTGCAGCCGCGCTCACCTTTGTCACTGCTCTGCAGTGGCGACATCGGGTGTTACTGCTTGTTGCAGGGATGAAACACCAGATGGCGTAGTTGATTTGCACTCTTGATTGAACGTGTGTGTTGAATGTTGCGGCCTCTAGCGATTACTTCCAGCGGAGTGAGGTTAACTTTTCCCATTGCAGCGGAGTCCCACATCTTCCCAATTTTGCCCTGCTGTTTTGAGAGGAGTTGTGCATTCCCACTGACTGAAACCTGTAAAACAGGGGAGCTGTGGTGTTGATAGGAAAAAACATTAGTTGGTATGTTTTATTGTCGGCCAAGTTAGTTTTTGATTAATTCATGTTGTTGCTGATGTCGACTCTTCAAGTTGGTCATGTCTGACTTCCTTTTTCACCTCCAGGATTTGTTTAAAGAATATTTTGTGTGAAACCAGGTGAGCTGATGCCGTGTATATATTTTGGGTCGCACTTTGGATTGACTTGCTCCAACTGCTGTGACATTCGCAGCAAAGCACTTGTTGAGACTGTACTGAACAATCCATACACTCCACTAGAAGGCACTCAGACCTTGCACGTGTTTATGTTCCCCTTTGTTGTCTGGTCTTCACAAAGATCACAGGCTTGAAGCTGGCTTGTTATCACAGTGCTGTTCCTGTTATGTGGATAAACTTGTCCTTGTGTAGACAGTATATGGATGGGAATATTGGAGTGTAAACACTTCATCTTTGGTACTGGAATGAAGGGACCAGTATTGCACAATTACTCTTCAATTGACTCACACTTTGGTGGACAGGTTGAATTTTATTTCATAAAGTTCTTAGCTGTGGCCGTTATCCATAGGTTTCTGAGCTTAAATTCTCGTGAGATGGGCGTTTGCACACACTGGCTCTCTTAAAGAAATCTTGGTTGTGTAATTTGGGAAACGGCACTAAGTGTATAATGGCCGCCTGAAAGTGAACATTTTAACATTTCGAGGTTGGTGTTGATCCCAACATTGGCGCGAGTAAGATAATAGAGTGCCATCTGTCTCCACAAATTGTTTATGAGATAAACGAGTGAGAGTTGTGCATTAAGTTAGTTGGCCGGATACCAGTGGCTTCTTTTTGTAATGAAACTAAATGTCACATGATTGTTTTGCCTCATGGGTTTAATCAGGGCCTTGGCTTAGTAAACGATTTCTGCCACAAGTGATTATGTGGTAACTGTGGCTGGCAGTCAGGGTCTGGAAAGTGCAACCAAATTTGTCTTCGAAACTGTGGGTAAATTATGACATCTTATCGATTGGTTGGAGTCGTTTAATCCCTAGTTTCTGATAAATCTGTTACAGCGGCCATGTTGGTGGCCATCTACGTTTTCGCAGTTGGTCAGTTTGGGATTGTTTTTAAGTCGAACAAACTTGTGAACCCATATCTCAGTTCACACTTTTCATATGTTATGGAGTATTTCGCCATTGTGATTGATTCTGCTTTTGTGCAGAGCACGCCAAAAACATTCAGCCAAAATGAACCAAAATTCCTTGATTTTGCATAATGCACTTAGGCACGTGCGCTAAAATGATAGAATTTGGTATCCATCGCAAATTCACAAATGCGCACTTAGGCACGTGTTGCAAAATTGTAGAATTTGGTGTGCAACATTTTACCGCAAACGTGCGTGTGCACTTAAGCACGTGCATGTATTCTGAAACGGTAGTATTTGATGTGTACCACGTACCAACAAATGTGCGTTTGCTCTTAGGCAAATGTAGTAAAACTGTAGAATTTGGTATGCATCGCAAAAACACGGAGGCGTGTGTCGGATTGGGCACGCATGCTAAAACGACAGAATAAGATTGATAAACCTGTTGCCATGGTTATGCGGATTTGTTGTTTTGTTATTGCTGTTCTTTCTCTTTCCAGGTCTCTGCACGGTGCCTCAGATGCACCGCTACCCTCACACAACACATTCTTTAGTTTGCGGAGTACCAAACAAGCGGCTACGTGTTGACACCTTGTCACGTAATGTAGCTATCAAACAGGAGTACCAAGACACATCTTACGTTACTAACGGCAACACACACAGTAAGTACGGAAATGACACCAATGTTATGCCACAAAACTACATTCAGGCATCAACCATTAAACTGTTAAAGACATACAAACGATGCGGACAAAAAAGAAAAAGTGAAGACGACATACTTATAGACAGTAACGTTGTGCACACGATTTCTAGCGAAGAGGAGACGATACAAACAAACGCCAAAACGACGTCGAATAAAAACTCCAACTCCTCGAGCAGCGAGGGAGATTACCAACTTGTTCAACATGAGGTGCTGTATTCCATGACCCAGGCTTATGAGGTGCTCGAGTTCCTCGGACGGGGCACCTTTGGCCAAGTGGTCAAGTGTTGGAAGAAAGGCACCAACGAGATAGTGGCCATCAAGATCTTGAAGAACCACCCATCGTATGCGCGCCAAGGTCAGATAGAGGTCAGCATCCTGCATCGACTGTCGGCTGAGAGCGCGGAGGACTTCAACTTTGTGCGCGCCTACGAGTGCTTCCAGCACAAGAACCACACGTGTCTTGTGTTCGAAATGCTGGAACAGAACCTCTATGACTTCCTAAAGCAGAACAAGTTCCAGCCGCTTCCGTTGAAGTACATCCGTCCCATCACCCAGCAGGTGTTGACGGCCCTGCTAAAGTTGAAGAACTTGGGTCTGATACACGCCGACCTCAAGCCAGAGAATATCATGCTGGTCGACCCAATCCGCTTCCCCTACAAGGTGAAGGTCATCGATTTTGGATCGGCCAGTCACGTGTCCAAGGCTGTCTGCTCTACCTACCTCCAGTCACGGTATTACAGGTAAGTGACAACTTTGACAACATTTTCAATTAGTGTGCTTATGTACCTGAGTGAATTGATGATTTGTGGTGGAATTGGCATCATGTCATACTTTCGTTTTTGACGAAAATTATGATAATAAACGGGATATTCCATTAAGATGGCTCCGACTTGGTGGCCATCATTATTACATAAGTTGTTCATGCTAAGTGTAGAGTCTGAAAGTAAGACTGGCCTAAACTCCCCGCTTCAAGTTAAAATAAGGTGAATGAATTAACAGTGACCACAGTAGCTTGGTTTTTAGATAGAAAACTATGGTACATATGTTAGCTAATAAGCAGGTGAGAATCAGCTTTGCTCATGTTTAATGATGATATGGGGGAATAAATTAACAATTAGTCTCGTCGTTATGCGGGTAATTCTGGTAGGTGTAATGGGAAATGATTTGGCTTTTTTTACATTTCATGACAATAACTAGGATAGGCTGTTGTCAGGTATGACGCTAAGTTGGCTCCAGTATAGTTGCTGAAAGATGTAATTTATTTTATTTCCAAGTAGCCTGACCCGTGACACTTTTATTGAAAAAGTCTTTCTGCGTTCTATATGTTTACCACAGTTACCAGTAGCAAAATGAAAAGCTGTTGTTATCAATGAACACTAGTGCTGGGCCCCATGCTGGTCATCTGCATTGTTGATCAGATTAATGTTTTGATGGGCATAATGAAAAATGCACTGCTACGTGTGATGTGTGTGTGTGTGTGTGTGTGTGTGTGTGTGTGTTTGTTTGAAGGAGGTTTTTTGAGAATATGATTGAATGATTGCTTGTATGTGGTCATTGTTCTGAATGATAATCGTTGAATTGCCGGTGCACTTTGAGGGTCATTTAGCATGACTGGTTTAACGCTGTTCACCTGTGCCCAGGTAACCAGTGTCTGCATGTTGCTAGTCAGGTAACATTTTCATGTGTTTATGCGCACTATGCGTTGGGAAGTTGGGAAATTTACTTATACCGAATTGCTTACCTGAAGAAAGATTTTCTTTATTGTTAGCATGGTTTGTGAAAGTACTATAAAACACCATTTAAAAATATTCCACCAATGCTGGACAAAAATTATTGCTGAAACCGACCTTTTCAAATTTTCACGGGCTTCTTATGCCCACAATATTTTTAAACATTGTCTGTTGGTAGTATGGCACAGAACTTCAAACTGAAAACCCATTTATTTGGTGTGAACTTTCATTAAAAAAATTTGAAAACTGAAATTTTATTTGCTTGCCATGTTCTGTTCTAAATTGGTGAGATTTTACCATAACCTTGAAAAATTGAAAAATATTTGCAATTCTCTTTTTCAGAAATTACAGTTAAGTAATATTGGTTGAAATTCACCTTGTATTTCCGCAATCTTTTTACATAGGTGTTATTTTGCTTCTGGCATTTCCATTAGTCGCCATATCTTTGCAAATAGTAGGAACCAGTGGATACAGTTTCAAATTTTTAAGCCAGTTTCAATTTCTCTTATAACGGTGCAGAAATTTTTGCACTGCGATGGAATATCGCGCAATGTAGATTGGAAACAGGAGGTGAATCTGCTGTTACTGTACTTTCATAATTGCAAGATATTACAGGAAGATAAACGAGAAACGAAACTGATAAGATATCATTCCTAAGTTTAGTTTCTTGCATCCAATAATACTTCCATAAACTTGTTAGGTGTTGATATCTTTGGCTCAGTACTTCATATTTACAAGGCACAAATGCAGCCTCTTGCAAGCTTTATATCACACTGCCTTAAACATTTCACCCAGTTGGTCAATTCTGTGTTTTGATAAAACGGGTTCTATTGACCCCAGCCAAGTCTTCTACCGTAATACCTGTTGACATTGTTATATTTGATGGCGTTTTGAATTTGTGCCTTGTTTGAAATGTTTTCAAACTCCCGTTGTTACTGCAAGGTGTTTTGCGATGTTGATTAATAGCATTTGTGTTGGAAAGAGCTGGATGTGTGCCGGGATATGGTAATTGAATTGGCTCATTCATAAATTGTAAGTGGACTTGGGGATTTATATTTAATGCCAGGCAGTAATCAGGCCCCCGTTATTCATATCTGCTGAGGCCTCGCGCATTCTTTGTGCTAATATGCGGGAATATCTGAGCCTGATATTTCTATACATTATTTACAATCTTTTGTTGTACTTATTGGTGATATCAGACCCTGTATAAAGCTGTATCAATAAATCTTCAACAATGCGCACATGTGGACATTATTCTAAGAGTGCTCAACTGCTCTTGGCTATTGACCGTTTCCCGCCTACGGAGCAAAGCAAGCGTGCTTGCTGCAGCCATGTTTAAGGCAGGTGATATGTTTTAGGAATGTAAATTAATAGGTGTCAATTGTACATGCGTTTTTGCAGTCAGTAACATTTTAAAAAATTTTAATGAATCAACTTAATGGGACAACCCCCCTTCACCCCCCC
>NMRA01000411.1:0-127178 GCA_002633005.1 Phoronis australis | reverse complement strand
TTCCCCCCCCCCCCCCGCGGTCGCAGCCTACATGCACTGTTAGCTGAGCTTAATCCAACTCTATATATAAATGGCACAGAATTTTAAGCTTATTAAGATGGCGTAGCGTATGTCTTGCTGACAGCGACAGCCTCGAAAATTGGGAATTTGTACTAAATCACAAATACACAATGGACTTTGTCGTTTTACAGCTCTGGACCGACAAGCTCTATGCCATCCATCAATAATTCCAAAATTGGGGTTTTCGCATATAAAACTGATAATGACGGGGGGGGGGGGGGNGGGGGGGGGGGGGGGCCCCTTAATGCTTATAGTGATTGATATATTATTAATGATCGCTAGTCCCTGTAGATTTGGTCTTATCAAGTTATTAAGAACCTTCTGATCATTTCAGATTGTGTGACATTCTGTATTAGGATTGTGAGTTACGACTAATGTCGGTCATATCTCATGTCTAATCTATTAATGGCAGCATCAAATTTTATGTCTTCGTTTATTGGTCTTGAATAGTCACCGATAGTTTCGCTGTTTTTTTTTCAATGTCATTGCCATCTTCAAGTAGTGCCGGACATGGTTTTTAAAATCCTACAGCGCCCCCACGAGACTGGAATTGAAAGTAGAACCAAGCAGAACTGTAACTGAAAAACAATCAACACTGTCTGTTCTTGAAGACGTGACAAATACGGAAAAGTTTCCTCAAATTCAAACAAAAATAAAGACCAAAATTGTCATTTTTTTAACGTTCACTGTATTGCCAAACTTTCCAAATTTTGAGTGTTAACTACAACCGTACCATATAAAGTTTTCAAATTGCGAAGTAAATGTGTTTTCTTGTTTACTCTTGTTGAAATTTTTGTTAAAGTTTTATCGTTCTGCCATTTTGCTAATTTTAAGAAGCTTTAGCCAAAGCCTGTTTTGAATGTGGATAGGCACTTGTTTAATTTTCACTGGTAAAGCTTCACAAAGTCTTTTCATACAACATAAATTTTCCTTGTCATGAGGCCTCAAGTAAAGACAGGGCTTTGTATCCCTAAAATGAATTGTCAAATATGGCTTTAGGTAACATGGTTTAATCTGTCAGTTACGCAAGCGTTACATATGTTTACTTACTGGGCCTGAACTAAATTTGCTCTTGGTCAAGTAAATACATTCTGCTCTCCAATGCATTTTGCACATTTTTCTAATGCTTCGTACGAAATTGCAGCTCTAGCGAAAATGTTGCCGTAAAAATTATTCAAAACATCGCGATGACAAAAGAATTGTAGTTTTTTTGGGCTCTGCTTGTTTACTCGTTTTCAAAATAAACTGGGGATGCTCTGTTTAAGTCCACCAAAACGACAGTGACAGTTTTTGCCTGGTCTCCCCGAGTGCGACCTATTATTTACCAGGCTGACCCTGTCAGTAAAATTGTCTGGCAGATGTTGTTAGTGTGTACAATTTGTCAGTGACGTCTCCACTCTGAGCTGATGTGAGAGATACTTGATGGGAAAATAACCATATTTATAACCATATTTGATGTCAGATCCCTGGTCACCTCAGAAGGACATTTTCCCTTGTTAATTTCTGTTTCCTTAAAGGGAAAGGCTACCTTTTTTCATGTCATTTTTAGCAAAAATAAGGTTCTTTGATTATCCCAGACATATTTTTCACTTAGTTCAGCTTTTCGTAATTTAATTAATTATTCATCCTTTATTCCGGAACTGATGTTTTGGGAGGTAAGAATTTCGTGCCAGTTTCCTTTCACATAGTGTGACTGTGATAGGATATATTTTTTTGTAAATCTTTTGAGAAATCAACCATTCAGAATCTTTGTTACTAGTTCAGCTTTAATGCCTTCGAATTTTAAGAATATTAGCACTGTAGCGTCGACGCTCCGCTGTTAAGTACACCTGTTTAGTGCAAAGTTGACCGTGTCGACATTAGTATGAAAGGGCCTTTAGTAATAGACTAAAATTATGTTAATTTTTATTTTTTGTGGAGAAATTTAACAAAATAGCCACATTGAATGCTAAGTAAGGAAGAGTTACCATTATAAAATCGTTACATTTGTGTACTATCTTCACACACAGTTATTACCTACGTGAGCGTTTCTATAGGCTTTAAGTCTACGCCGGATTCTATCTACCTTCATATGTTCAGCTGTGATGTAAAAAAATCACCAGCTTTCTGTTTTCACATGGGAGGAATTCCTTCGGTTGCCATCAGTGGCAATAGTCTGATATAACGTGCCCGTATTTTGAGAACCAGTTTGATGTATGATATTCAGTGGAGAAAACTGGTTCTCAAACTTCGGGCAGCTTACATCAGACCATTACCACCGTCACTTATCAGCAAGTTATCCCTGTGATAGTCACCCCTACACATAGTTGTACTAAAGGGCTATAAAAAGTAAGAGGAGGCGAGCGACCTGACTACGTGAGGCCGTGGCAGCTGTAACAATTTCATGGGCTACGATCATAAATTTACTTGTGTTCTGCAATTTTGTATCATGAAGTACAAATATAAGTTATTTTGATGAAAAAATTTGTTTTTATGGACACTGAGTGCCATGGATGTGATTCCAGTAATTGTTGTTTATTCTGTACTAGTTTGGAACGCATTTTGGTCTAATTAACATAGTCGATGTTTTCTGGTAATTTTTTTGTAACAGATCAGAATAGGTGTCTGTGCAGCTTCATAATATTTAGATTGTGGAAGCCCTTTCAGAAATAAAATGTCGTACTCTCAAATCAGTGAGATCTGAAGTTGTCACGTTTTATAGGTTACCGTTTTATAGGTTACCGTCATGTATCAAACTGAGGAGTCCTTCCTATGTTAAATTAAGTGTGATTATTAGTACCAATTGTTGAATATTTTTCCATAATATGCCATTTGCCTGAAGGTCAGATTATAGAATTTTCACATAGAGTGTCCCATGAACTTCCTGTTTGACCGTCTGTCTTTGATTTTCCCCTGCTTACTTTATTTCCTTTAACAATGTTTCTCACGTGAATTTAATTGACATTTTGTCCTCATTTTTGTGGCGGTTTCAGT
Source organism: Phoronis australis (assembly GCA_002633005.1). NCBI lineage: Eukaryota > Metazoa > Phoronida > Phoronidae > Phoronis > Phoronis australis. Next base: position 124,145 of record NMRA01000411.1, on the reverse strand, counting down.
TTTCAACCAGCACTGTGGGTGAGGAAGACAGTCATTTCAGAAACACCATTTGCAACTTGCAAGTTACACGTCTGAAGTAGAGATGCAGTTATTGAGTTACTGTCCTATGAACTGATGTCAGACTATGAGAATAATAATTACGATAAAAATTCTTCAGTTTAGGACACAATGTGGCGGACAAGTGGAAGGTCATTTTGTCCAATTTCTGAATAAAAGTAACTTTTCAGGAAAATTTACAGTGTTTTCGGATGGTTTGTGAGGTGTAGGTATTACCGTGCCACACAACCTTTCGTCAAGTTTTGAGCATTTGCAACAATGTAGTAAGCCTCTGAAATATGAAAATATGTCAATTTTTGTTATTATTCTTGTCCCAAATTGAAGAATTTTTTGCCATTTTTGAAGACCTTTTCATGATTTTCATACCACGAGGTATAATTGGTTGTTACAAAGCATTGAAATTTGTGTTGTCATGGCAGCTTTTGTCATTTCCTGGTTATTTCTTTAGTGTCAACTTGGCCAAGTGGAGAATTTCTTTCAATGTTCATGTACGCCATCAGAAGCACTTGCTCCTGTTTCCGTTTTAAAAGGAAGGTTGTTAGGCTCGTAAAACGTATCCTAAGCGAGCTGTTTACCAGTGAACAGTAGGTTGAACAGAGAGAGGTCATGCAGAGGTCATACACACCTTCATGTTGTGCACTCACTGTAGGTATATATTGGTAATAACATGTGTGTTGCACAGTGTATAATTAATTAATGACCTTTGTGATTGTGGTGGTTGTTTAAGTTTTCAAGCTGAAGTATTGCAAGAATCTAGTCTCTGTGCAGCTACTTTGTAATCACTTTTCTGCGTTGTAATTTTCGCTTCTAATCCTATTTGGCTAATCTTTAAAAATCCTTTACATTTTGTTGCTCATTAATATTAAAACATCTTGACCTGTTTTAAAGGTTTCAACTCTTGGGGTGAAAAGTTTAAAACTGGTTTTAAAAGTTGTCATTCCGACAGTGCGGTTATAACCTTCAGCAAGAGTGAACACGTCAGTTGGAAAAGTTATAACTCTGTAGGTGGCAGTGCTGTAGGGAATAGTTGTAACTGTGAAGAAGTCATAACCCGCCTCCCGTTCATTAACGCTAGGACCTCGCTAAAAAGGAAGACTTCGCGAGATTCTGTGAGATATTGCCGTGTATTTTAAATGAGAACACGTGACTCTGACTAGATTTTAGCTAGGTCCTAGCGTAGGTCCTAGCGCTACTGAACGCATGCCCGGTTTATGTGAAAACAACAATTGGCTTGTACTATTTCGTAACTAGTTAATCTTTATCGCCTTTGGTCTGAAATATATGATTAACAAAAATTTGTTACAGAACTCCCGTTCTTGCTTACAGCAGCAGTTGGTAAAATTGAATTGTAAAAATGGTTGTGAAATCTGATGTTCTCAAACTGTACTCTGATGTCAGGGGAGGACTTGATTGCAGTTCTCAAACTGTACTCTGATGTCAGGGGAGGACTTGATTGCTGTTCTCAAACTGTACTCTGATGTCAGGGGAGGACTTGATTGCAGTTCTCAAACTGTACTCTGATGTCAGGGGAGGACTTGATTGCCTTCTTTAGTGTAATTAGTGTGGTCGGCAGCTAATTAAAGTCACCATCACTGTTCTGAAGCAGTACCTATTGCTCAGTTCATCTTCTAAGTGATTTATCTCCCTTGTTGTGTACAAGTTGGATTATCTCCCCTGGATGTCACCCGATTTCTTGTACAGTTGCCATGAGATTAAATCCAGGCCTAGTAAATATTATAATCTCAGCATTATACAACATGCACCTTCTGCACCTTGCTATCTCGTCTAAATTCTGCAAGGATTTTGAACTATCCAACTTGGACAGAGCAATAAATCATATCTGCTCAACTTGTTGCAGTGATAACATAAAGTAGTGCATTGATGCTTATATATTAAATAATAAGAATGGTTTATTTTGTAATGCTGCTTGGATCTCGGGTGTTTCTTGTAGGAAACGAAGCTCACTTGTACTTTTACAGCATTAGAGGTCTAGACAGGGTAGGCATTCATAGGGATGCACTGAATTCACCTTTGGGGACTATCATAATTGTAAACACGCCAAGAAATAATGAGATGGAAGGTGGTGAGATGATTCTGTACCCTGTTGATGTGTTCTCTGGTGATGGACAGATGGTCCATTGTTTGACCAGCTATTGTCTGACCACCCGGTAATTATTTGACCACCTTGGGCTAAATCCTTAATGAGCCAGCATTATGGCTGTGTTGTGCTGGGTTCTGTTGCTTTGGGATGGATACGTGGCTTGAGGTGAAATCACTGGCTGCAAACAAAGTGCATGGAGTAGTTCACATCTGAAGGCATTGCAAGCGTGATGTTATTGTATTGTGACGTGCGTTAAGTTTGGGCGTTAAGTTCACTGCCCTTCCGGTTGTCTTCTAGTACTTAAAATTGAAAAAAATCTTGTATCTCCCATTAAATCTAGCTTGTTTGGCAACTTATCACTTACCTAGCACACATTATGGCCAGCTAGTGAAATTCCATTTTGTCTAATTTCTCCACAAAAAATAGAGATTAATTTCAGTTGGTTACTAGCATAGTCTGTACCGGGTCTTTAAACAATATTTGGTAAAGTTTCCACTGTTTGTAGCAAAGTTCAATCATGGTAATTTTGACAATTATTTTTGTGTGAAATAAGCCGATAATCACCGTGGATATAAGTTTCCAAATCCAGACTTTTCTAACATTTCTTCTGTTTGTTTTTTGTTTATTATAGACTGAGAACTAAAGCATTTTTTAAACCATTTTAATGTTTCATGCTCAGCTTGTCACACTAGATTACGTGATGGAAGAACAAAGCTAATTAATTTACGTCTGTGATTAAACATTAGGAAGAGCTAGTAATGCTAATATATGACACAACTCATCGTTGTCAAACCCCACAAAGTGCAATACCCCTGAAGGACTAATTGGTTTTCTAATTAACCTCCCCTGGTTTCTCCGATCTTTGAAACGCCAAGTCGAACAATGACTTGCTATGATCGATTAATCCTGTATTGTATTGTCCTACTTTCCAAGTAGCCATTATAAGCTGGGTATATTTCAATATAAGTAAAGGACTACAGGAGATTAAACCTAACATTGTCTTACACAATAATATGTTGAAGCTGATAAGAGCTATGGTATCTATAAAATTTGCTAAAAGAAATGATAATCTTTGAAATGATCCTGTCATAATATGGCCGTTTGACCTATATTCCCTGAACAGAGGTGACCTCTAGAGTTTGCATTATGCAACTCCTAGCTGTTTACAACATTTCAGATATGAAAATAGGGTTATCTGGGTTGGCAAGTTTTATAACAATATGTTGAATTTTTTCGTTAACAATTGGTTGACTAGGGACTGTTTTCAGTTATAGCGAAAGGTACATTTAAGCAAGCGATGTTTTTCTAAATGCATGGGGTATTATTTGATAATAAATTTATTTTGTCATAGTGCACTTGTTGGTCACTTTTTCATTTTTTGTGGTTGACATTGTGTTATCATGCGCATGTCAGACCGTGTTTTTGGAAACTTGTAATTTAGTAATGATCATGACCTCCAGTTGAATGTGGTGCGCATTTCACTGACAAGATAGAAAAATGGAAATTGATTTTGTTAATTTCTTGCAATGACAAGACTAAACTCTTGGGGTTTTAGTTATTTAAAGCAAATTTGAAAACCAGTGAAACCTGTGCTATTGCGGGCTCAAAATTGAATGATTAAATTCCATACTGCATAAACATCAGTATTGTTCTCCTTTGTGATGCAATAGTTGACCCCCTTTCGACCTCAAGTGGATCATATTACTGGTTTCCATGTACAGGCAACCTTTACAAGTTTTTGTTGTTTGGAATTAGCTATTGTGTTGACTTAGACAGATGGTCATTCAAAGTTGATGTGTTGCTGAAATTAGAAAAGGATTGAAGAGTGAAGTAATACGAAGATTTGAAAAACATTTACTGAGTTCTGGTTATCTTAGACGTAAACACGCTTAGAAATAGGAGAGCTCTATTTTTGCCGATAGTTTGCCTTTTGCGAATACTAGTCAACATGATTAGTCTCAATTAATTTAAGAGGAAATTGGTAGATTCAATTTCTTTCCCAGTTAATGTACAAAATGGAAGTCTGACTCACAAATTTCCATGAAGTAATTACCAACCTTGCAAAACTTGTCAAAATTACGATCGCTCTTGTGATCAACTGTAGGGGCGGATAACTCCATAGGCAAGTAGTTCAGTGATACAGTTGCAAAGCAGAGGCCTGTCTAGACACGCAATTAGCTTTGGAAGAGAGACTATGTCTCTGTCAGTGCAGACTATGTAACTAATCACAGATATCTGTACATGGGGAAAATGTGAATGACAAGTTAATGGGACATCAAACCAGTATTGTCTCAGTACTGACCATGCAGCATTCAATCATGTGATTTGATGGTGAATATTAACTGCCAAGCCTGATAGTGAATTACAGACTGTACTGATAGATGTGTGAACTGTTTGCTGAACATTGTTGTGACTGACTGACGCCATGTGCAAGCTTTGTAAGGGCCGGCGCAGAGGGTGAGCTATGTGCTGCACTGCTGCGTACCTCACGTCTGCGCCGAAATGAAAAGTGAAAAATTCATCTGGCGAACGGGTGAGGCGAATGTACATTTTTTTATCTGGTGAGCGTAATATAGCATGGGCTTGTTTGTGAAGTGAGCTACCTGTTTTGTCTCCCCAGTGTGCTGTTGAGCTGTGAGTTGAACTGTCTAAAGCCGTTTTTGCACAAGGAACAATTGTCACAGCGTGAGTTGTCATGACGGAAGTTGTCACAGTTTGAATTGTTCCACTTAACTAGCTTCTATAGGACATTAGAACACTAACTGGATCAGCTTGAGTCATTTACTCGAAAACTTTCTATGCGTTTAACTACCTAGAATGTCAGGGTATAAAGATGATTGCACAAGCCTAACAAGAGATGATCCATTCTGTCTGGCCACAGTTTGTATTCAGACATCTAATATTGACACTGGAACAACTGATGAGTGCAAATTGGTCCTCTCAAGCTGGTGTCAAAAATGGCCGCTGCTGCTGCGGTGTCAACTTGCTCCGCATCGGTTGTGTTTACACACGTACTTGCACCAGATCAGTTGTTCCCTGTGAGCTTCTCGTGGCCCTGGGGCGTTTCGAGACATCATCTGAGCTCTGGCTGTGTGTCTGCATTGGCCCCTAGTGTACAGTTGTCACATGGCTGTTATCTACCACACACAGTCTGGGTCAGCTCTTGAGGGATTCTTAATGGTTTTGACATTTTGGTAAATCAGACAGTGACATGTTAGTGGGGCATGTTTTGGTTTGGATGGAAAAACTAGATCAGGCGCTAAATGAAATATTTGTTTGGTACAAAAAGTGGAAAAATAAGACTAGATAATGTGCCGATGTAGTACGACCTATCCGTCTAAGAGGCATGGGGAAACAAAAAATATTTCATTTTCATCAGGAGAAAAAATGTTCTTTTTCTGATTTGCATGAAAAAGCTCTTAAGTTGCTTAAAAGTGAAACGATATTCTAAAGAAGTAACAGCGTTTTGGGACCCTGATCCTGAACGTTTGTATCGGGTAAAATTAGATCTTGTTATTGATATCGTTCTTTTTTAGCTATTCATGTACCTTTTTGTTGAATTTTATTAAAAAAAGACATGTTCTTGTGATCCAGTTAATGGCAATTTAATAAAATATGCAAAAATGAGGCTTTTTTACTTTCAAAAATTTTTATAGTTTTTAGATATCAGGCTAAAAATTTAGATTTGTCATTAAGGTCGGACTTCCACGTTAACAAAACCACATAACAGTCCTGAAGGTATTGGCGCTGCTGTTTATTGCGTGACAAACACTCTTTGTTGTTGAGTTGGTCAGTCCCATGGCTTGTTGTTAAGAATGGCCAAGTTGATCAATTTTGCATAGCTTAAGGTGTTAGTGATGTGATGACCACAGCTGTTGTGAAAATATGGTTTTGTGTATCTTTGTTGTCTTGATGTGAATTCATTAACCACAATCTTGTTTTTCGTGTTTGGTAAAAAGTCTTCAGTTCGCCTGGTTCATTTGGTACAACCGTCACCGAATTATATTTGGTAAAACTTTGTCATTTGTAGCAATGTTGCAAGCCTTTATACAATCAAAAAGTGACAATATTAGGAAGTATTTTCTCCAAAATTTAAGAATTAATTATAATTTTGAGCTGGTATGACTACTGCTTCAGTGATACAACCCTGACTATTCTGAATCAGTGATATAGCATTAGTATTGACAACACCAGTGCCCTACATTTTTATAAGGATGTGTACATTATATTGTATTATATTATATTATACTGTATTATACTATATTATATTATACTATATATTATATTATATCCTTACTAATTAGGTGGCAGCTGTTTGCGTTAATTTACAGTGAATGTAAAACTTTCTTAAATATTGCATCTAATAGTAATTACAAAAATTGGTTTTCCGGCTGTTAATCGATAATGTCGTTTTGATTATTAAGTTATTGACCAGGGGATGATTGTTGGTACCATGTGAAACAATAACAAATGTCAGTTTCCTTATGACCGAATACACGCATCTGATTACACCTGTTACTGCCCTCTGAACATCTGATATAGACAGATGTTGTGAACATTAGGTACCATGATCGATGGCAAGAAAGTAACCTCTTTTTCTTGTCGTTTTTGTTTAGATTTAGGTTAATTTTACATGTACCCATGTCTTAATTGTCTTGTTTACTTTATTTTTTTTTAATTTGTCTCGTCTCTGTTTGTGTATACTATTGCATTGTACGATAAAGTATCATAAATTTAGGACACATTATATCAGGCAAGTGAAATTTTATTTTTTCGTAAAAGGTGAACAGCACCGAATCAGCACTTTTGTGTGTTCAAACTCCAAAGGTATACCGCCAGATAATATTTCAAAAGTTTATCGGCATTCACAACATTATTAGAAGCCTTTGGAAAAGAAAAATGGGCCGATTTAACAATAATTTTCGTCTGCAGTTGATGCCATTTCATGGTATTTATTATAAATACTCTATAGCCAGTGGATTTTAAATAAACCACCAATCAAAAATGCAGTGGATGCAAAGAAAGGAATAGCAATAGACATTGTATCCATGGTGACCAAACTATTGGTCATGATGTATGTATGAAATGTGGTTGATGTTTGATTAAACCTATGTATACAAATGAATTCATGGTGCTGTGAGCGATGACATAAACAATTTTTTCTCCGCATTTAGGTTGTTCTGTTGAGATGTCCCTAAATAAAATTTATTAATAACAAAATTCTTAAGTTCTGGGAACAATGAAAGTCTGAAAATTTAACAAATGGAAATTTTGTCCATTATTTTTGTTCAAATTTGAAATTTGTATTAATTTGAATGTAAATTCCAAGGATTTGCCATCTGATTGACAGTGTTCTGTCTCTGTTGATAGAGCGCCAGAGATCCTATTGGGGCTGCCGTTCTGTGAGGCCATTGACATGTGGTCGTTGGGTTGTGTCATCGCCGAGTTGTTCCTTGGCTGGCCTCTTTACCCTGGCTCGTCCGAGTATGACCAGATCCGCTACATCTCGCAGACGCAGGGTCTACCGGCGGAACACATGCTGAGCGGGGCGACAAAGACCACAAAGTTCTTTAACCGGGAGAACACAGATGGGACGTATCCCTTCTGGCGACTCAAGGTAAGTTGAATGACACCTCAACTATCATTCCCATCAAGGTTACAGCCTAGGGCACTTAAATATGTGACTAAAGAAGTCAATGAGCCGATAATGGGATTCGACAAATGAAATTTTTTGCGAAGTTGGAGTAGACATTTGCTGCAACTGCATCAGATTAGTGTTCAAGAGTCAAATCAAACTAACTGTATGCGTGTATGTTACTGAATGTGAATTTCTTGGTAAAATGCATTGGCATTTTTAAGGAAAGGGTTTTGTGCCATGTGACCTGTCATGTGATCTCTTGTTTCTAGTCACCTGAGGAACATGAGGGTGAGACAGGGATCAAGTCGAAGGAGGCGCGCAAATACATCTTCAACTGTTTGGATGACATGGCACAGGTAGGCAGTTTCTGGTCTGTAAAAGCACCATTTCTTTATTGAAATTGGTCCAGGCCCCAAGACCTAACATCGGAACTTGTATTCGAGTCAGACTCAAACTTGAAACTTAATCGATCACGCTTCATGGTTCAAATATAAATTTACAACTTTACTGGAAGTGTGCAATGCAATTGGCCAGTTTTTTAGTTGAATCTTTAGTACAAGTGGAGTGTCTGCTGGTACAGAATCAACTGCTGAACATCACTTGTCATGAAAATATTGGGTTATTATCTTGTCCAATATGTTGTACATTGGTTATAATTTCCACATTATGTTGGGATTTCTTGCCGAGCTGGTCTTCGCAAGTAATAAGAAATGAATGATGATGGTCTCTGAAAGACAACAGTGTTTTTGAACATGTTAACGTTTGCTCAGATGGCGGTTGCGTACAAGGACAACGAACTGTCAGAATATTTTGCTTGTTGGACGACCTGCAAGTAACTCGATGTTGGGATCCTGCAGTTATTTTTCCATCAGACTGCTTTTCATTGAATATTTATGAAGCTTGGTTTTTCCTGTTTCATACTGCTCGTAAAGAATTAATTCTTGATATCTTGCCGCGATATTGTGCATCTGGCTTGTATTCACTGACAGCTATTGTCTCATGTACAGATCAATGTGCCTGACCTTGAGGGTAGTGAGCTGATGGCAGAGAAGGTCGACCGCCGTGAATTCGTCGACGTACTGAAGCGCATGCTGACGTTGGACCAGGAGAGACGGATCACCCCCGGGGAGGCGCTGAACCACCCATTCATCACCATGATACACGTGGTGGACTATGCACACACCAACGGGTAGGAAGAGTTACTCTATTGTGTGGTTAGGGAAGAGTGTTACTCTAGTTTTGAACCAATCACAGGCATTGAATTAAGATAATAAATGTAAGATATAAGTGCTTTTGGCTTTGCAAGATCTTTCAGATTTGCTGTGAAATGATGATTTGGGTTTTCAAGATTTTGGTTTAGTTAAGTATTCAAAGTACACAGTATCTAAGAACTGTGTCGATTGTATCATGTCTAGATAAGGTAACTGCCTGATATGTCTGACTATTACTCTGTTATCACTATAAGCATTGATCACACTTTCAGTCCAAAACCTACATCTTCAGACTTGGGATCAAACGATACATTACTTAACACAACAGTGGAACTGTTAACTTACCTTGTTTCGTAACTTGACATATTTCTTCTTGCGAACGAAAATCAAAAAATACAAGACTCCGATGAAAGACACACATGTCCCAACGTCATAGTTAGCCTAGTTGAGAGTGCAGAGTGTGCAGGGGCGATCTCGCTCTAATTATTACACGAGTTGTTCTTTTGTCTCCAGTGTTAAACAGAGTGCTCAGAGCATGGATGTGTGTCGACGAGCCAAGATGAACCTGTTTGACCTGAACCAGAACCACAGCAGTACCATGATGCCCAACTTCATTCCTTCCTCAAGTGGCAACATCACACTCACCTTCAACAATCACATCAATGCCATACATAGCCAGGTGAGGGCACCACCTGCCACACTCACATGTTCCTTAGCAACCGGGAGAGGGGGAGAGAGAGGGGGGTACTCTCTGAGGCTGAGGACTAGTGTTTTGAAATACCATTTGATGCTATAATTCTTATTCATTGTGTAGTTCTCCAATCACATTTTATTGGCAGCCATTTTATTGGCAGCCATTTTTTTGGCAGCCATTTTTTTGGCAGCCATTTTTTTGGCAGCCATTTTATTGGCAGCCATTTTATTGGCAGTCATTTTGCAAAAGTGGCCCTTTAAGGTTGGCTGTTGTTTGCGAATTGTTTGCACAATCTTGCCTAAAGTTATGATCTTAAGTGAGTTTTCAAAACTCGTGAGATCCCACCTTACTGAATGCCCCTAACTTCAGCCATATTCTATGTAATGACTACGCATCTCTGTAGCACGTACGATTCGGTTCCTTTTGTATTAAGTCCTTAGATTAGTCATGTGTTATTAGAATCCAGTCACGAGTAAAGGTTGATCATTAAATATTCAGAACATTGTGAAAGTTTGCTTTAATGCACTTACACACATCTCTTTGTTTTCATGCAGGCAAAAAAGGTAAAAGCTTGTAACCTGCACTTGCGTGAAAATGAACAATGTGCTCATGAAAGTATTCAGAACTTGTACCGCTGCGAGTGTTGGTTTTTGTGCCTGATGTGAAGTATTTTGTTTCACGCGTGTGCACTGAAAGTGAGATGCAGAAAATTACTGGAACAAAAGTGAGAGTGTCACGTGGTTTCATTTGAGAGATATCATTTCCTTACGAAAGCAATTCTTTAGTTACAGGCAGCATCTATTTACATTTCTCAGTGGCCTCTTTTCAAAGTTTGGATATGGGGCCAAATATGAAAGCTGATATTCAATATTTGGTAACAAAAATTAGAGCATTTTCACCTTGTTGTGTTATTGTTATCATTTTTTACCGCTCACTGTCACTATGCATGTCGCGTTAGTGCACGTTATCACCTGTGTTTTTGCAGCACCCGACCTCTCACCCCGACCTGTCCTTGTTGCAGTACTTGCCCACGGGTCAGTTCATCCCCTACCAACCGGCGGCGCAGGTGAGCGCCCCACGTGTCTCACATCAGATCCAGCCACAGAGGGCCAATGCCCAGCTGCAACCCACCTGGTCCAACATGGTCATACCTGGTACTGTACAAGGTAAGTATTGCCGTGCAGTAATGATAATAAGTTTAATTTACATAATACAGGTAGGACGATAAAAACGAAATTTGCAAGAAAAATGTGAAATATTTATAATTATGGATTTACGTGAATGAACTTTGAACGCAATGTGATGGAACCTTAAAAATTTTATTTATAAAATATTCAACAAGAGTAAACAAGCAGACAATTTGCGTGATTATTTTAGATTTTTATATAGTACGACTGTCATTAACAAATACGCAATGAAATGTTGAACATTTTTGGCAATACAATGAATGTTTGAAAAATAAAAAATGCCAATTTTGTGCATTCATTTTTTTTTTCGAATTTGAGGAAGCTGTACCGTAACCCTCATTAAGCTAGTTGTATAATTTGGAATACCACTAATTTTTTTGGTCATCAATGTCACTTGTTAGTGGTTTTCAGCTACAAAAAGTGCCTATTTTTTATGAGCTCATTGCAAGTATTGGTTGAGCAAGTCTTCCGCTTTTATTGATTTCCCAATTTCTTGTGTTGAGTAAGGATTTCAGAAGAAGACTTGCTGGTAGTTAGAGTGGTTTTTAATCCATCAACATCGTAAACTGTTTTGATATGAAAATATGTCAGTTATTGATTTTGTGGTTAACAGTGTGTCGTATGATTTTTGTATTTTTTTGCAGTGTTTACCAAGCTTTCTTTCCGTTCTCTGTCTGACTTGAATGCCGTTGTTGTTTTGCAGGTTTGAATTCGCCATCAAAACATGCCTATTCATTGCGCGTAGAGAATGCTGTTCCCATGGTAACACAGCCACCCCAGACACTTCATCTCCAGCCTCAGCTGATCACTCCAGTGAGTACACTCAATTATCTCCCCTCGCTGCCACTTTGGAGGAGATAAATCCAGCAGAGCCCGTGTCCTACTCTTCTGTGCATGTAAACTAAAACCATATATTGGGTGACTTTAAAGTGGCTCGGTTGTATCAGTCATTCTGGGAAGTAAAACAGAATTACATTTCCTAAACGCAAGAAATTCGCTAGTATAGCTAGTGTGGTCACGATCTTCACTTGTTATGCATGGCGATATCTCGTGAAGATTTTCTGCGAGTTTCCTACGTCTTCGGAATGCAAGCCTGCTCTGGAATTGACTTTCGTTACACAGGTTTATAGTTTGTGTTCTATTCCCTCCTTCTTTTCTTGATTTTTTTTCTGTGGGGGTGGACTGTTTAGTTTGACGTTTTGTATGTTAATGTTAGTCTTAGCTCCGCTCACATCTTCACTCCGTACCGTCCAGTCCAGGTCAAAATACTAATGCATTAGTGTTGGTATTTGTCATTCGTTTGGCCTCATCACTTGCCCTAAAACCTGACCTCAACGACCCCTGATCCAGTGCAGTGATGTTATATTGGCAAAAAGATAATTTTGAGAGGGAATTGTTGAACTCTGCGCTGGTGTGATCCTGATGATGGTTATCGCGAATTGCTGAAAATGCCAAGCTTGTAGAACCAGAGAACCGCAGGAACAATTGGACATTGTCTTACCTTTGAGAGACAATATACAAGAGGTAGAGCTCTGGCTGCTATATTTTTTGTTGGCCATGTGTGATTCGGTTCAGTGCTTATACTGGCAATCTCTTACTACAGTATTCGATTTTGGTTTCCCAACTGCCGTGACTAATTATTTGCTCTGTAAAGGTAATCTGATGAGAAGACTGACACTTTGTGTGAAGTCCACACGTTATGTGCTGTGCTGTATGCTTGGCCCTCTGTCCTCAATTGTGTTGTTCTTAATGGCTGTGTTGTCATACAAGTGCCAACTTTCTCCGTGAGGCTGTCAAAATACATAGGCTTTTAGAAATCGCTCTACTTCAGAAACACAGGTTTTTTACAAAAGAAGTCACTCGACGTCAAAGCATGCAGGTTTTTACTAGAAACCCATCTGCATCAAAACGCACACTGTGTTAGAAAGGAATTGCTCAGCAAACAAAATGGGTGTTGTAAAAAAATGGATTCTCTCTCACTAGTGCCACAAAAGAAAAACCTATCTGCCAAAGCATACATGTATGTAATAAAAGAAATCGCTCTACGCCATAACACACGGGGTGATGCAAAAGAACTCATTCCACATCATAACACGCAGGGTCTTACAAAAGAAATCTCTCTGTGTTATAACACACCTGGTCTTACAAAAGAAATTCCTCTGCGTCACAACACATTGAATGCAATTAATAAATTGCCCTGCATTCTAACACACGGAGTGTTAAAAAAGAAATTGCTTTGCGTAAAAACACACAGAGTCGTACAAGAGAAATGGCCCGCATTAAAACGCACAAGGTGTTCTGCCTCCTTGGTTGACTCTGGTGGTTGGCTGTACCTTATTTTGTTTTTGTTCCATTCTTCACCTGTCGTGTTTCTTTTATAGCAAATTCAACCCCAGCATTTTGTTCCCGTGTCCATGATTGACACTGGCGGTCGACAGATGTTGGTCAGTGTAAGTCTTTTGTTTTATTTTTAGTTACTGTCTCCCTCCCTGCGCTCTTGCACAGGGTGTCTCGAAATTATGTGTCTTATTTCTGTAGTAAAACCTTGAAGGTTTGTTACAACCCTGTGTGTTCTTTGTTTTTTTTTCTCTTCTTGGTTTAGTTCCTGTCGAATAACCATGACTTGTTAGCTGTCCTTAATGGTGTTTGATTGTTCTGGTAACCTGACTTGACCTACGTCATCATAGTTTTGTTTGCTGTCATTTTTCTTACACATATTTTTAGCAAGACCGCATTCACTGTTGCTGGCCCATTAATTTGCAACTTGAAGATGAAACGACTGTCCCGGACATTTTACAATCCTTGAAAACTAGAAATGTTGTTCTGCCTTATTGCTAAAGCAATCATCACAAAACAAAACGAGGCAAGCTCCTCTGCTGAAATACATATCCTATGGAAATGAGCGCTAAGTGATGCATATTTAGTCTGGCATTGATATCACAAATAACAAGGACTGGCCTTGCAAAGCACTGCGGGGCTGTTATATGAAATTGGGACCAGCAGTGGGTGATGAGAGGTCAGTAGTGCCCTCTGTTGTACAATTTCAGTATTCCAACAGGATCCATTCCCTTTACAGAATGCACCTCTGTCCTCCTGGCAGGCAGGAAACCCTCAAGTGTTGGTGCCGTCATGGCAACACGTGTCGGCCAGTCTGGCAGCTCAGGCCCAACGTACAGTGCCGCATCATGTTAACGAGCAGCTGCAGCAGCCAATAAGTGACTGGAGGCGGTCCCTCGTACTGGAGAACTTTGATCCTGGGTCATCTTTGGTGCCAATGGTATGACCGTGGCGTTGAACTATCGCTGTTATTGAAGCATTTATGGGACAGTTGTCTTGCTGGTTCAAGTCTATCTGTGTATTAAATAATTTAAACAAATTTTGGATCTATGATACTTCCCAAGTATTTACATATATAGAATTACCTTCTGTAATATACATTTGTTGCTTTATCATAAAAATAGAGAACTTATTCTGCAATTTAATGTCTGTTCATGTAATCTCTTTACTTTAAGAGTATGTGAGCACTAAACTAGACTAATCACTTATCAGTTACAATGTTTTGAACTTGTAGGATCTTGGCGAGTCACGATTGTACGACCCCCTGGTGGATAGCGGCTACTCCAGCGCTGCCGGGAGTTATCTCCCCTCCAACTCCAACAGCCAGTCTTGGAGTGTCATACATTCGCAGCAGCCAACGCTGAGCAGACAGAACAGTTCAGGCAGCAAAAGACAAAATAAAAAGTAAAGATTAGTTATACTCTTCCGTCTTGATCTGGGTTGTGTTCCGTAGACCCAAGGCATTGGTCATGAACTTGGCCGAGAAATCTTGTCTTTTCACTAAAATCTGTCACATAATTTATGAGTTCTATCCCATAATTCAGCATTCCAGCCTCGCCAACCAATCTCTTCTGTGGCTGCCATTTTGCTTCTTTACGCGTTTAATCTCCCGAGCATACTTGGGAGTCACTCGTCTTTCACTTGCATGATTTTACGAGATCTTTCTGATCGTAGTATCTTAAAGATACTATCTTGCGATGTTGTCGTGTCTACGGAACGCTATCAAGGCTTCCCATTTTACACCCGTCTGTTGTATTAGTGACTTTGGGCAAGATGGCATTGTTCTCACCTTTGTCAGTTAGCGAAACTACTATAGTGTGTTCAAAGTTGTCTCTGTTTCTGGCTTGTGCAAATATCCATAGACTGAACGTGTCTAAATGTATTTTAGAACTTAGTGTTGTTAGTAGTGTCATGTGTTATAATCAAGGTTGAAGGATTTGTGTGAAGTATAGACTGAGGCAAAATCCAATGTTTTCCAGTGATTGGTGTGGTAAGGTGTTCTGCCTGTCTCTTCCATTCATTCTTGGGTAATCAAGCCGCGTGCAAATACTTTCAAATTTCTCAGTTGTGATATAAGCATGTCTACAATTCAGTTGTGTTGTTGCAGAACAACAAACAATAAAGAGACAACTAGTCATTTGTCCCCTGTGAAGAAGAGAGTGAAAGAAAACACGCCGCCCCAGTCCAAGTCCAAGCCTGCCACCACCAGGGTGCAGGCTACGTCCTCGCCTAAGGAGACATCGTACAAGGGTCAGCGGCAAGCCATCGTCATACCCGACACGCCCAGTCCGGCGGTTAGCGTCATCACGATAAGCTCGGACAGCGAGGATGAAACTACGGGTCACAACCCAAAACAGTGAGTAACGGAGAGAGATATTCAGTTTGAAAATGAAATTTGGTCAGTACTGATGGACTCTATAAACTGGATAAAGAATTGTGGCTTTCACTGTAGATATTGCTGGTGTACTGATATCGTCTCGACTTACATTTAAACTTGAATAACGTAGTGAGATAATTTCTTTTCCACACTAGTAGTTGATTCTAGAGTTGGTCTTATTACTACTCCTGTGTTGGTCTAAATCAGTCAATCTTTATTGTAATATTTCAATGCTATCTGCCTACAGTGCGATAAAAGTTTCAGTTATCAAGTAATGCTAACACGGTTTCTCTTAATTTGAATGAATTATGGACTCATTTGACAAGGTTTAAGACTTCTTGTTGTACATTGCTTGTTGTGTTGCCATCAGCGTGAATTTGAACAAATTTGGCTCGTGCCAATATTTAACCGTTTTTTCACAAAGCCCTTTCATAGGTTATTATAACTCCGACGTAGGCAAACAAAATGAGATTCATTTTCAATACGTTTGTCTGATCTACAACCATTTACGTATTGGTCTAATTGTAGGTGCCAAGATAAAAACTGTAGTGCGTGCCACGACGATTCGATAACACGATCGTGTTCACTTAGTGAGCATAGTGCCGACTCTGATGAGGAGAGAAACCAGAGTCGGAGTCGGGTCAGAGGTGAGAACTGATATTGATAGTCTTAGTGTTCAACAGTTTTATTGTAGCGTGGGAATGTATCATACATAGGTGTGGGCATTGGCTTCATTTGGCTACTGAGATATTTGGAGTTTATATATATATAAAGACTAGATTTGGTGGTTAGACTTCTCCAAGAACTGTCGACGTTCATTTTGTATTTTACTTAATGGAAAATCAATTTAGGATTGTTTGGGCACCTTACGAATGGGCTGTGAACGTGAGGTTAATGTAAAAGTTTGAGAGCAATATGTTCTGTTTAGAATAAAAATCGTTGCGCACAATGTATAATGTTTTCGTGAAATGTCTTATCTTCCATCATAATAAAATGTGTATATGCTACATGTACTTTTCCTGTTTAGGCACGCCTCGTAATCGTAAGAACGCCGCCAGTTGTGTTACCGTCGGAGACTCACAGGACTCGGACTCAGACGATGATCAGTCAACCCTGGTCTCCAGCCTCAATCGCAGCTCTGGTTTCATACCTATCAAGGACGAGAAGGAACCTCTAGCTGAACGGGAGGCGCCCCCTGTTGAGTCAGCCAAGGAAATCATGAAACCCACGAAGATGTGGCGTCGACACGTCAAGGAGGATGCCTATGCGTCCTCGTCCAATTCATCAAACATTCCAAAGACAACAGAGACTGAAAGTGCGGCGAGAGGTAACTCTCACAAGCACAGCGCGAATATCTCGCCAACCTCATCTGGGCGCTCAGATAAGCACGCGCAGGCCTCGTCACCGATGAGGCCCTCGTTGCCGGGCCGTAAGATGCGTCCCAAGTCGCTGACACTGGCAGGTCAACAGCAGAAGCAACTATTGTCGTCACGTCACATGAACGGCAACAGGAAGTCGCCGGTTGCACTGTCCTCTATGGGTCAACCGCTGTACTTAAACATAACCTCGGACATGCAGAGGTGAGTTGTGAGTATAAATGTATTCAGTCAACACTGAAAGGAGTTCAGAGTCTTGTGATGTCTCTTGATAAAGAGGCATTTGGTAGTGTTTTATTACAGAAGCATTTGCTGATTATGCTGCAGTTTTGTTATGTGGACATGAAAGAATGCACGGTACAGTCGGCACCTGAGGGTTACTCACTGCAATGGACTGACATGGCTGTTAGTTCCTTGTGGTTAGGTAATCTCCTAATATGAGACTGTCTGTGACTTTATTGTATTGCTGGTCAACTTATCATGACTGCTTATATTTTATACATTACTTTATCATAACTCCATGTATTACCCCAAAAGCCCAATAAACACATCTTCAAGACAAGTGTCTGTTTATTCTTGTTCATGTAGCTTGATGTTCATGTAACTTAATGTTCACGTTCACATTTGTATCCTCCATCTGATTATTAAACATATTTTTCCCACAGAGATGCCCGAGGTCGCCTACGCTCTAGCCCTCACCAGCGGATCCTTATCCCCGCCCACCAGTCGAGTCACTTTCCAATAGCCGGCCAGCTAGGGCCGTTCTCGCCCATCAGCGGCCCACCACCGGCTCACCAGAGCCCTCGTCATGTCCAGTTCTCGGGACACCCACTGCCAGCGCATCTACCCATCATCCCCGGTGGGTACACGAACCCCGCCGGGTATGCCTCACAGACGTATCTTGCCTCACCACCTGCTGTTGCCTACACGTTCCCGTTGAGCCCAACAAAGGCACGGCCGTATGGATACCTATATCCAACTTTCGGTGGAGATTAACAGCGCAGGACTTCCCAGAATGCCTCGTTGTCGACACGCACGACTGAACACTGCTGTTGCTGGGACGCATTTTTTTTTTTAATTTATCTGTTGCTGCCTTGTACCAAGCACAGGGCGTTAAGATGTCTGTGTTTGGCCTTGTACCAAGCACAGGGCGTTAGGAAGTCTGTGCTTGGCCTATTTTGACTAATTGTGGTGATGAGATAATTTTTGAAAGTAATTGGAATGTAACATACAATTTTGTTTTGCTTAGACGTTAATAATTATAATAAAGTGTGTTTATGATAGTGTTATATTTGTCAATGAATTTCGTGAGTAAATTTTTATGCTCTTAATTATATTTAAACGGATTTGAAGTAGTTTTTATCTTGGCTTCTTAAAAGTGAGGTGCGACACGATTTTGATTTTGTTGATAATTGATTATCTAGACTGATTTGACGTGTCGACGAATATCGCCGCCTCCAATGACTTAAGGAGGGCGCGGGTGCTTTGGCTAGTGGAACATTTAATTTTGGAACACTGCATTCTCTATTTTAGCCTGTGAACATGGCTTGCCAATATGTATTTTATGTAATTAGTGTAGAACTCAGTACATCTTTTTGGCTGTCATAATCGAATGAATTGTTTCTCCATCTTTGAGTGAGCTTTTGAGTGCTTTGTTTGCATGCAATCTTTTTGACTTCGTTACTTGTACTTCTTGCAAACGAGCCATAGGCTGTATTTCGTCAGGTACTTTTAGCTCATATGTGATACAAATAATGCTCTGGTAGTGTTGAATGTGTCTAAACAGTTTTCATCCTCGCAGTGTTTCTGTGTAATTATAATTCACCAATTTAGTAGGCCATTTTCAGGCTAATACTACTAAGAATGTTCCGCAATTACAAATACAACTTTTTGAAAGCCTTCTCCTTCACTTAGTTAGCGTATTGTAAAAATAAACGCCTGGTTTCCTAAGATTATAGTGGTCTGATGAGCATTTATATTACACTGTATTCAACACCATCAAGGTCATGCGTATTATCACCGGTGTGTCATTTGTGCTTTTAGCATATTATGTGTGTTTTAAGTGATATTCACTAGATTGTAATATTACACACTTTATAGTCTTTCATTGAATCACGAAAATGCAGATGTATTAGTGTGAGGGTAGTGCGAGTTATGGTGTGTGTGTATGTGTGCACTAGATTTGGTTAGTTTTTTTGCCAGTACCGACGGTTAAATTCGTAAATTTTTGTCCCCGCTGCTGCCGTGCACGATTTTATTTTACGTTGATGAATTATTTTGAATAATGCGGTAGCTACCAAATTGAAAACGAAACATTCCTTCGCGGTAGCTAGAAAAACTTAAAATTCACTGATTTTTGACAGTTTTAATTTGCAATTGTCTCCAACAATGTCTTGTCCTTGGTGGACGGTATTTTGTAATACCAAAGAAAACGCAGACGTTGTGATGTAATTGACTGTATGGACAATCTTAGTACAGGCTAAACTTAATCAAGGCTATGTGGGACCTTAGAAAAACGTCCAAATTTGGCTAACTTTCTCACAAATTAAGGCTTTGAGGTATTATGCTTTGTACATTGTATTCCAAAACGTTATCGGGAATTTTTTGTAAAATGTTTCTCTTTTCTTTGAGAGGCATTTATTAAAAGAGAGGTCATCTATGATTTTCGTAAAACAAAAACAAAATATTTTAGAAATCTTAAAGTATGTTTGAGGTCTCGTGTATATCAGATAAAATCTAATCATGTTAGTGATACCGATGGTTTGCTATCAATGTACCTTTTTTCTAATAATGCATGGTCACGTGACATAATGCATGGTCACATGACATAATGCATGGTCACATGACATAATGCACGGTCACATGACATAATGCATGGTCACATGACATAATGCATGGTCACATGACATAATGCACGGTCACGTGACATAATGCATGGTCACGTGACATAGTTAAAATTTGCAATTATGTAGATATTTGCTAAATACGCGGACTTATTGATAAGGTCCTACATAGCCTTCAGAGAAGATGCTGGTTCTAATTCTGCTATGAATATTTTGTTCAACTCAGTTGTTACTTGGTCTCCAGTTTATGTCTTTGTATATTTTAGATGTCTGTATATTTAGCTTCGAATTGCTATATCAGTATTTTGAGCGACTAATGTTGTACGGTGCACGAGACGTTTATGATATGGACACTGCGGGTATAGACAGTAATTGTGTATATTGGGTCTGAGTTGTCTTTTTGCAAGCTAGATCATGTTTTACGTATAATCATGTCCTACTCCTCATACTTGCAGCCGTTCCGTTGTAATTCAGGAGGAAATCTCAGCTAGAATGGCTCGTTTATTGTTGGCATACACGACTACCGTGCGTTATTTGGCTAGTACTGTAATAAATAAACTTCTTTGGCATACTGGTTTTGAGGAATCTAGGGAATTGACTCTTGTGAGTATTAAAATGTTTGCATCAACATAATTATTGGATTGTGACTTGTAACGTGGCTATGACTACCAGTGATTTATTTTACTGTCTCTAATATTGTATACGACGATTCTTGGTTAATCGGTTACTTCAGTGCTTTGGATCTAGTCTGTCTAGCCTCGTTAGCAGTTGATTAGTTATTTTAACGCACATTTTGTATATTCTAACTGGCGATTTTGTTTTTGCTAACAGTGTGCTTCTGTATTTAGTACTGTGTTCTTGCGTGCATGATGTTTGGTGGTTACAGCCAATTTTATTATCGTGATCTCGTATTAATGCTAATATTCTTATATGTATACTATATAGGTGTTGACTGTGTAGCGGATGGAGATGAATTCATGGTTTGGACCCATAACTGAGTTTTATAAAGCAATGCCAGTTACTTGATTGCATTGACTTCTTTAACGTTCATTGATAGATTTTGTGGAGTCATTTGATGATATCAATCGTACTGAATGATGACTTGTGTAGTCACGTTGTAACTAATGAAATTGTATTGTGTCTGCTATCTTCTCTAGTGGTTTTCACTTATTACATATGATATTAATGTTTCATTGATTGTGTGGCGTGTTAACTCATCTAGTCAACATTGTACTGTAGGTATCTAGGCACATTCTACTTGGTTGGTATGGTGATGGCTCAAGTGCTTTGAACTACAAATTTGTCATGGTTTTGTGTGATAATACTCTTTGACTTATTACTGTGTCTTTGATACGGTATTTTTTTCTGAAATTAATCGTAAATTTAGGTTCTTCAGTGCTCATTGTCATTTTTATCAAGACATTACGTTATTAGCCTTGTTCATCATCACCATGGTTACCAGAATTTGAATTAGGCAATATAGCAAAAGTAGATATTTTCGTAATTGGGAGGGGGCTTTGGGATGCATTTTGAAATTCCATTTATAAGAATTCCGCTTCTTTGTATGTGTGTTTGTTTATGTAGGCTGTTGTTTGTAGGCTCGTTATGGAGACTGTCCCTCGACTCATGCATTGTGTGCTGCAGGAAATTTTTCCAACAACTTTACTTAGAGAAATATGCATTACGTTCCACGGTTTCATAGAAAATAGAATGATTCCTTGTTTAGGGTATTGGTTTGAGAGTCTAATTCCATTGTTTCCTGGAAAATTGTTAATCTCGACTCTCTTACCTATTGACAATGCTTAGTTGTCCGTCAAATCTTGCCGTAACATTTACGCGGCACACAATGTATAAGTTCAGGGGGAATATTTCTTGAACTGTATAGTTTTGTAGTACAGGTGATTTGTGGTTTGTACACTGGTTGTATATTTCATCACCGTTGCCTGGAGTTGAAAGTTATTTTATTTTCATTACATATCCTTGATGTAGGTTTACTTTCTTTTATGCTTGTGAATGGTTCACAATTGATCGGTTGTATTTGAATATTTTGAGTGTTGATGTTACTTGGTATGATGACACCATGATTCAACAACGCGAGTATCACCGTCTTGGTAGAACTCCCTCTGATTTATGAAATGTTTTGCGCTCTGCAAGGCAGATCACTGTGTCCCATTCTAGGGTTAGATGTTTGTGATATTTTATTAATTTGTTCAAGGTTTAATTCTTTTGTTCTGTGTTTTAATTAATTGGACGTTTTTAGTGTTGTTCGTAGCTTCCTATTTGCCTCTTTGCTCTCTGTGGTTTTAAGGACTCGGAAAAACCTGTCTTATAATTCATGAATATTCAGGTCGTAGGACGTTTCCAAGTAGAATTCTGGAGATTTGACTCGGCTATTACGGTCTGAATATTCATGAAGTCTGAATATTATTGAAGTTGATGCAGCTTGATATTACAAGTGACCTGAGTTAGTGGTATTGAAAAATTCAATTGAAGATTCACCGTCATTTCTGTAAAAAAGAAAGTTGTTGGCAAGTTGTGCTAAAATTTGTTTCTGCCGCAGTCTGTAAATGGGTTAAGCAGTAGTAGTTTCTTTCACCGTGTGCAATAAATGGATGTTTGAGGTATTGGTTTAGACTGTTAGCAATGTTTACTTGGGTTATGCTAGATTTTAACTTTCCTGGGAACAATTTGAAATAAAAATTGTGAACGCAACTTGTCGTGTGTGTATTGTTACTTGCGCAGTGCGAAACGATCACTGAAAATGAATTAATGGTGGCTGTCTCTAAAGATTTATTTAGCAAAACCAGAAATGTTATGTTGACAAAAACAGGAATGTTATAAAATAGTTATTTATAAGGCATCATATAAATTATCACAGGCAAATTCACACTGATGGCATAAAGTATGTAGACATTGTAGTTGAAATGGCCTAGCTAAAGCTAATAGGCACAGTTACATCACACAAAGTTGTCACATTACACATCTGTTCTATCCTTTCAATTTTACATTTGGGTAACCTTATCTATTTCATATATTACTAATAACAAAAATATAGAGCCCTGCAAGTTCCAAGCCAACAGAACTAAATTCAAGTTAATTTAATAATTAAGAAAAGTCCCCGAAAGATTCATTGTAACAGCGTTTAACTGCACACCTCTCGTGTCAAAAAGTAAAGCTTTTAGTATAAAACAAATGACATCATGCAGGAGTTTTCTCCCACTGTATAGTTATGACAACAAACGAGATTATTCTCCAGCCTTCAAACAGTCACACGGTATTGTTTTGGCACATCAAGTGGTGATCAGTATCCATGACAGTCTGTCTTGAGCTCTTCCATAGTACCAGGAAGATCTCTTCCTGATAATACAAATATCGCTTCTAAGTAACTCTACGAAACCTGATTTTACAGAATTGAGAAGTTTATTAAAATTTTGACATCTGAAAGAAGTCTTCGAGGGTAACTTGTGGTTTTAAATGTTGGAAAATTTTAAATATCTAACAAATTCAGGAAACTTTGAACACACGGAATGGGTTCGTGGTAAATAAAACGTATAATGGTAAAATAACATGCAATGCCTACAGAGATCACAAATATCAAAATATTTAAAGCAAGAGCAGACCAACAAATATATACATGAACCCCTACTTGGGGTACAACAAGTCAAACAGGTTTTAAGTTTTGGTTCAGCTTCAACTTCAATCTTAAATTTTCAGTTCTGATAATTTGGTCCAGACAGTGTCAGTTGACAACTTGTGTGGAATATTTACTTTAATTAACTAAAAATCTAATAGGGTTGTCGTGGTATTTAAAGTAGGTGAAAAGGTCGTTAAACATACTGATAATTCAACGTGTACTCTGGCAGGCTATGACTCGTACTTTGCTAACTAAGATTATGTACAAATGGTGAGGGACAAAATATTTACTAAAAATAAATTCATTAATTCACTGTAACTTTTAGGATGGACCAAACTAAAAATTTAAAATCCTTACCCAAACCATCAGTTCCAACCTGGACCAATGATTCCCAATAATGTCTACTGCCTGTTGCACCCTCAACATATACCTAAAACATGCAACTTCTGTACCAAAGCGCTTACAATGAAACGAGCAACAGTCATAAAACTAGTTTTACCCTGGTGCAGTAAAGCCCTGTAATACACCCTATTCACTACTTGCACACTTTGGTGGCGCTACAAAAGGTGACTGTTGTACATTGTTGTTTAGGACACAATGCCTCCTTTAAGCATAAATTTTAGAAACGCAAACGTGACAATGTGCGTTCCAAACATGCAGAACCATTGTAGTTTGGACACAACATCTCGTTCTCAAACATAATGGCAACAGTAAATACTGTCATTCACTGACTTCACGCGACACTGACAATTTCCTCAGTCCGATGGCTGTAGTTTCTTGAATTCCTCACTCACATTCGCCACATCCACATGCTGTTTTTTCTCGCTACTGACCGAGCCTCGTTCTCGTAGATATCTCTTCTTCTTTTTCCTCTTTTCACTGCCACCATTCTGACCATCATCTCCACGGGTGACATCTGCATGACTCCCAACAAGCGCCGCCCCTGGCTCACTCATGGGCCTACCCACACTCGCAAGTCTACCATCACAGCTGCCTCCATCGGACTGCATGTACACGTCTCTATCACTCAATGCCGTCTCCTGTAAACCCTGCTCTTGCTCCCTCTGCACTGATTGGCAAGTTGGAAGACCCTGTTTGGAAGTGTCCACATCACCATTACCCGTTCCCCAGGCCTGCTGCGTCTTCATGCTGGGTTTTTCCACGGCTCTTGTTCGCTGTGTCAACATAGCCTTATGTAACTGGTGTTGAGTATTCAGCTTTGCAAGATGGTGCTGTAAAGCCAGCTGAGGGTTACAAATCTTCTCTGACCTGTCTCCAAGGCTAGCTTTACTGGGCATAGCTCTCATGTTTCGTCCTAATTTCTTCTCCTCCTAAATGTCAAAAAAGATGTTAAAGCTCGATTCCACTGCAGTTAAGCTGTTACTGTTCAATTCTTAACCAAAGCACTATGGGGTTTAAAAACATTGCCTCGCTCATTTGATCTTGTCAACAAAAAATTATGTACAGGGCTTGATAAAAATGGAAAAAGCAAAATACAAGAAGAAAATTGACTACAGTTGTATCACTTTGACAGGCATTTTTTTAAAAGTTTGGTTACAACTTCTTATGAGCCCAAATCCAGGGATGTAAGTAGCAATATGCCGTCACTCGTACTTTTGAGCGGACATTTTCACCCATGCCGAGTGCTGATGTAGGTTCGACTAAGATCAAAAAGCAAGACGTTCATAAAGAGATTACTAAAACTCCTTTAGACAATTGGTAGACATGGCTGGCTAACAAAACTTACAAATGGCGGTTCGTCAATTTTAGAAGTTGCCTCCTCTCCATCCATCGGTTCGTCAGTCAATGGACCCTTCTTTCTCCTCCAGCGTTGCTGGCGTGCTTCTTGGATTCTCCTGAAACACGAGTTGACAACCATTAAAGGCATCAACACAATCATGTCAAGACATCATTTTTGCTGAAGTGTCTGCATTAAGGACCATTCACCTTAGCTTCACCTGTAGGTAGAGACATGTGCTCCTTGCACAGGTTGACGTCTTAAGCTCACTGTATTTTTAATAGTATTAGGAATTACTTATAAATAAATAACTTAAAGTAGGAATTGTGTCAAAATCTACATTTACATTCACACACCACAAGCTACTGTTGGAATCCTTGCATTAACTCCAATGCATCACCTTAAGGCACATATACCTAAGTTATTGATGCAACTTTTAAATTGCTCGCATACAAATACCAAAATGTGGGCACATCAATACCTGACTACAGGACCAATGCAAGACTTGACCTTAAAATAGTTTTGTGGGAGACAAGGGCAAAAGCACCAAAATACTCATGTGCTGTGTATATGTCAACTAACCTGAACGCAGGACTAGGGAATACCCCTGGCTGGAAGTCTTGGTCGACGACAGGTTCCAGCTGACACTGCTGTCTGAGCCACTTTTGTCGCTCTTTATCGATCTGATGAGACCTGGGTGACTTCACTGGTGACACTCCCTTCTCAACATCCTCAAGTTCCTGTTACAACAAAGTACACACAAGAAATAATTACAGGCGGCTTCGCACACATTGTACCGGACATGCGCAGGTTTCTCAGGTTGGCCCATTGCACTGATCACCTGGAACCATTTTTATGCTTTATTAATATATTGTTAAAACTGAGTTGAGGAGCTAGAAACCAAACTCAAAGGTTCAGCAGTGTGACCCAGAGGGACTCGAACCCATGACTTCGAGTAAAGGAAGTGGACACTTGTCCCACTAGGTGGCACTGTCTCCTCTAACAACACAGTAAACTAGTGTGACGGGACGTTCGTAACTTTGCGCTTATTGTTATTCTTATTTAGTTGCAAATGTTCAGTTATTCTTATGCTAATGTCTTTGTTGCGTCTCAGTGCGCCTTTGTTACGTGGGCATGTGGGCGCGACTGTATGTGTCGGGCACTTCGCTAGCGACAGGCTTAGGAGAAGGGTGTTTCCTTCATTTGCTTTCATGAAAATTGATCGTTATCATGTGCAATTGAACTGAAACGTATGCCTGATGAGAGGAAATACATATTTTTGATGTCCAGTGGAGACTTGCTCTGTTACACTAGCTTCCACTAGATATATACCTCTTGGTTACAGGTTTATATAACTAAGCACAACTGTTATGGCAATTGTCAGTAAAGAGAGCCTAAATAAACACACAGTAAAATTCGCACAAGTTAAATGCGTGTACGTAGGTTGTTCGCTCTCAACTCTGACAAAGTTCCACAGTACAATAATTCATATATCCTTCGAGATGGGAGCTCAAATTGAGATATGACGGCCACTCACGGGAGTCTCGATAATATAAATTGGGGATGGTCACTCAGCCAAACATGGGGGATAACCCAAACGAGTAAGGTAAGCAACAGTCTCATGAATAAATTCCTCTCCATGATTTTTAACCTGGTGCTAAAAAAATTTTCTCAGACGACAAAGGGAT
Source organism: Phoronis australis (assembly GCA_002633005.1). Classification (NCBI taxonomy): domain Eukaryota; kingdom Metazoa; phylum Phoronida; family Phoronidae; genus Phoronis; species Phoronis australis. The sequence goes on along the minus strand of NMRA01000411.1, from coordinate 97,264 downwards.
CACCAGTGTCGAAATTTAAGCGAGATTTGTGACAATAGCGAAATTTAGGTTCTGTGGGACGCGACATCCAGAGAGCACAAACTCCTCCTGATCTCACCTATTACCGATGACTACTAGCACGCTTGCTAAGACTTGCGATTAAAAAGGTGGTGTCATTTAGCGACTATGCCATGTACTTCCTTGCTTAGAACATACCAGTAGTTCTACAAAACCGCTACTTACGCTAATAGGATATAGACACTCTTGGGTGAGGGTGTAAACTGCAATGCATCAGTTATCTCGGCCGTCGATGTCAGACTTTTCAGACTGGCCATTCGTGTGTGGGATTCAATCAGATGGACGAGGCCAGTTTCCAGTGGGAAAAATTTGTCCTCGTACTAATGAGATGAATCCCAACAAAACTGCAGGTATTCCAACTAGAATTTTCGTTCACAGGCCAAGCACAGGTGAAGAAAGGATCCGCCAAAATAGTGCAAAGTGCTTGTTTTTGTTACCATTTATATCAGCTTTACAGCTTCAATAAAATTTGAATTTTGTGAATTTTAACACACTCCTTTCACACATTTCCACGTGTTAAGGAGACTAAAGAGTATTTTAAGAAATGTAGCCCTTGGTAAATATGTGTACGACCCTACATTGCAGTAGAGGATACCCATTTTACAGTCTTGTGGGAACATTGGGCACATGTTTTAAGCCAAACTTGAAATCTCAATTTTCCCATGAAAATGTGCCAGACCACACACTTTACTTGAGGTACGCTCGTTTTACGGTCTCGCAGGGACGTTGGGCGCGTAACTTTTTTTCAGCCACATAAATTTTGAACTCTTGAGCCTTGCAGTAAATATTATTTTATATAAATTCATGCCCAAAAGGACCAAGACACTCACTCTAAACTTGCGTCTATGTCGCTGTTTGTTTTTGAGTCTCTCCCTTTCAGCTCTCTCTTGAAGAGTGACTTCTACCTCATCGACAGTTGGCTCATCATTTTGTAGAAGATTTTCCTAAATACCAAGGAACAATTCAATATTAAGTGGTGTTCAGTGAACACTAAAATATATATTTATCAACTGTAGAAAACTACAAGAGCTAACTCACCTGATTTCACAACATGAACTCATTTGCTTGTAAATGCAATTGAAAAAACATCACTATACAAAACAGAATGGTCTCTACAGGCATATTATGAGTACATTTAAATATTGTATTTAGGTTACTCACCACTCTGTATCTTACAGTAAACATTTAATTGGACACATGCGTGTATTGTATATTCAAACTTTGATTTCTGCCACTTTCTGTGAATCAATGAAATTAAGTTTCATTACTTATATACATTACTTATAAACATATTTGTTTAACTGTTCATACAACCTAAATAGGTACTCAGAATAAATATTTTTGTTAACATCAAATGCAAAGTCAAAACAAAACAAGATTTGCCACTAAAATATATACACGTGCCCATACATTAGTAAAACTTAGTTGTAAGCCCAGGCTGTCCAAATGTAATCACACTTTTACATGTATTCATACAACTACAATATCGACTTACAGAAGAGTCAAAGAGGTCACCCGTTAATTTCACTCTAGTTAAGGTCTGGCTTGATGCATTCTGGTCAACAAACGGATGTGCGTCATTGTTGTGAATTTCCTTTTCAAGGAAGGCTTGAGGCGGAAATGTTGGAGACTGTATGGGGCTACGGACTCTCACTGGAAGGCTGTGGCGTTCCAAAAAGTTGTCTTCAAGGGAAGCAAACTTTGCGATATGCTCAAACAGTGGCATGTTTTCCTGAATAGAACAAAGTTACAAGATAAGTTGTATGAACCTGTAAATTATATTCATTTGTGATGTTGCCAGTAGGTAACGTGCAGAACAGACTTAAAAATGTTTCAAACACCATGCAGCATTCTTTTATGCACACATTTAATTAATATTGATTTGGTAACCAATATTTCTATAAAACTTACCTGTGCACACACTCTTGTTACAGCAACTAGTGTAAAAAGCCAAATTTGAAAAATTCGAGAAATGAAAAAATAATCATGATGTTAAATTCTCCTCTCTACGAATGCTAAAAATAACCAGAAAAACCGATTTGCCTGCATGATAAGAATACTTTTCCTACAGCTTCAAAACTTAACACAAAAATAACCTTCAAAATTTTCAAATCCTTAAACACCTAAGGTTCTGTTAAATCTTAAACCATAATTCATAATAACTAGATCACTTCCTACACATCCCTATAGAACCCTTCTTATAGCAGTCTACTTTGTCTAGATGAACTATACTTACTTTATCCAGTGGTATGGTGAGTGTCACTGTATTTGAATTCCTTCTCTCAGAGACCGACACACCAGATTCAGGTGGATTAATTGATTTCAATGCGATCACCTCCTCTAGAACTTTGGTGTTCTTGGAGTCGATGTTGTAGCTGTGTTGTACCTGGTTGGGTGGGCTTATGGGCCTGCAATAGATACTTCAAGTCTTAACAGAGCTGCAAAGAGCAAGTTAGCCATGTTCCTGGGACCAATATAGATACTGGTCCTAGCCACACACGAGGGATCAGCCATACATAATCGACATACAACTGTTATCACATCTGTCTGCAGCATTAGCATGGCCGTTTCTCCCATTTGGACTCTGCGTTGACCAATTTCCATCACAGTAGATGATATTTGCTTAGCAATGGACTACTAGTATATTGATACCAAGATTTGGAATGTGCGAACATCTGAAGTTGACATTTTAAATAAGGGATATTTGTAATGTCAGGTCTATTTACATTGGCAATGATGCGCGTACTAATATACTGGTATTATACACTCAAAGGGGTCAGTGATGACTTGGTGGTCAAGCGGTTAGAGAGCTTTACTGAAAGTTCTCCAGTTCAAATCTCACCGTGCGCCGAGGAAAAATAAAAAAGTGCTCATCACTGATAACGCTGAGTGTACCACTCGATACCCAAGCACGGTAATTGTTGAGTATAACGTGACCTAATTTTTAGAACCAGTTTTCGTCACTGAATATCATGATCAAACTGGTTCACAAAATACGGGGATGTTATATCCGACTACTGCTCCCAAGCAAAGTCTTCTAAAGATCACTGAAGATGGTCCAAAAATGACCCACTGAAATATAGTGCCTCTGCAAATAGGATTGAAGTATGTGTGTGTGTGAACAGATCAAAAAATTAATTGATTTTAGAAATGATGATCTCTCATTTAGTTTATTTTCCACACCGAAATTTGGTTTGGGTTTTTAAATTCTGATACCAGTTTTGTATACTGTTAAATAGTCTTTTGTCCGCATAATTTAGGCCGATACACAGACCACAGAGTTATTATTATTATTGAAGTCACACATTGCAGATTGGGTAACCACTCTGCTCCACACAAAAGGACCTTGATCTGTACAAAAGATACCTCAAGTTTCAAATCTTGTAAGACGATGACAGAAAATTTAAAAGATGTCAAAAATCACCAAAAAAATTAACAAAATAACTATCAAGAATATTTTAACCTAACTGCAGAGTCAAATCAATTTCTCCAACAGGGAATCGAACTTGAACTAGCCAGGACAGAGTTCACTAGGCCTAATGCTAGCGAGGACCTACACTAAAATCTCGCTAAAATCTAGCCAAAATCATGTGTTTTCACTTAAAATACACGGCAACATTCCACGTAATCTAGCCAAGTCTTGCTTTTTAGCAAGGTTCTAGCATTACTGAGCTCTCCCCAGGTACCCGTGAGTTATACACTAATACAGTAACCCTTGAATTGAAAATGGCCAAATGCAAAAAATCTTGTGTGATTGTGACTGAGAGTGCTGTAGGTGAACTTGGAATTCCGCTTAATCTCAAGATTAAGCGGAAGTAAGTGTTGCTTGAACTTGGAATACGCGAGGCAACTTGACAAGTTCACTCAAATAGTCACGCTCATGTTCATAAAAATTTGCCTTGCACTAAATCAAGTTACATTTGAACAAAATAATGTCAATTTTAACCAACCTTTTCAACGATCAGTTTCACCAAACAATAATCGATTTAGCCGTTCACATATTCCTCCGGTTTAGCAACACAAGTTACAGTAAAGCCGGTAAAGGAGAAAATGGTTGATCGCGAGGCCAATAATTACAAAAATTCTTTTCACCAAACAACAATTTCACCTTTTTGCCTTAAAGAATATTCAATTCCAAGTTCATGCAACACTCACTTTCGCTTAATCTTAAGATTAAGCAGGATTCCAAGTTCACGCACAGCAAGAGCAATGATTACCCCTATTGGCTAAGGACAATAGATAGCTAATAGTAATAGACAGACACAATTGTCTGGGTGTTTGATGAAATCCACGAGTTTCCACAAGATTTGAACTTGTGCTTTAGATCAGCATTCCTAATATCAAGGAATAGTGGAGCGGTTCTAGATTGATTGATCCGTAGACCGACTTGCTTTTAAAGCGAAAGCACTGGCAGTTCACAGACAATGACCATCGTCTCTGCTGGCGCAGCTAGTTCACGGAAATCTTATAAACCACTCGCCGTTCTTCTCCTAGGTTCAAGTGACCACACTCTCTCCAGAGTATTATGTCACCGTTATACTATGTTCAGACTGAATATTTCGTAGGCTCACCTATTTCAAAGTAATCCCGCTACATTATCATTAATCAGGAATGTCGGCCCGGTGCCCAGACCCACAAGTCACGAAGCCGAAATGTTTTTCACAACAAACAGGGCCGCTTGCACTAATTACAAATCGCTACGACAAAAAATCCAAAACGAGGCTGTGAGAGGCCCCCTACAAACAACAAAACAATAAACACCAACAAAATAGTGAACACTACTGAGTGTTTTCACGGAGCAGTAAACGTTTTTTACTTTTCTCGCGTGCTGTCTTTCCAACCTTTCTCATCAGCCCAGGCACATTGATTAATTGGTTATGCTAATTAACCTTGGTTTGTTGCTTTGTCTCTTTTTATGATATGAGTTCACAATGAACAGACTCCCTAGACCGGCTCTGCCTCAGGCTGCCCCCCATTAATCCTGAATCCTCCCCTGAAGGTATTAAATACATCTACCAGAAATTTATTTCCACAGCATGCACTTTACTATATGTACGAAATTTGCCAAATAAGCCTACCCTAGTTGGCTGTTGTAATTATTTAACATGATTTGCTGACTATCGAGTGTTCAGTTGCGGCGGTTACCAAAACGCAGGAACCGTGCAATAGTACAATGATTTTTAGCATTTTCGTGTGTTTTGTGTATTATACTTAGGATGGTGGCACGCTGACAGCACTGTGTCGCTCCATTTCATTTTAACTGACACTGGAGCGTCTCTGGATGGTTCGATTAATGTGTATGTGAATAGTTTCCTCTCTATGATCGAGTTTCTTCTAAACTGCGAATCTTGGCCCTGGGTACTATCAGGAAGTCTCTTCCTGGTACTATCTATACTCAAGGTAGGCTCGAAAAATGCACATCCGCAAATGAATGGCATATGGCATCAGCCCTTCGCCAGGGTACGAAAATCCAGCCCTTTACTTTGGCGAGCCGATGAGGAGTGATTCACAGAGTCGATCTTGATTTTCGAGTCAAGCTATTGGACGCTAGCCCTGGCGGTCAGAAGGCACTGCGCCAAGAAAAAAACGTAATCATGCTGGTGGCCCAGTGGTGTTTTTTTGGGATCTGAAAACTAGAATAAATATACTAAGTGAGAGTCTGCAGGCACACACTTAAACGCGAGGAATTTACGTTATTCTAAAGAGCATATATTTGCTACTAAAATTTAAACATCTACACCTCACTTAGCTGGGGAAAGGTGGACCCACTCTCATGTTATTGCCTCTTGCGAGAGCCCATACCTGGTTTGTCGTGCTTCGTTCATGAATGCTGCATTTTCATAAAGAAAGGTGTTTGGTTTTTCGCTTGTCTGAGGCTGAAAAAGATAACATCAAGGTAGAAATTCGACATAATTCACTTTAAACAGGTGGAAAGTTTTAATTCCGCTGCGGGTTATATACGCCCAACAATTTTTTCGGCAAGCGCATGCTCTAGTCGATGTACAAGTCTACCGCAGTGCGTACGTGTTGGTTTATGTATGAAAACCTCTTTCAAACAACTCTGTGTTACGGTTTTACGTGGGTTTATTCTAGAGATCTACAAGATACATCTATTCACTATGCTGTCTAACTCTCAACTGAAAACTTGTTTGTCAGAACTAAAGATCATATGCTCATGAGTCATAATCAGATTTCAGAGAATTGTTTTGCACAACTAACACAATCTATGATTCTAGCAACCAGTGCCATATAAGGTTATGTTTTGTACTATGCAAGTTTAATGAAAACCACGAACATGACAGTTTAATATTACGAGAAAGCAGTTCCCGAAAGAAAGTGATGAGGGAGGAAGGAAGGGCGGGAGGCAGGCATCCTTTTGGAGGTGGAGCCTTTTTCAGAATCATGATACAAAGTCGTAGATATACCGAAAGTGACAGCACGAGCTACTCCCTAGAAATCCCCGAGAAGGTGTCAAGCCTAAAAAAACAGATAACATCACGACAAGTTAAAATGCAATGCACAACAAAGGCGTATCATGGGGTCCGGACCCCCTTTTATCCATTGATTTTAATGATGTCAAATCTAGAATTCTCAAATTGTTGACTTGGACACCCCCTGTTTAAAGATATTCTTAATCTGACCACCCATTTAAAAATCCTGGATCCGCCCCTGTACAATAAATTTATTTCATTAAAAACTAAATGCCAATTAAAATGATTTACAGTTGCTTACCACAACGCGACTTCGCTTCTTTCTGTTCTTTCGTTTCTTCTTACCCTTATGAACTGGCGTCAAATCACTCTGGAGACCAATGGATTTGGTGGCTATCGCTTGTACTATGGGTGGTAACCTCCGTGCACCCCTTAGTTCCGACGCGTTGCCATGGTCAGCTCCCTCGCCAACCGTCTTGTAAGATAATAGTTTTATTCCGTCTTTCGAAGAGTATTCAGCTCCCTCCTACGGTACATAATTAATGGCGCCTTATAAATACACTGTGCTCAAAATACTAGGACATTGATAGCTAATTTAAGTTTCACGTTCTTTCATTTTCACACTACATAGGGAGAAATAAGAACAGTTTAAATGTCAAATTTGTTGTGGTAAAATTCACCAGACAAAGTTTGTCAATGGGTGTCACTGCATGTCAAGCACGCTCAACAAATCTGAAGTTGACCATCTTGGTTCTCACGCGGCAGTTTTATGAGCTTATTTCATTTCGTCGGACTGGAAGAGAGCTGAATGGGTAAAACTTAACTGACTATAAAGGATTTCACGAATTATCGAACTCATTTCTTATCGTGCATTTTGAGTTGGTAATTTGAAACACTTGTTGTTAAAATTCTGTATACCTTAGAACCACATGGCTGTTCATTTTGAAGGTCTTGACTCGCTTCTCCCTTTTCTACGCACTCTATCAAGTGATCTTTCAACGAATGTTTCTCCACCAGCTGGAAGAGTTATGCGATGAATTATTCATTTTTAGGGAGGTGAGAGTGGTTCAGCTGGAAAATTAGGATACCTTCCCACTTAGAAATTGGGCTCAAAAAGGGACCCATTCGTAATGAGCTTTCATGAAAAAGTCATCACTTTGTTGGGTGGTGTTCCTAAATTATCCCCCTTTTGCAAATTGACTCCATAAACTTATCCCTTTTTCGCAATTCTTAGCAGAGTTTTAACCAATTAAGCTTGTATAAAAGAAGACATGTCGTGATGTCAAATATGAGTAAATCTTTCGCAATAAAACTTTTAAAACTATAGATAATATTTAAAAAAAACACATTCTGAACATGTGTGTCCTTTGTAGAGTGTTGAATTCTCTCATACAACTTTTTGTAGGGATTTCTTTCGGTAAAGGCATCATTTTGGAAAAAGATTTTTCAGAAAAGCAATTGGTAGGGAAACTTGTGTCACTAAAAGTCTCCCTTATGAGTGACACGTCTTCTATACATTTGTATGGAGTACCCGGAGGATTTTGTGTTAATTGCACAGATTGTTTCAAAATAGTTGATTACTGTGCATAACTCCGAAACACCATCATATAAAACGAGGGTACTCAATAAAATGTGATCGCTTGATACCCCTATACGAACTAGATGAAAGGGCCGGGGCGCGGTGGCAAACGTGTGTAGCTAGACAGAAAGCTCTCGGTTTGTAATTATAGACTAGTTTGGTAATAATTTGCATACAGGAAGTCATTTGGCAGTTTGCGTGATCCGGGTAACCGAGATGTGGAACTCTTGTACGAAAAGTCCGCTCAACCGTCCACTAACTGTACCGGGTTGAACTTAGATCATGATCATCCCTCCACTTACCTTAGGTGTAAAAGTAGAGAAATAGGTAACAGCAGACACACCCCTTTTTGAACAGAACACCTCCCCCCACCCGAAAAGCTTGGGTTGTGCGTGTTACTTTGTATCCGAGGAAGAAACAACACCGAATACTAATGAATGCGTAAATAACTTACAACTTCCGTACTGTCGGCCACCCTGTTTCTCTTAGACAACACTTTCAACCTATAGCAATAGGCGGCGATGACAATAACAAGCAGGAAGACGACCGAAGCCACTACGATGACCGGGATCATCCAGGTGGTGTCGGTCCTTGCGACGGCAACGACTGGCTTAGCTACCTGTAAGTCAGTGGAGTGTCACGAGGGTGAATAATATAAGGAAACCAACTTTGTGATCATACAGTTTACTGGGCGAAAATGTTTGCCGTCCACGGCATGAAACCCCAATGAATTTACCATGAAAACTAACTGCGCCCAAGCAGCAGCGACATTTATTGGTAAAACTGCGAACCACGAAGAGTGAAGATAACTCAGTAGCTTGTTTTTTGACACACAGGGTGTCCCAAAATGTACTCGCACTTCGAATGACAATAGCTGCGTTGTTCATTGTTTGTTGATTTAGGAAGAAGATTAATTGTACTTGCACTTCCCAGACGTTTTTGAGTTCTAAGTAGCATTGTGCGATAAATTTTCGCTTTTCACTACTGACAGAATAGGTTGTTTGTTTGAAATTCCCGCACAATCACATATTTCCACAAGGTGTAACCAGGAAAAATAGAATGTTATATTATCCCCGATTTAATCATACAATAATAACCCCTGGCGCAGAGTCTGATCCGCTGGGACTGAACTTGAACTTCAGGCTTCGTACGTAAGTGTGAGTACATTTTGGGACACCCTGTATTATCACTTCCACACTCAGCTTTTTGGTAAGATTACTCATGACAACTGATTATGTAATCTTCTAGTGTGCAACGGTGACCTTACTAATCATCGTAACGACGGGGGGAGGGGGGTTAGCAGGATAAATAAATGCCTTTAAGATATGTTAACTAAGTGTATTTTTGGTCAACATTAGCGTTTCATGTATCATTTTACACCTGGCATTTACTAATTATCCTAATTGAATTCAGGTAATCCATCACGCCATTTGGAGCCTCGTTTAGTGCCGAAAAGTTAAGGTGATGGTGTTCTATACTTTTTTCTGTGTATGACGTCATCTTTGGAAGGATCCGAGACTTTTTGCACCTGCTCACGGAGAGCAAACATAAAATTCACCAAACCAAAAATACGTACAGGACGTCCTATTAAAGCTGACATCTCCGTCAAATCCAGTTTATTCATGGTGCTAACTACGTGCTGCGCTGACATTGGTTGATTGTTGTGCGTGACGTAGAACTTGACAAGAGCCTCGTTTCCCTTCCTTTCAATCTTCTGGATCTACGAATAGTAACATTATTCTCAGTAACCCAAAATTCAAATTTCCTGTCTTGGTGGTTAAAGGACCATGACAAATAGCTGTTTCTTTGTAGAAGAAGCTCTAACTGGAAGAGATTCAAGTTTAATTGAAACAGCACAATTCAACATACATTCCGCCGTTAAAGCAAAGTCTAATGCTTTTAATCCATTATGTTCAACAAAGTTAGTGTTGTACGAGCCAGTAGAAATGAGTTATTTTGTATCTGAAATTTACTTCAAAATGTACAGTATGCTTCGAACATACGATTCACTCAATATATAAAGACGTACTCTAAAAGAAGTGGTCAACCGAAAATGACCTTATTTTTAACATGCCTCTGGTAATTATACACTATTACACGCGCGCACCCAGCCTTGAAAACAGGGGGCGAATTTCTGTCGATGTGGACCCTTTGCTGACAAAACATTGGTAGGACTAAACAAACGGGGTACTACATTTTTAGTGCACTTTTGTCACGTTTTTTTCGGACTTTTTGTGTCTCTGAGGCGGACCTTTTTGCCCACTTTGCCAAATGAGGGGGGGGCTCATTCGAGCCCCCCTCCTGGGTGCGCGCATGTATTACAATAACTCTGTGAAATTCGAGTAATGAAGATAACTTACTATATAGTTGTTGGATGCTGTCGAATTACTTTCACGTTTCCGCCTGTTTAAACCAATTGATCGTCTGAAGCCACTTTGGTAGCAAAGTTTAATACCTTTAAGTAGAGTATTGATTATGATAACGACTAAACACTACGGATCATTGAAACGAGTTATCCCAGATGCGTAAATATGAAGACAATCGACTTCTTTCGTCATCTGTGTGTTTGTCAACGGTTGCCTTTTTCTATTTTTAAAGGGCGAGAAGAATATGAGTAGATGACATAATTTCAGTAACTGAAGGTTTTTATGCACAAAATTCGTTCTGAAAAACAAACACGTGACTCTTAGAATATACGCCTGCTAGGAGACAGGTAAATTGTAAAATTTGCACCAGAGCCTACACGTAACCTTCATGTACACAGCCTTGTAATAGTGAGATGACAATTACTCCGGAAGACAACATGTTACATGATACACTTAGCTCAGAGTGTTGGGCTACGGGATGAAAAAGGTGGTTCTGGGTATATGGTGTATTGAAACTCACCTTCCGTTAAACTTTCCTTGAACGTCACGGAGTTCACGTCGTCCGTCGGTTTCAGTGAGATTGTGATTTCAACCAGGAATTCGGTGGCCACGAACTCTTTCCCTTCTGGTGTCGTTGCGACTTCTTTGCCTTCCGTTGAGGTCATAGTGTTGGGTGTGACTGTGGCGGGTGCTAATTCTGTAGTGCTGATGGTGGTGGTGATGGTAGGTGATGTTGCCGCAGCAGCAGTGCTAGGTGTGACTGTGGCTTGCAATGATGTAGCAGTGTTGGTAGATGATGTTGCCATTGCGGCAGTGATGGGTGTGACTGTGGCTTCTGAAGAAGTTGCAGTGTTGGTGGGTGATGTTACCGTTGAAGCAGTGTTGGGTGTTACTGTGCCATGAGCTGATATTGCTGTGCTGAAAAGTGATATTGCCGTTGCACCAGTGATGGGTGTGACTGTGCCTTGTGCTGATGTTGTAGTGTTGGCAAGTGATGTTACCGTTGCGGCAGTGTTGGATGTGAGTGTGCTCTGTGCTGATGTTGTAGTGTTTTTAGGTGATGTTGCCGTTGCGGCAGTGATGGGTGTGACTGTGCCTTGTACTGATGTAGTAGTGTTGGCAAGTGATGTTACCGTTGCGGCAGTGTTGGATGTGAGTGTGCTCTGTGCTGATGTTGTAGTGTTTGTAGGTGATGTTGCCGTTGCGGCAGTGTTGGATGTGACTGTGCCCTGTGCTGATGTAGTGTTTGTAGGTGATGTTGCCATTGCGGCAGTGTTGGATGTGACTGTGCCTTGTGCTGATGTTGTAACGTCTGTAGGTGATGTTGCCGTTGCATCAGTGTTGGATGTGACTGTGCCTTGTGCTGATGTTGTAGTGTTGGCAACTGATGTTGCCGTTGCGGCAGTGTTGGATGTGACTGTGCCCTGTGCTGATGTTGTAGTGTTTGTAGGTGATGTTGCCGTTGCAGCAGTGTTGGATGTGACTGTACCTTGTGCTGATGTTGTAGCGTCTGTAGGTGATGTTGCCGTTGCATCAGTGTTGGATGTGGCTGTGCCTTGTGCTGATGTTGTAGTGTTGGCAACTGATGTTGCCGTTGTGGCAGTGTTGGATGTGACTGTACCTTGTGCTGATGTTGTAGCGTCTGTAGGTGATGTTGCCGTTGCGGCAGTGTTGGATGTGAGTGTGCCCTGTGCTGATGTTGTAGTTTTTGTAGGTGATGTTGCGGTTATGTATTGCGTTGATGATGCGTTGGTCTCGTTCCAAAACAGGAGGGTGAGCATAATTGTCACACCACGTTTGAATCTCATTTCTTTTCTTCTGCTATCTGTAAATATGATCTCATTTCATTGGATTGCTCGCGGTTTTTGCAGGAGTTAACGCCTAAAGGATAGTTGCCGTTTTAATTAGAAATCTCTCAATTTCATTCCTTTTTGTTGCGAATAATTATCATATCCTTTTCTTGTTGTGTTATGATAGTTTAAAAGACAGGCCATGTTACAAGTATGAAACTTCTGCTTTACCAGAAAAAGATACCGTTCGTGCATTTTGTTCAGGGCGGTGGCACGTTACATGTACACGTGTGTGTTTTTTGGAAAATTTAGAAGACATAGGTGTATGCAACTGTCCAAGTAAAATACCCATAAAAGTAAAATCTATGCAGATTCTGCTCCGCTCCGTGTCGGCAGCAAATAATTGTGTCTTATTTTTTTCATCCAAACTGAAATAAACGCTACACCAGAAGTATCAAAATGCAGTTTATTAAGTAATGTTTTATCTTCAACTGACCCCTTAAGGAGTTAAAATGGTCAACAATGTGGCATTTTTTGGTTGTTGATGTTTTTAATAATCAAATTTTACATTGTTTTGCTCTTTCAGCTCATCTCAGAAACGTTTTCAAATATTCACAATTTGCCGTAAAAATCTTAGGTTTTATGTTGTCATGAACACAACTGTACGGACCCACTTTCCCGAAAGTACCGTCAAAAAGAATTTAACTTGTATCCGGAAAGTCACACGTCCTACATAACTCAGATTAAAAAATGCATAGCTAATTCAGGGTTTGTTTCCAAATTTAAAAGCAAAGCTTTACCGTTTTGAAAATAAACTGAGAAGTAAAACACGAGGGGTGGACGCAGCAGCGTAGGTTAGGGGTTCCGTCTCGAGTGACACCACAACATTATTGCGGCACAGACGTAGGGAAGGCGGCAAAAATGACCCTCGGCGGTACACAGAGTGACGAGAATCGCAGCTAGACGGTGAAAAGCAATTTAACATACACAACTGATGAGAAAAAGGAATACATCCTGCATGTCGTTAAAGTCGAGGCAAGTATTGTGGTATTATAAGCCGCCAAGTTGGCGATCACTTTTTAACCGAGCATCGCTATTTCAGTGCCGCTGAGCCATAGAACCGGACGTTCATGTTTTTTACTGCTGCTGCAATTTCCTGATTAATTAAAAATGAAAAACACTTTTGGGTGTAATGGCACCCGTGATCTCCCGTTCGACAAAAAATGCTGTCGGTACTTTTTTGTGCTTTGCGGTGAACATTTCACCTTCGAGTTTTGACGTAAACCCGCTTTTGAATCCAACTGTCCTCTTTTTCTTTTTCGAATATTGATAACTATGCAACAGGTGTTCCAATTAACAGTCTCTTTCTTATGAATATTGTTATTTTCCAGAGTCCAATTTCTTCAGTAACATAACAATCGTAAAAATGTGCTCCAATATCTCTTCTATACTTCGACACACACTACATATACCGGTATCACTAATTTTCACTTTAATTTTTGGAGAAATGGATTCGTTACTACGTAAAGACCTGAACTGCAGCCAATGTAATGAGCTAGCCACATCATATTTCAACGCTACACAAATATTTGACTATTTTCATCTACCACGAAAACCCTTATCTGCAGCTGGAAGCTGGAGTAATTAATATATCACATTTTCCTGAATGTCATTGCATCCTGGATTTTTACTCAATAATGCAATGTCACCGAACAGCACCAAAGGTCCAATTAATGCATAAAGATTTATAATTTTGGGTGAATATCTGACTAAATTCTTCACTGCAGCTGTGAGCGATCCATATGTTGTAAAATCTTTTGATGGCAATCTCTTGAACAATTGAGACTATTTAGCTGCTGGCTTAATTATTCAGTTACGTAATGTCTACCTCTCTTGCCCATTTCCTTTTCATGTTACTATTATAACTAATTTAATTGACATTACTAGTTAATTAATTGACAAATTAGTTAATTAATCGGCCAATTAGTGCATGGAGGGTTTTACTATTTCGCCATATTTTGTTATTTTTCGCATTTTGGTAACTCTCTTGGTTTTCAGAATTAAAAAAATGATCTGTCAGATATGCAAAATAATAATAATTAAAGAAATATATTATTTATCTTTTTCTTCTGCTGAATCCATACATCATCAAGAGCTCAATTTGGTTGAAAAACGGCGGAGTTACAAAACGTTCTTTGAGAAAAAATTATTTCTGTTACCATTGGCCCTAGGTACATAATTTTCGTATCATATTAGATTTCAAATGGTGCTTGGTCATGAGATTACATTTTAAGCAAATTATAAGCTTTCGAAATTGTTGTAATACGTCTAGAGCAACGTAGCACCCACTGCCGGCTTCTTGAATTGCCGAGTAGCAAGCAGGTGATCCTCTGTTTGGGAATGTTTGGGCCCACTTTTTGATAGCATTTTAAAACAATTCCTATTAGTGTCTAGTATCTAGAAGAACAGAGTATAAATATAGATTATTACATGGCGAAGTCGTTATCCCCCGTTATCTAGTGGATTTTGGAGAATAATCGCCCGAGAGGCTAATATTGTGGTATAATAGACTGTATCTGAAAGTTTCATATGATTCTGATCTGCCATTTATGAGATATGATGTTTCGAAGTTATGTAATTTTTCACAATTTTCTACGTCCCCCCACATAACTTTGTCGTGAAATAATTTTAAAAATGAACACCGACGTGCAGCTACAATCAGTCTTTGGTTGTCGTTATTTTTCTATGAACCTATTTAATAAATTACTGTCCTCTCTCACACATGGTAAACTAACAAAAATCTCTTACGGCTAACCCTCAAAATTTCAAAACTTGGCATTGTTATGATCTACTTACATAAATATTACGCTACTTAAAGTAATCAAAATTTCATTTGTCGACTCACGTAACATGTAGGCAAAGATAATGTCCTCTGTGAAATTGATGCACAAGGAAGTATACGCGCAGACATATATCGTAGAAACATACTGACTAGTAAGACACATTTTCATTCTGTCTTACACTTTCGGTCCTTTCCGCTATCACTATCACCGAAAGAACATTGCCTTACCTACTAGGCTTGTTCTCAAATTCAGGTTATGGAAAGTAGATCTTCATCCGTTCACCGTTTGCGGACAGTCGCCAACGTCGTACATATAACTCTACGGACAAGTTCAACAGATGCCTGTATCAACTTCAGTTAATAACAGTGTACGTTGACAACTGTTGTGAAGGACCATCGAACACCAGCACTATCTTATCTGACAACTCGTTTGTCAATAAAATATCCTATTGAAGTTTATCAATTTGACTGGTCGTGCTTTGTCTCAATGTCGCGACTATAAAGAACGGGGTTCGTAAATAAGTTAACTTTAATTTTATTCAGGACGATAGTAAGGTACTGACGGTTGAACGGCACAGATAATTAATGCTCACCTCATTCGATACCGTAAAAATCAAAAGAAGTTATTTTGGCATCCTGAAAGGCCTACAAGGAAATAACTCAGGCGTAGATTAGTCATCGTCGTTTCTGGGCGAAGCAGTCGAAAGGAGACGGAAGATAAAGGGTATGAGCCCACTTCAAACCAAAACACTGTGCGCAACCTTGTCTTCGTTTCCCAGTAAAAAGGAATTAAAAATCACAGAGAATCACGAAATAGCTAATTACTTCTTGTTTATATTGTGCTGAACGCAAACTGTTTAATTAGTACGTCATGGTCTTCAGTAAGGCAACACGATAAAGTAACCACGGTAAGATGGAGCGCAAATAAACTATACACTGTCGAGACTTCAAGAGTTATTTAAATATAAGAGACATTCTGTTCTTCTGTGGAAGTGTTGGAATGTCTGACGAATTATCAAGTACATTTTAAGGCCACCACGATACCTATTAACCCAATTGTTTCTCCCTTGTTGTTCAACACGTCGCTACATTTCGAATGTGTATTTACGAGCTCATTATTACCGCTTGATTTTTGCACTCGACATCGCCGCATTGTGTGGCAGGAACATGCGAAACATGTTTTCGTGATGACTTGAATGAAAGGAGTACATACACGCTTCTCCTTTGTTTCCAACTGCTTTTATTCCCGTAGTATAAACATTTCATAATGTTATGTAGGACCTAGAAAACTGCCAGTAATGGCGGATTGTGGTATATCAATGCGTGTTGCGGCCAACAGATGACGCGCTCGTGGTAGTAAATCAAAGAGAGAGAGAAAAAAACGCTTTTTATTTATTTACATTACATAACAATAATACATTGATTAAAACTTGATTTCAATTAGGAGGCCTTCTAAAGGTTATTGACCGCTAATAAGAAGGTCCCCTGTACGAGATAAACAAATGGAAATGCAAAAATCAGTAGGAATACTTAAGAAAACAGTGAATTAGTGCTGAAAACGACCGACACGCCAGGCACCAAGAAGTAAACTGGCACTGCTCAGGAGATTTTGAGAATATAATTAGATACTGCTACATATGAAGCAATTGGAAATATGACAAACTGGATCGTAGTTGCTAATGATAAAATTGGTTAAGAACCTGGAGAATGCTTGAACAAAGAACACACGAATACTTTAACAATAGAATGCGTCTATTAATTTGCAGCGTTGTGAAGTACAAACAATAGATTACAACGAGTTGTAAGACTGACGACTGTTCGAATGAAACGATATATTGTTACAGGTGAAAGTATTAATCTACAGTGCCACCAGTTACCCGTAGCTACCGCACACGTTAATGTATACAAGTCGCAACATGAACTGACCCTCTAAAACAATCACTAGACTGGTTCAAATTGACTAACAGGCTGAGACCAACGCCTGTATTTAAGTGTTTATACCTCGAATTGACTTCACTGCAGTGGCGGATCTAGGATATCACAAGGGGGGCCCAACATTTCTGTCCGGCTGTAAGCATTTGCGCAAACCACGATTGTAGATGCGCATAGCACCGAATGGGGAAATTTTTCTGTTTTTACCTCTAAAAATCGAGCATTTTCCTTGATTCCTGAAGTATTATCCAAGAAAAAAAGGCAAAAAAACACGGAGAACGTGTCAAACAGGAAAAACTGCAAGTACCAAAGACTCGAACTCACGACCTGGCAGGTAGAGCGCGCGTGCGTTACCACTACACCACCACGATTTAACTAATGTTCTCATACTAAGAGACCTACTTGTTTATGGTCCACAGCGTTTGCGCGCGAAACCTACTTCTTTTTGTAATGCTTATTACACGTTTTATATTTTGTGCAATCGGTTCTTAACAAATTTGTTGTACTTAAAATGTCCAAAAGACCCAATCCGTTTTTCGTGTTGGCAATAATGACGGGATTGCTTTGGAAATCGTCTTAAGTTAAGGTTTGACAAAGAGAGAATTAATGAGTTTCTGAGTGATTCACTAAGGCTTCGATTAAAATTCACATCTTACCAGCAGCTTCTGTTTTTTCATCGTCACTCAGGTTCCATTATCTTTAAAAAATGAAGTAAATTTTCTTCATTACACAGTGGAGCAGACGACGGAAACGGAGTCGTAGTGCGCAGCGCCACTGCCGGTCGCCTGGGATATCGCGGGAGAGCCTGCACTTAGCCAAAGTTCCGTTACGAATGCGCCGTGTTCCGAATTTCACACTTGAAATTGGATCTGAGCCCCCCCCCCAACACTAAAACTGCACACATTTAAATCTTTTTTCATCCGTATAACTTTAATTACCGGGGCAAATTAATAAACTCAACATTTCCCTACGCTCTTATACTGTTTTATTTTTTTGCGGCA
The DNA here is from genome assembly GCA_002633005.1 of Phoronis australis. Lineage (NCBI taxonomy): Eukaryota > Metazoa > Phoronida > Phoronidae > Phoronis > Phoronis australis. Next base: position 79,266 of record NMRA01000411.1, on the reverse strand, counting down.
GCCAAGGGGGGTGGGACCCGGGCCCCCTGCCCCTCCTAAATCCGCATATGCACTGAACTGGGATTCTTGGCCTTCGCTGTCGGCTTCTCCTGGAGATCAGGTCTGGGTCTGGTCTTGGTTTTGCTTCGGTCTTGGTCTGTTGTGGTCTGTTCAGATGTCATGGTCTTGGTCTGCATTTCCCGGCTTGATGGCCAATGCCTTAAGTACTATTCTAGCTGGCATCATATGATGGGCCCATCTCGTGACGGTTAAAGTCCCTGGTCAGAGTTTGCACGTGACACTTGCATAAGTATTAATTAATCTGAATGGAGCTTGCCCAGCAAAATCACCTCAGCTGACCATTGAAACAATTCTTGCATAACACCTGTGATAAGCTCTACTACAGTCAAAGATATGATTGCAATCCACTTTTAATTTTCGGAAACCTCAATTAAATGCAGAGGGCCTAGCCTCATTATATTACAGGATCAGATTCACATGAAACTCGCATACCGTACTATGCTTTATGAACTGTTCAGCAAAACGCAGTTATAAATTATCGTTTTATTCTACAGCGACAGGGGCGCACCCGGTGGTGAATCAAGTCCGTGAAATATGGACGAAACAGCTGAACACTTTTCACATCAAGGTACGGTTCTTTGGTTCCAAAAGGGATCTTTACTCAATATTTTCAGTTCGAAATTGTTTTTGAAATGTTCCAAATTTGCATGAGGGGCTTCCACAAAGTAGAACTTTCATGAAAAAATAAAAATCACATAAAACAAAAACGAAACGATAATTTAGAAAACTGTAACACTACCTTTGAGATTTTATCCGGAACAGCTACATCATACAAAATTCGGTCATGTTATTGATCTTATTACTGTGCCTTGGATATACCTTTCTTTTTTACTAAATTTAAAATTTACTTTTTGGACAGAAAAATTATCTAGGGTGAAAGAACTTGCCCTTAACCGCGGGAAGTATGTGAAGTTTTTGGTAGAAATGTTTATCAACCCACGTATTACCATTCGTTACTTAAAGTAAAAAACGATCAAATTTTCATCAAAACATGAAATGATAAGGTATAAGTTTTGTGTATGATTTATGGATGACAGAGTTAAAGCAATTCAGTCAACCTGGATGGGCGTAAAAATTTTTAGCACTAACACTAACTACCGCATTTCCCGGGTGTGTCGCAACGATCACTGAAATGTGCAAACAAATGTCCGGCTTATATGTTTAGCATATGTATGTTAAACTAAAATCACAACTGAAGAGGACGTTTAGGTTTGAAAATGACATTGCTATTTGTTAGAAAGTTGTTTATTTAAATTTTATGAATTTCTCTAAAAACACAAAGCTAAAATGGTTTCAATAGAATTCTTGGTAAAAACTCTACATGAAAAATCAATAGGGACCCCAAACTCGCCAGCGTGAACTACTTTTAATTTTGGCTAAGTATAATATTGGGAAATAAATATTCTTGAAAAATGAACAAAGCTCTAAACTTGGAGAAAGATGACCAACAAATGTAATGAATGTACTCAAATCCTGTTGAGAGACCAATGTACTTGAAAGCTGTTTGTTGTAGAGTATTCCTGACCAAGTATTTCTAGTTGCCTTCTGTGAGTGAATGAATGCAAACTACTGAAAAATGAAAAAAGTGAAATGATTGCGCTATTCGACTTGTCATACTATGAGGTTGCGAAAACCTATGCGAATGACGTGTCAGGGGGACCAAGTTGGGAATCGCGAGTTCAGTCTCGTGGGTCATAACCGATGTGGCCTACAAATTTCGCGCTCCCCCCTTTCGTCAATTTCCACCGCTTCCTCGACAATTCTCGTTTTCACCTTGTTCAAGTATCCTTTTCGAACCTAATCTTGAACAAATCCTACATTTGACCATAGATTATAGACAACAGAATGTACTATAGTCTATGATTTGACCTCAGTGTGAATTAAACTAACATAGCATATCAGTGATTGTTGGGTGGTTGCGTCTCCGTTACACGTGCACCTCCCGTGACACTTGCACTCAGTGACTACTAGTCGGCAACTGTCGATCATCACGATTTATTTAACAAATCATCGAAATATCAATAACTGTTGCTTGCAGAACGTTGTGCGGCTAGTGCATTCTATTGGACTCAGCATAGTTAACGTCTGCGCAGAAATTTGACCTTATGCTCCACATACCTACTTCTGAAATATAATTAAATCTCACTTGAACAAAAGTGCAAAGTCTCTGAGAATAGACGCACAACTTCTAGTTACTGAGATAATTTCTGTAAATTATTTCTAGACTGCGATGCGCTCATAATTTCTTGGCTAAATCTTTTATTCAGCAATTGGGAAGTGGGAGAGGAAAAACAAATGTCTGACGTTAGTCACGTGTCACTTTTCACGAAAACACCGTGTGTGTGTGTGACTGTTTGCCCTCATACGTAAATTATGTCGGTTATTTTTGATAATTATTTTTACAAAAATGTCAAAGAACTTCACATATCATAAATAGACTTGCCTGTTACAGGGGACTATAATCTTTCTTGCATTGGTCGGATGACGAGTTTTTAATGATTGCGGCTGAAAATTCTGCTTTTCGTAGTCTGATTGCTTTTCCACAAATGCTAAAATTTTTGCGAAATGTTGCGTGAAATTTTCTGAAAGTTGATTTTGTTGAGAAATTTGATGAAATAAAATTCCGTTTACTTAAACTGAAGAATCTTTAGTGTGAATTGATGCAACAACATAACAATAACAATCGTTAATTTGTAACGACGCAGCTTTGACAACAAAAAACCAAATTACCATTTCGAACTAGTAAAACCTTAGACGAACTTAGTGCAGCTTTGTCTATGGAAAAACCCAGTAACTGCAAATTCCATATACAGGTATATGACTGCCACTGGTTACCGTATCTAGAATCACTTGCCGACATAAAATTATCTGTTCACTTGATAATCATTTCTGAGATACCCCCAGGTGGGTACGTATCAACTGATATAAAACCTCACCCTATCTTGTTCCAAGTACTTTTCGTTCGGCACAATGCTGAAGTCAGTTATTTTCGTACTCTTCTTCGCGCTGACGGAGTCGGTGCACGAGAAAAGAGCAGACGATGCCCTTCTCCGATCTCATGACCTGCGATTGCAAAACCTCGAGAAAGCTTTGATGCAGAAACTCGACTCCATCAACGCCGCACTTGCGGAAGTTAAAACTAAATTAGGGACGATGTGCCCCTCGGGTTACGACGCAATGAAAAACGGTTGCTACAAACTAATCACAGCCAAGGCCCAATGGGCAGCAGCGCAAAAGCGTTGTGAGGTGGACGGAGCTCACCTAGTTGCCATAGAAAGCCAAGAGGAAATGGAGTTAATAAAGTCGTTTCTACAAAACAAAAATGTTGGCACTCAAACTTCAGTGTGGACCGGTGGTCACCGCAACAGTGTTGGAAATTGGGTTTGGGACGGAACCAACCAGCCGTTTACATATACATATTGGGACAACGGTAAGCGAACATATAATAGTCAGTTGTATGTTTCGTCTATTAAATTCAAGTAACCTATCACGGATTCGTTGGTTTGTTTAAAGCTTTTTCCAAGCAAAGTTTTCATCTACACAAAGGTCCAGCTGATTTGCCGGTTTTCGTCATTACAAACTCTTTTCATACAAATGGCGTACTTTAAACGTCGTGCATATTTAGAAGTTTCTTTTCGAGCACACTCCAAACTTAAGAAGGTTTTATTCAAATCATAGCTCAATGACGAATTCGAAGTAACAGCACACAATTATAAAATCATTTACGAATTGTAACGATCGCGTTATCTGTGCTTTTAGTCTAACAGTATCGAATGCCTACTACTAATCGCGTTACCGTGTCTATTGCAGGAGATCCCGGCGGTGAGAAATGCATGTTTCTACATTTCGAAAGATTCGGTTTTAAGTGGAACGACGGCAGCTGCACCTGGGGGAACAGACCGTTCATCTGCGAAATTTAATTTGTATTTAATTTTAAATGGTTTCATGTTACTTAAATACAAAGCTTAGTGGCATGCAATTATTTTGTGAGGGCAACAACCAAAGAGTGTTAAATAGCATTTTATTACGGGCAGCTATATTTTTGTAGCCGAATGTAAGTTATCAAAATAAATTAAAATCCAACGAAAACGCACAACGCCTAGTTGCCCGAAACAGGCCCGAATATGGTTTCAACTAAATTCCCTAAATCTTGTGCGACTTGCTTCTTTGTTAACTTAAACATGTTATGTTTTTCAATCACTTTATCGATATTAGAGCTGTTTTCCTCTAATATGTTGAAAACTGAGCCCGTATCTCAATGAACGTTAATAAGGGTTTAGTCCTTAAATTAGGGACATTGCATGAAAAGGCTTCTATACATTGCTAGTAATATTTAGAATTCGACCTAGAGTTTACTTTCGATGTATCAAAACTCAACACTGAATTCGTAATAAAGACAAGGCACTAGAAATTTCAAGCAGGGTTTGCACAAATTCACAAATTCGGTGAAAAAAACAAGGAACATAGTTAATTCTCAATTTGTGACTGATAACTACACACACACAAGCAAAATTGTCAATAGGAAATGAAAGGTATTTTATTATGCTCAAATTTGCTGCTGGGAACAGTAACACATGAACACACACATACCAAAATATGTTAATTACCAAATCGGGTTATTTCGCCTTGCCATTAACAGTCAATTTTCATTTCCACTGAAATTTCTCTTTCATATGCAAAAACCGTTTCTGAAATGATTAGGCGCTAACGGTGTGAAACCCAAAATAAGTTCGAATCATTAACCTCTTGTCCATAAACTGATACACATCTGCAAGAAAAGCACTGATAACTTGTCCAACATGCCAACCATTAGCGGTTTCAGCATACAAAATTCTTCTTATGACTGCCCTGGAGGCTGCAAAGTGCAGGGTTCATCAATACATTAACCTAGTAACATGTATTTCTTGGTACTTAATACTGGTCAGTGAACAGGTGAACCCTCTGCTGTAGGGGAACATTTCGTGAGTACTTTCACCTGGCCATTTACTTCTTTCTTCTGTGAACAAGTGGAATATTTCTGATTCATTGTTTAAAAAGTTCCCACGTTTTGAGGTGAACATTTTTTGCAAAGTTTTCACATATGTTGACCGTTAGATGGCGCTTTAAACAATAACATTAGCCAATCACAAACTGAGAAACCCATTTCTGATTCTCGCGGTATATTGTGCATCCTCCGCGACTACCAGAGTAACAAAACTCAAAATACTCGAAAATGCGCAACTTTAAATGTGGGACCTTTTTATATTTGAAAGGTATACCCATTGATATATTACAAATGCCAGGTAAATGTACTCACAAACCCCTTTTTAAAGCTTCTGCATCTCCGCGGAGCACATTGACTAAAAGCAGTCAGAATACTGTAATAGCAGAAGCCTCCTTAAAGACGGCATTCAAACTAGTGCTGTAGTGGGGCGTAGGCGCAGCCAATCACCTTTTGGCATTTGAACGTGGCGCCTACGCACCGTTAGTTACGTTCAGTGCTCAAGGTGATACGGTGGCCTTTGGGCGCCTACTTACCTCTAATTTTACCACTACAGCTCTGATTCAAACGGTTTTGAATGGTGACTTCTTTTTAACAAAGCCTTTATTATGGGAATTAAGATTTAACTTAGTCAAGGTATACGCCCCCATATTTTGGTATTTGTCAGGATCTGGGTCAAACAATCCAGAATCCATAACCCCTGTCTCAGATGTGTCATTTAACCCATAGTCGTCAAGGTAACGAGATAATATGGATTTTTCGGATGGGACGACTCCTTTCTTGCTGTGTGCGCCCTCTGTGTTTGTTGAGGTATTGTCAGAAAACTCTTCACGTGGCCTGCAATGGAACATTATTACACGTGAAACAGACCAGCGCCATCTGTCAAAAATCAAAGGTTGTGGACGTCCAAGAGTCTTGCCGTTTTAAATTTGGTCTCATCTTATCAGATCAGAAAGAATTTCTTGTCTTGGGTGAAGTAACAGCTTAAGATCAAATCAGACTCGTTAAGAAGCCGTAAAACATGTTCACGACTTAAAAAATTTTAGTTTCAATCTTATAAAAGACTTATGTTTTCAACTGTAAAAACGAAATATTTTGCAACAAAAATGACACGTATATGCACTTCGATAATAAACAGGTGGAAAAATAAAACACTTTACCAACCCAGGTAGTCATCTCAAAATAATGAGCTTGGTGGAGTAAAATAATGTTTTAAGGACAGTATCTTAAAAACTTGGTTCTTTGTCTAATTTGGTGTGCTGGAGATCCTATAAGCACTATAAAAGGACAGCCGCAACGCTTTTGATATAGAGACCTAGATTCGAATAGAAGCCGGCCTTTAATAGAAGCCATAGTTTGAACATGTTGAAGGTTAGCAACAAAAGCGTAACAAAACGCGTCTTACACAAGAGCTGAGAACATGAATAAAGAGAAGGCCGAAATTGAGCAAACATTTCTGAAACCACCAACAAATTAAGAGATAATCTACACTACTGGAATTATTCAAAATGAAGGTGCTTTGTAAAAGGTGTAATTCCACTCAAATGACGACTCCAGGAGACCTGAAGGTGAGTTTCTATGAAAATGCTTGTTACAAGTGCAAAAAGATCTTTTAAAAGCTATTCTTTTCCTTTCCCTGATAAAAGCGTTTACAAACGTAAAACCCAGAAATATGCTTATTTTGACCGCACCTCAAACTCTTGGTTGTGATATCACTAATTTCAACTTGCAGTGTCACAGAGAGAGCGGTCAAATTGCATGACAGGGTTGGCTAGTCCTATAACTTCTGGAGTGTGTTTGACTAAATGCTCTTTATGACAATCATGGCAATGAAAACATAGTCTCTAGGATTGTTTTGGCATTCTTGACTTATGTTGCTCATTTTCAAGAGCACACCTACATTTATGTATAATGCTATTACATACGCCCTACTGCATAATTTAAATTTGTGAAAAGAAAAAGAAATAAGAACTCGTAATTTGATCTTACCCGCTGAGTCTAACTTTGCGTATCATCTTCACTATAGAACTGCGTTCACGTAAAGGACAAACTTCGTCTGGCAACCAGTCGAGATGGTCTCGCAAGTTCACGTTCACGTGTTTCTGTCGCTAAAATGAGTATCAAATGTGATTGTCGATATCATCAAGTCATCGAGAAGAGTGAGTAACGAAACCTATGAAATAGAAATACTCGAATCTCCCAATTTCGACGAAAACCCAAAACGGAAGTAGACTCAGTATTCAAAGGTCTGGTCATATGACAAATATAGAGTTTCGTCAACAACGCATCTGCCACTTCTTCAGATTATTTTTAATAGGACAATTATTGACACCTGAATTTACACTTTAAGGCTCCGCAGTTGACCATTTCCCCATGATGGCCACACACATCTATCTTGTCTTTACGGCATGATCTGGTGATTTCCAAAAATGGGCTTTGTAACAACGTTTTGTAATGTTCACATTAACCAGCACTTTTGGAATTAGGCCTACATTAGCCAATGTAAATCATCAAAAAAGAATGTCTCATCACATACCAGAAGCACTTTGGCCATGTTTTTACGCAGAAGTGTGCTGGCAATATGCAGGGGAGTGCGGCCCATTTTGTCTTGCTTGTTAACCACGGATGGGTCGGTCTTCAAGAGACATGACGCGATCTTCACGTTAATCTCTTCGTCGCCAGCGTCTATGGCGTAATGAAGGGCTGTCTTTCCACGGCGGTCCGTCGCACGCACGTGACTTAGATATGTTACTGAAAAAACCCACAAGTGGAAATATGTTATTACTCATGCGCGTACCCAGCCTTCAATATGGGGTGGGGCTCGAATTACTGACGTTGTGGACCTTTTGGTAACAATCCGGGTGGACTAGATAAAAAACAAAAAACGGGGACACCACGTGAATTTTTAGTGGACTTTTGTCTCATTGTCTTGGACTTTTTGTTTCTCAGGGGCGTACTTTTGCCCACTTCGCCAAATGGGGGGGGGGGGGNGACTCGTTCGAGCCCTCGAGCCTGGCGGTTGATGTACGAATTGATGCAACGAACAAAATGCTCTGTGCATTACGCAGAACGCTGTGTCCCTTTCTTAACAATAATAGTTTTAAACTCATAGTTGTTACTAATATAGACACACTTAATTGACGATGCTGATTTTGGGCCAATAAAGCAGCCCCAAACGTACAAAGGTAGGTGACTTCTTTACAAGTGAGTTTTGGTTAGTTGATTTTGTTTCTTGTATAACCCTGTTGTTGGGTTTTGGTGAACTCCTCAATAATGATGTATTGGACTTTGTCGAAACGTTAGACTCGTGTATATGTAATACAGAATGTTAACAACAATTGTGTTGAGATACACGTACCATAGGCGGATTTAGGGGGGGGCTGGCCCCCCTTGGCTGCCGCAAAAAATAAAACAGTAAGAGCGTAGGGAAATGTTGAGTTTATTAATTAACCCCGGTAATTAAAATCATACGGATGAAAAAAGATTTAAATGTGTGCAGTTCTAGTGTTGGGGGGGGGGCTCAAATCCAATTTCAAGTGCCAAATTCGAAACNGGGGGTGGGGGGGATGCTCAAATCCAATTTCAAGTGTCAAATTCGGAACACAGCGCATTCGTAACAGAACTATGGCTAAGTACAGGCTCTCCCGCGATATCCCAGGCGACCGGCAGTGGCGCTGCGCACTACGACTCCGTTTACGTCGTCTGTTCCGCTGTGCAATGAAGAAATTTTACTTCATTTTTTAAAGAAAATGGAACCTGAGTGACGATGAAAAACAGAAGCTGCTAGTAAGATGTGAATTTTAATCGAAGCCTTAGTGAATCACTCAGAAACTCGCTATACTCTCTTTGTCAAACCTTATCTTAAGACGAAATCCAAAGCAATCCCGTCATTATTGCCAACACGAAAAACGGATTTGGTCTTTTGGGCATTTGATGATACCGGGTATTTTAAATACGACAAATTTGTTAAGAATTGATGGCACAAAATATAAAACGTGTAATAAGCATTACAAAAAGAAGTAGGTTTCGCGCGCAAACGCTGTGGACCATAAACAAGTAAGTCTCTTAGTATGAGAACAGTAGTTAAATCGTGTTGGTGTAGTGGTAACGCACGCGCGCTCTACCTGCCAGGTCGTGAGTTCGAGTCTTTGGTACTTCCAGTTTTTCCTGTTTGACACGTTCTCCGTGTTTCTTTTGCCTTTTTTTCTTGAATAATACTTCAGGAATCAAGGAAAATGCTTGATTTTTAGAGGTAAAAACAGAAAAATTTCCTGACCAGACCCCGTTCGGTGCTATGCGCATCTACAAGCGTGGTTCAGTTTGCGCAAATGCTTACAGCCGGACAAAATGTTGGGCCCCCCACCTTGTGATATCGTAGATCCGCCACTGCCGTACTGTTACAAGACCAGTGGATAACGATTTTGCAAATGAAGTAAACAACTAGACTTTACTTCTATGTTTTAATTCGGCGGATAGATCTCCTCCACTCTAGTTATAAAGTCCCAAAGCAGAACTTTGCTCTCGAACAAAAGAGTAGCCTGACAATAGCCCCTCATGTACCTATAGTTAACCAAACACACGACACTTTTGAAAGTTTTTGAGAACGTTCCTTAAAATTGTGAACAGGCAACACAGTAGTTTGTTTATTCAATCATTTTGAAAGTCTGTAAAGGCTTAAAAAATTTTCTTTAGTAGGAGAGGGGGAGCGAGAAAATTTGAGCGCATACCCTCAATGACACCAATTTCACCTCGCATCAGACCAATTTCACCCCACCCCGGGTGTCTCCCACTCCCATGAATGTGGGGTTTGCCCAACTGTTCTCCATAGGTATACACCTATGATCTACCATATTGACACAGTCACTAGGTTATGAAACAGATGCCATCTTTACCTGAATTATTAGTAACTAAAGTTTCGTTTACGTCTCCAGGACAACCAGAGTCAAGGCTTGACATGGAACAAAAGAAGGTCGGCCCATTGTCTTTAACTCCATGAATGAATATCGTGTCAATGTCCTGATCTTCGTCTTCAGCGTTCGTGCTTGAATAAAAATGTACAAACGTTAAATTTTTATTCAGTGAATGTCCCACGAGGTCGGAAATATTAAAACAGCCCACTGAGTCTTAGGGTCGAAAAAAGAGATTATTGTTGGCTGGGACAGAGCAGAGCCATAAAACAGCAAAATGTTTTGTTTTGTGATTTTATCAGAGTTCTCCAGATCTCGCCGTTGGCTGACAGTAATTCGTTGAATTCTAGGCATGGTTATCAGTTGAATACTCGTACAGCAAAGCGTCGGGCCTGCGATCGCCGAAGTCGTGATTTAGAATCTGAGTTGTGACTCATCTAAAAAAATACATTTTTCTCTCCGATTGTGTCACTTTAACAGAAAATACAAGTAAACATGCAGAACTCACGGTTGTGGATTACCCAGTGTCGTAAGGAACTACCTTCTGTCTCAAGCGCATGACATCATTTGATGCTTTTGGTAAATTATAGTCAGTGGCACGACCAGAAACGTTTGAATCCAAATAGTTCCATTTTAATACTGGTGACGGCTTTTGAATTTTTACCGAAATTATGTAGCAGTGATATCATTGCTTTATTATGGAGAAATACAAATTTCATTTGAGTACAGACATGTCACAAGGGATGTCTCAGTCACATTTTGGAGGAGAAATGTTCCCGAAGCCCCTAAAAACGGCATGCTGACGACGGTTTTTGTGTGCGTCTTTATGCGCCTATGAAGGCAGTTAATCAATTACAAAAAACTCAAATGATACACAGTGTCTTGGTGTTGTTAAACTAACAACGTAGGAGTGACCCTGATCTAGATCAAACAACGGAAGAAGGGGGAATATTCAACTCTTTCACAGCACCATCTGTTTGGATTTCCAGTACTATGAACAGTTGGACCGGAAAAGTGTAGCGCCTAATACTCCTACAGCAGGATGTCACGTACAGGTTCAATATATGAAGTGCTTGTTCCATAGTTTCACGCGCTTCGTAGACAGCTGACTCGAGCAGAAACTCAACTATGTCCAGTCTTGAGCACTTGGCGGCATACATGAGAGGAGTTTCAGCCAGTTTGTTCACCAACAGGTGGTCGTATGGAGCCTTTAAGAACCAATTGATACAGTTTTGGTATCTCGTGAAAATTGTAACAAAGGAGTATAGGCATGCTGAATTTCAAGTGTAACACGCGGTACCCGTTCTGACGAACACCGTGACTTCTGATTTGGAAAGAGCCTGCTGGTAATTTTTAAATTTGATTTTCAGTTAAGTAATGCATGTTTACCACGATTTGTGCAATTCTACACCCAGGAACATTAAATCATCAAACATTTAGTTTCACTTTTTTAAATAAGCAGACATCCACCGCCACTGCGTGTGATAATTGTCTTTTTCGTGTGACGTCACGGGCATTCCACTGACGCTTCTTACATCATAATCTCATGGTTTCGAAACACCCATTTAATTATCTCAGACATCTCGACATAATTCTTGATCATCTGATATAACCTTACTCCTTCAGAATACTCTCAAAACGATACGAAATCCAAATTTAGCCTATTAAACTGCAACATCTTCATTTAAATATCTGAAATAAATGCTCTCTTAACCAAGTCAATCCTCAAAAGTTTCGAACGTATTTGAAAATACATTACAAAGTCTGTTAGTCGACAGGCCTTGCTTACGGTTTGGGAGAGGTACACGACTGCTGTGGGAAAAGGACGCCTACTTCAAAACACAAAACGCATTTTTTATACCACTGTAAAGCGATTTGGTTGAATAAAGTTTTACCACTTACGGGATGTAACAAAGGTGTATCAGCCGCAGTTGAAGGAACCGGTTTGGGATAGACTCGTCAAAAACAAGGTTTAGTTTCCTTGTAACTCAGAACCGAGGCACTCTAGACTAAGAGGAAATGTCTTCGATTTTCTATTTAGCCACCGTATTCTTCAGTAGACATCCAATGAAAGTGTTTTGATTTTTTTGAAAGTTTTCGACAAATAACAGAATGTTGAGATTTAGTGCCATCGCAGTACAGTGGGTCTGTTTTGATTTTGAATATAACTTCTGAAAGTGATACTTGAAAACAAGATTTTGAAATTCATTCTATGCAAAAATACTGGTGTGGGAACTCGTCAAACTATCAACCAGAACATCCGGTCTATAAAATCTTGAATACCTGCCAAAAGGTTTTGAGACATTTTAGGCCATTTTCGTTGTCATTTATGCACGCCAAAATTTTATCCGAACGTGCTCTTCGTACACGTTCGAGCCAAGCTTGGATACTTTCAAAGGCCGCAGAATGCAACGCCCCCGTGTGGTTGACGATAAGGGAAGTAGCGCCGGCGCCCACGAGAAGTTTGACAATACTCAACGATCCTAAAAAGGAAAAACGCCTATGTTCAAATCTTGTTGAGAAAATCTTGCGTCTCAAGTAGCCTACCTACAGGACTGAAACATGTACGACCGTCATGTAAAGTGTGGGGAACAACAGTAGTATAGATCGACAAAAGGCAGTCAGGAGAGAAAACGTATTGTTCTGGTTAAGAAAATTTAAGAGGATACAAGGCAGAGATTAAAAAAGAAATGTGCGCCCGATAGGCAGTTGTGCACTACAAACTTTGCGTTCAGGGTCTCGCAAAAACGCGTTCAAAATTTGAACTCCGCAGACCGCCACTTCTATAGATAGCAAATCTCAAACTACCAGACCACTGTCACCACCCTGCCAATGCTTTACAAATGGTCTTTTCGTCTTGAATGTCTATGAAGACTCGGTTACTGTTAGATTTATGTTGTACAGTGACTGAATTTAGCTATTAAAGTGAGAGGGTTTACATTTATTAAACATTGGTATCAAATTGTTAGTGTAGGCTACACAGTGCCAACCTTTCTCTGACGCCAACTGAAGCGCTGTTTTATCTTTTGACGAAAATGCGTTGATGTCGATTAAAGCATTTGTTGTGTGTCCTTCGAAATCGCTCGTATACAAGTCCCCTATTGGTTGATCCGGATGACAGAACGGCAGCACGTACTCAACCATTCGGATACTTCCGCTTCTCACAGCAGAATGCAGAAGTGTCTCGCGCGTGACCGGATGTAGGCCTGTAACGTCACCTCCTTTTGTCTTTAGAAGCTGCAGAATTTCAACGCACCCACTTTCGGCCGCATGAGTCATGGCAGTGAAACCACTTTCATCCTAGGGAATGTACCAAGATAGTCTTGCTATTAAGCATTTCAAACAGTAAAACCGTCTCACTGTAGGTGCAGAAGAGAGATATTTATGTCGCTAATAAAAACTTATACAGTCAATAAAAACGTTATATTTGTCGACTTAGGTAAAAAAAGCGTGTTGAGTCTGATCTGTACCCCGACCCATTGAAACCTAGAAAAAGCTTCGTTCGCAATTCAACCAAGGTCAAGAACTTTTTTGAAAAAATCCTCACAAAAGCATGCAAGTAAGGACTTAAACGCCGTTGATTGTCCATGCGACACGAGTGCCGACCCTGTTCCTCGTCATGTTCAGCATGGCCGTGAGCAGTGACTATCGTGTGACTACAGCTATATTTTTTCAAACTAGTTAGTAGCGGAATAAAAATAAAAATATATTTTTTCAAACTAGTTAGTAGCGGAATAAAAATAAAAATAAAAATATAAAAAGTAACCAGTTTTGCTCGTCTCAGATGGATTTTTGGAAAAATTTGATAACTGAACTAAAAAAATATCGCATCACTGCAATAATTTTCAAACGAACCAAATACCAGAACCAACTGTGCTTCTTGGCCTTACCGTATCAGCCAAACAATGTACAAACAACTTTCGGAGTATCGTTTTGGCGTGCAATACAGACGTAATGAGGTAATATTGAACACTCGAGTCTTATACTGAATAGCAAGGTCAGCTTCTAGGTTTAAAAATTTCCCATGGCTCAGTCACTCTAGAAGATGTCATGTGCTACTCAACTTCTTAAACAAAACTATGGGTAATTCAATGCTAGGAACAATTCTAATTCTGAACTGTCGTGTGCACTAGTGCACCATTCACACGCAAATATTTAGCAGGTTTTAGCGGGTACAATTACCTTTACGTTCGGTGACACGTTGTCTGTTAGCATCTTGAGAACACCGTCAATATTTCTGTTTTTTATCTGTGTTACAAACACGTCGGCCCACTTCACAGGAGGCTCATTGTCTGAAACCGTCAATACACGGACTGATCATCTCAAGGTCAGTTATCGTTCGCGCCAGTTTCACAAAGAAGCATTAGTGCGTGAACACAAAGATTTCAAAGGAGAGATAGGCTATTCGTAATCTCGGGTAAGTTGTACCCATAGACATCACATACCGNGTAAGTTACCGACTATAGCTGTGTGACTGTATCACTGTGTGTTGAGCTTTAACCCCGAAATTTCTGGCAGCCGTTGACTACCCAGGTATAGTTGACTTATGCTCGTCACCTCCTCGTAAACTGACTGCTACATCAACATATAAAGCTAACGGACTGGCGGAAGCGCATGCAAAATCTGGTAGTCACCCGACACTCCCACTGTTCGTTGCAGCCGTTTAGGTGGAAAACAATCAAATAAACGTCATTTGGTGGCATAATTTGCCGCCTTTTTAACTATGCAGCTATATGGAAAGCCAAAGCAGAGAAAATTCCAGCATACAAATTTTCTATTCAAGAATTAAATTCTCTGCAGGACCAAAAACATATTCAAAACCAAAATTTATCGCAACAGGACCTATAATTCATTACGTCAGGACCAAAATTTAACACGTCAGGACCGAAAATTTATCACGCCTGGACGCAAAATTTATTGCGTCAGGAAAATTTCACACGTCAGGATACCACGTGACCTTCCGCAAACAGTGACCCCTCAAAGAGATGACGTATTAGGTACACAACGTCTCACCGAGAACAGTAACATTATCGTGACACGTGCGCGCACCAAAGGGAGTGGCAAAGTGGGCAAAAAAGTCCGCCTCAGAGAAACAAAAAGTCCGGTAAAACGAGACAGAAGTCCACTAAAAAGGTGCGAATGCACAATTCATATAGCTCTGAACGTCACCCATTTTTTGTTAGTAAAAAGTCCACATCGTCAAAAATTCGAGCCTCCCTATATTTTAGGCTGGGTGCTTGCATGTGACAATAAGGTTGAATTCCTGTCGTCTCTTCCACGTTTTACAACCGAAGCCAATGTACACTTGGACAGATTTGACGACCTCGTCATTGTCACGTGGTCTCCTTGTATGAAATTTTTTCCTGGCAAGAATTTGTATGTCCTGGCGTGATAAATTTTGTGTTCTGGCGGGATAAAGTTTGTGACCTGGAGTGATAAATTTTCGGTCCTGACGTGTTAAATTTTGTTCCTGACGTGAAAAATTATAGGTTCTGACGCGATAAATTTTGGTTTTGAGTATATTTTTTGGTCCTGCAGAGAATTTAGTTCTTGAATAGAAAATTTGTGTCCTGGATTTCTTTCCGCTTTGGCTTTCCATACAGCGACGGCCATTATGACTGGCATGTATTGCATTCTAGAATTACACAACTATGATTTATATAAGCTACTCTAGCTGTTTGTGAGTTGACAGTTATTGTTACAGACACCTTCTGTCCCTAACTTAACCGTTACCTCTGAGTCAGTGCGATTAGCAGGTGATAAAGGAGCTTTTTTGCAGTTCGACTCATTTCAACCAAACTTCGCATCATTTATTACAACTTTTTGTCACGTTAGTGTGTGAATGCACCCTGAATGTAAACGAAGTGTCTTGTAGCTCTCAATTGTGTCTAGATATACGATCGAGGTTTTAAACAGAGATTTTCAATCCGGGACTGTTTCTCGAAAAACTTGTCTTTTGACTAGGGCTGCGTGGCTCAGCCTTTTTCATCAAACCAGGACCCAAAAACTCGTCTCCTGGCTATATACCCCTGGGCATTTAAATTTTGTCTCCGCATGCACTGATCGTTCATAATATTATCATTTAGGCTATGATTGCTTTTAATTTAGCGTTCAGGTGAACCGATCAGACGTTCCCGTCAATAACAAAGTAGCTGGTGATGGTGTAAAAACAAACCCTTCGACTTCAAGTTAAAAGCCTCAAATTTTACTCGTCATCATACATAAAATTATCATACTTGTACGGAACTTACTTTACTAAGCCATCCGATAAACTGCCTCCGATTCATTTCTATAGCACAGGATGACATAAAACGAAAATGTATATTAACAACAAATTCAAAATTTATGCTAGTAAAACAAACCCACCTTTCGGAATTTCTTCTTCAATTATATCAATTTTTAATCCAAAATCAGCTCCCTTTGCAAGTTTTTTCACGTTCTCAGATATCAGCAGTTTCTTGACCTCGTCTGTGAGTTCGCCATTTCTTATCTTCTTTTTAAATTCTTCCACGGCATCTTTGCTCTGAGATACAAGAACGAGCTCAATGCAACCACGGCTAACTTGGAAAAGGTTCAATAGACGAGAAGAAATAGTCTGTATTCCAGAAATTAGAGTGGAGAGGAGGCCTGTAGAGTGGTCTCTAAGGTCTTCCATAATTTGTTCGTCCATTCGATCACGAGTGGTTTGGTCGAGCCCTGGACCTTCTGTGGAAATCCTCATCTTTACGTTCTCAGGAAGATTGACAAGAACTATGAAACGAGCAACTGTGACTAAGTATGCCTGGCAACCAATACAAAGCATGCGCGCGCCCAGGGGAGGGGGGTCTCGAACGAGCTTCCGTTTGGCGAAGTGGGCAAAAAGGTCCGCCACCGAGAGACAAAAACTCCGAGAAAATGGGACAAAAGTCCACTAAATAATCGCAAACGCGCATTTCACAGTGGTGCTCCCGTTTTTTTACTTTTTTAGTCCGCCTGCACTTTTGTTAGCAAAAGGTCCACAACGTCAGGAATTCGAGACACCCATATTGGAGGCCGGGTGCGCGCATGCAAAGTGTTACAAAATTAATCAATTAATGAATCTAAAAATATACTCAAACCAGAACGATTAACGTCTATAAGACCTCCTGCAGTTACTAAATTAGTCTCCTAGTTAAAATTCTCAAACCTATCAGTGAGAATGACTACACACTTAAAGATTCTTTTCAGTTTGTTACTGAAGTCCGTGCACTTAATGATGCACCATTTATGTGCAGTCTAGATGTTGATAAGGTCCATAAATTGACTCATAACCAATTACGTAAGTTACTCACGATCGCTGTTAAACAGAACCATTTTCTGTTTGATGATAACTTTTATGATCAAATTGACGGAGCAGCCATGGGTTCACCCCTGGGACCAGTGTTAGCTAATATTTTCATGTGCAATCTCGAGACTGAGGCTCTGGCTAGTTGTCCACCGGATTGTAAACCACAATTTTATCGTAGGTATGTGGACGATACGTTTGTTGTGTTTTCGTCCAAGAGCTCAATCAACACCTTTTTTAATCACATGAACAATATGCATCCGTCCATCAACTTCACCATTGAATCTGAGCGCGAGTCGTGTTTACCTTTTCTAGATGTCTTGGTTAAACATGAGAATAGCACCGTTGTTACATCTGTGTATCGTAAGCCCAGTTTTTCTGGGCTTTATCTTATGGTAGTATAAAATTGAAACGTCAATTATCTCGCCTTATTCATTGCATAGACCCTGCAGTTGAACTGATAGTTTTCAAAGCCCTTCGGAAACTTTCCAGTATGCTGTGTAAACAGAAGTCACCCATCCCTTTATTGAACAAGAGCAATGTTGTGTATAAGGTTGATTGTGACAACTGTAAGGAATTCTATACAGGACTCACACAGAGACGTCTCTGTGACAGGTTGAAAGAACATCAGAGAAAAGTAACAGATATAGTCATTGTTTTAGCTACAATCACCAAGCCAACTCTGTTAGTATTATCTGCAGAGAACCTAATAAGGAGTTACTTTACATTAAAGAGTCATTGTCCATTCAGAACCAGCATGCCACTGATTCTCTGAATAACATGCAGAGCTCAGTGACCCTGCAACTATGGTGATGAACAGCTACTGACTATATTCTATGTATCTCTCACTTCACTCAATGAATGTTACCTGAACTGTATGTTGGCGTTTGTTGTTTTAAATTTGTTGTAAATATGATCCTGATGATGTCTAATGAAAAAACGAAGCGTTGAATTGAACATGAACTTTTAATTAAATTAATCTCGACTATTTGGTATATGTTTAGGTGTGTGCATACAAAAAATCGAGTTTTTGGCAGTCACAATACAAATAATTGGTACCATTGTTCCACGTTGAAAGGCGTCTAGGGTACGTTCCATAGACGCAAGAAACTCGCGAAAACGTAAGGTCACTCACGTTTTTACCTTCATAACCTCATGCTACAAGCGCAGCACGTAACAGCCCTAGTTTTTCTTGTGATTGGCTTAGGTCTACGGAGAGTAGCTGTTGTTGGCATTCAGTGTAAAATGAACCTGCAGTCATATTATTTTATTGTCAGATTCTGAGATATAATCCTAACGTCATCAACTGAGTGACCAATGTTGGAACAATGCCTGAATACATTACCATTGTCTCACGTGGTCATTAACTGTTGAGAAAATTATAATCAAAGAGAAATTAAATCTCTTCAACTAGACCACGGTGCTTCATAAAATCCCTAATCCCTTGAGAGCGTCCATGAAGATGGAAGCGGAACGCTCACGAGGTCCGTAAAGGATTTTTAGTAATTACCGTAGCCCAGTTGAACAGATTTAATTTCTCTTTGACGATGAACTTTCCCGGATGGATAAAAATTTACATTTCACGTTTTGAAAATTGGTGAATGGTCTGTGTTCCATGAGTCTTAGTTCACCGACCACTGTCCGTCTAACAAAATGTCAAGTGCAGGCTGACATTTTTCAGAAGATTATACACATGGAAGCTCAGACCCAGCTTATCACTGTCACATGAATTATCGTCACGAGTTTCAAAAAAGTGGGTCACATTTTAATCACAGAAATTTCGCTAGAAAGAATTATGATAAGTCAACGACTTTACCGTTACTGCACCAGTTACTTACTGAGAACACGTAAACAGATAACAACAAACAACCCAGGCGAATGATTTCAGAACAAGAGCACCAGTAGGCAATCTTCCCGAAACGTTCGTTGTACAGAAAAGACTTCGCGTTCAAAAAAAGTCCCCAGGGTGTCTTTCGGATAAAGGTGTTTGGACTCTTTAGGACACTACTGGTGTTTTCCCGTCCACAACCCTTCATTCAGAGGATGATTTGGCTTTGTCGGCAGCTTACTAGGCCTACAACAGTAGCCTGA
This sequence comes from Phoronis australis, assembly GCA_002633005.1. NCBI lineage: Eukaryota > Metazoa > Phoronida > Phoronidae > Phoronis > Phoronis australis. The sequence goes on along the minus strand of NMRA01000411.1, from coordinate 59,924 downwards.
CGACGCTTTTGTTGGCACTACATGACGGTTCTTCTAATGACCAAAATTGAGATACTTACATCTTGTCCATATTTTTCACATGTCCTAGACATGCAAAACGATTCCGTTAGAGGCACCGCGAGCTCTTCCGAGCTTTTTTCCGGCAGAGCCCCATCGGGGTTTTCGTTGGCTAGGAAATCACCGGTGAGACAGGGTCTTTGCTAGTTTGCAAATCGCACAGGGGACTAGTTTTACAGTTAGATTCAAATCTATGTTTTGTTGACAGGAGTCTTTAAATGGCTCGGATGCACGAGTGGAAAAGTATTCGACAATGACGATTTTCTTCCTTTAATGTCCCATGAAAATAATGCTACATGTTATAAGTAGAGATCTATTCAGTGAAAGTGAAGCACTGACGAACACTCTACAACAGAACGTATGACGTAATTGTATACTAAAAGTAAAATGTACAGGTAACTGGAAGCCTGTAGTATAGTTTCGTCATTTTATTGAAATAGATATCTACTGTTTTCTTACCGTTATTCCCTTCCTGTAGCACTTGTATTACGTTTCCGTCAATGTGAACATGGTAGTGTTTCTGCGTCCCAATGTGAACGTACTGTGAATCATATATATTCGCCAACACGTCATGACCAGAGCCCAACAGTTGGTCACGTGGGCCACCTGACATTTCATCCATTTGAAGACGGTATCCTTCTTGGTCTTCATCACCATGCATGCTTACGTGGTCCCCTGTAAAACCTTCTTGCAGCGTATTGTCACCTTGGTAACCTGAGGTCTTTTTTCGTCTTACATCCGGGTCATTCAAATCTGAACAGTTGCTCTCGTCACAGCTTTTGGTTCTTCTCTTTTCAATACAGATTTTAGATTGTCCCGGTTCGTTGTTATTGTCTACCACTTCTTTAACTGTAGAGTCTGAAGTGTCGCCCTGCATTTCCTCCACTGTGTCATTAGCCGGATGGTTTGCACGTGGAAGCACGTGGTTTAACCCTTTCAAACGGGACGTAGGCAATCTCTTTTCTTCGACGTCCAAAGAAGAAACACCATCAACTAGTGTCGTGTTTTCATTACTAAACGGGACACTACAGAAAGAGTCGCCACCCGTGTTGTTTTCACTCGAGACTTCACAGGTATCATCGACTGTTTTTGCTAGGCTGTCATCGTTATCTTGGCCCTTGGACGAAGTAGGGTCATCTGCGAAGAACCCGCTATCGTTAGCCATGCTGATTAGAGTAAGCTCAGTGTCTTTACTATCGTTTTTGTTTTGGTAGAAGCTTTTCTGTTCCATATTCATTTTGGCGTTGTTTCTGCTACAAAAATGATTAAACTTTGAGCTAATTATTACACAGATTCACTAATTAGCATCGTTTAGACTTTTCATTGGACTCGCGCATTCTTTGCGATGAAAAGAATTTCATACAAATTAGCAGTAGTGCGGAATCAAACCCACCCACAAGCTCCGCAATAACCCTTCAATCACAAGCACAGCTTATTTTGTCACTTTACAGGTTTTGTCACAAATAATAGCTTTAAGAAGTTTAGCCCTTCCAACAGTAATCCCAAAATGCGTTTTCGGCCGTAAGTTTGCGGAATTACATCTTCCGTCTGATTACACTCATCTTATCATGTCCTGAAGCGGGTGAAAACAAAAGGAAAGTATCTCACGTGTGATTAATACTGGGGACTGAAAACCGAAAGTTCAAAAGCTAGGACACTGTTTTGAACATTATCCACCTGTGCATGACTGGGCCTGTCCCCATGAATTTCATGTGACGAAATATTCCCATTGTGATAAAAATATCAAAAATTTTCAGAGTTACACGATTACAGAGCATTGCTCAACAACTCGATTAATTTGTTTGTCGAGTAGGCACAGTTATGAATCACAATTTTGGCAGTAAATGCTTGGACCCATGTATAGGTGTCACGTACCTACTTCTTTTCTGGAAAACGACGGAGGGCGAAAATATAATTATTAGTAGCCAGATAATCATGAAGCGTCAAAGGGTTCTTAAACCAATACACCCGCCTCTACGCGTTGGATGTGCTTAATCGACGTGTACTTTTAATCACTTCATATAGTCCAATCACGCCCGTGCTCTCAAATTAATTGATTAGGATCAGAAAGTTATGGTCGTTTAAGAACATGCACTCCAGTGGGACTCCTAAGTTAAAAACAGCGTACTGCATTTTCAATACCATGTTTCAAAATTTATTTTTGTACCTGCGACCAACTTTACAAATTACATGTTACAATCTGTGCACAACTATGTAAACACGCCGGTGCGGGTTGTGTTTCGGCCTTAATTTAAAGAAGCAAATATACTGCATTCCGTCTAAGAAACTAAATTTTCATTTAAGGTTATCCAGGACCCTAGCAAAATGCCCAAATTTGGTTAACCTCGGAACATTTTATCTCAGAAACGGCTGATGAGATTCGCATGAGGTATCATGTTCTTTGCACTGTTCTTTAAAATGTTAAAGAAATTGTTTTCAAAATGTTCCATTTTTGCATGAAGTGATATTAAAACAGGGGTTCTGCGATTTTATGAGAAATAAACAATAAAAAGTTGTATGAAACGACAAGGAAATAAAAATATAAAATCAAACTCTACAGAAATTTCAACTTTCAGATACTTATACTCAGTCAAAATCTATAGTTTAAAAATATTTGGCTAAATAAACCAACTTGTCTAAAAAGTTCTATTTAACCTTGAACCAATTTTCCTTACTCAGATGAGAACATTGACGCGATTTTGGGTCTTGTAAAAGAATTGACAAATCGTCAAGCCATGGCAAAGAAAATTACAAGGCTTGACAATGCATCTTGCAGAGCCGAGTTTTAGATCACAAAAACAAACATATTTTGATGAAGGAACAATTTGAGATCAATGTCATTACGGTGTTGCTATGACGAAGGCGTGCTGCCTGTTCAGCCTGCTCGAAAATGTTATCAAGCAGTCCTACCGTGGTTAAATGTAACTAGTTGCTGTAAACATTGCAAACAGTTTCGATGGTACAGATTCGAGGGCCAAGTGCCTTCCGCTATGGGAGGTGTTATTAATTTGTACTGACCTGTCGAAGAGAGGACCACATCAATTCAACAAAATCCTGCAGCAGATACACGCACAACTTTCGGTGATGAATGTTATGCACCCTGACCACAAGGTTATGCACCGTGGCTCAACACACGAGCAATGGGGCACTACGAATAAAAAATTGTCACTTGGCAAGTAAAAACGTTTAGCAGTGTATGTGATTTCTCATAAAAATAACACGGCACTTACTTTCATGACGATGTTGAATCACCATCTTATGGTCACTTTATCTGAGGTGTTCCGAATTCAGTTGTTCAAAGTACAATGGGTATACGGCCTGATGGACTCCCCCGGTTCCACTGTGTCAACCGGCTAAAACTTCTGATTGGTTCTTTGCGACGACTTCCGGTTTTTACACCAATCAAATGCGGGTTGTAGTGGAAGGGGGGGGGTCAACTCATGATTTACTCTCAGATCATATGTTCTGTATGGTCAAGTGTCAAGAATACCAGTTATAAATGGGAAGAGCTGTCTCAGTGCACTTGCGAAAACGCCGGTTAAAAGTAATAATATTTTTTAACGCTCTGCAACCCAATCGGAGATCACTGAAACTTGCATCGTTATGTCATAACTGAAAATAGATCTAGTCACGGGTCGAGTTCAGAAGTCCGAGTATAAACGTTGATAAGAAAAGATATCGTAGCTTCCGGGACCGAAGGTGCCAATCGGTAACTGAGTGATCGTGTGTGCATTACAGACGTAGAAGCACGACACTCGGTGGCACTGAATCTGTGTGATTATGCTTCGCTTATGCATGCCGATATGTCGCGAAGACTTGCGTGATCTCACGTTTCTCGCTTAGCCCGCCGCGCCTCGATGAGTGGTTCTTTGTACGTAGCAACATTTGCTGCATAATTTGTGCTGATAATTATAGATAGAAAAAATTTGAGTAGCAGCATCAATTTTGAAAAAAAAAAATTTATCCATTCAGGTGTTGCATAGAGAAATGTGTGAATACACTGAAAGTAGGCCCTTGAAGCTATAAATAGACATGAGCAATGAAAAATAAACCCTAAGGGTTGATATCAAAATAAAAACAAATGTCAAAATAATGCCGATAAATGCATTTAACAAGTTAAATTTAATTTATCGTAATCTATTTTGCCCGGGGTACGCCACGAGCTATGTTGCAGAGTAAAACAAGAGGAGGATTGCGAATAATGTCATTTATTATGACGTAAATAGATAAATGCATTTAACAAGTTAAATTTAATTTCCTGCAGCCTCGGTCAATTGATAATTTATGGTTCATTTTTGGGGTGACGTGCTTAAGTTACGGGCAACTGGCAGGGTCTCCCACAAAATGGATTTAGAGTCAGTATACCGTAAAATCTACTGAGTATGTAAGACCATGGTCTTATAATGTGGTATGAACTCACATTCGAATATAAGACCAGTATCTTATATGGGGAATGGTAATACGTTGCTATTTTAAATCTTCCAAGGAAATATATTATTCTGCCTTTCGGCAATGACCTTATGCCGTATTGTTTTCATTTGTCGGAATGGTTTTAACATCCAATATATTTCATTACTACCGCATCATTGTAGTCATGAAAACGCAAAGAAGTGTAATCGCAGACTGGTCTTAAATTCAGTGGAATATAACGCGAAGGTATATATGTATATATAGTTATAACCTGTAGCACGTTGTACAGGGTGTCCTACTCTAGTTTGAATGGACGCTTGAAAGTTCATGAAAATGACTCAAAACGATATTGAAATTCACAGTCTTCAATTCTTGAGTCATTTCTGAGCATTGCCAAAGAATTATATACGAAAAAAAACATTATTTAATAAAGGAATTTTAGAATTTAGTCATAACAAGGGGTTTTGCCTATTTCACCCATTAAATGACTTGTAAGCAGCTTCACTTAATTTGTCAATAGAAGGAAATAAACAGCTCTGATTGGAAAGGGGCAAGATTTATATTCAGGGCTGCATCAAAACAGTTGAAAATATTCATCGTGTTTAAAATTTAATTTCACTCGAAATGTATGTCTACCTGCAGCAACCGCATATTCCGTCGCTCGGAATCGCATTTGAATCATCGCGTTTCTCCTTTGCCGTATTCTGTGTGAAATCGTCCTCCTGTAAAATTGATATGAAACATGATATGTATGTGTTAGATAGAAAGATAATGGAAATAAAATGCAGATAATCTGTCTAGTTCTGTGAAAATGTAAACATTTACATTTCATCACATACGGTTAGATGTTTTGATATTGAAGGTTTGATACTATGGAATAGGATCTCATTGCTAACTTTTCTGTACATAAATGCATTCAAACACACAATTGATTTTTTATTTTTCTTAAAATCTACTGCAAAAACGGGAAATAGTCCAATTTTTCACTTTTTGGCAAGAGAAGGGTACTTCAGTTAAAACAACTCGAAAAAGAAGGGCGGCGTGGAGAACTTTTGGCACAGTATGCGCAAGTCAACATAACGCGCAGAACAACAATGGCTTGGGCACTAGAAAGTGGTTTCAAAATGTAGTTTGCGAATTTGTGCTACAGAAGTTGATTTCTAGGGCTCTTTTTGATTACACACTAAAGGCCTATCCCGCTAATCATCTTCGTTGGCGCTTGTCGTCAATCTCAGGTAATTTATTGTATGGCCAGCAGGTGTCACTAACTATAATACCTACGCCATCTGTTGAACGATTTCAGACACCGAAAAATGACGGACAGCAATCTGTAATTTTAAAAACAATAATTTTACAGCCAATTCGTTATGGTAATTATAATTACTGCACTTAGGAAACGTAGACACCTTGGAACCTCATGAGTGTTTGTGGAGCATGTATTCACTGTGCACCGATTGGTAGATATCCCGGCACTTTCGTGCATGCCTGAACATCTATTTTGTTTTGATCTTCCATCGTTCTTGTCTAGTTGTGACCTTCTTCTTCTTAGTTTGTGTTATGTTTGCGTGTTTGTCATACTCGATAATTCGTAGTCTGATGTTTGAGAGCACTCTTTGAGCCACTCTTTCCGTGACTCGTCCTGATCTTTTTGTTCCACCTTTTTGTGTCGCTTAGAAAATTGGTTAAGATAATTGTACACAACCTGGCTGTATCTATTCTAGCCTCTAGTGCCTCGAGGCTCTAGGGCTCTAGCCATCAGGCTTAAGCTTGTACCAGGAACTGAAGCATTACCTGGCTGATTGATGGAAGCACACACACAATTACTAATGTTACTGCCAAAGGTGGTATAGGTTTTCAATCCCCCTGTATATATTTATCCAGAGGCAACTGCTGACTAATAAGCCATTGTGAAAACCACATAATCCAACATAAACCTCAGTTTTGTGGATAAACCTTTGTCTTTATAGTCTGATGTTTTTCCATCGTTTAGCATTACAATACATGTACGACTAAATTAAGTCCATTCATATGTGGCCTACCAGCAAATTTTTCTTAGCCACCCGTTTTAGTCATATTTTGTTCACATTTTAGTCACATGTAAAGACTCGTTTTAGTCATGAGTAAAATGTGACTAAAGTTTGTCCCTGATATATTTGAATGAGTTTAGTCGCATTTAAACCAGCTCATTTACGTAATTGGGACACATGACTAAAAAGCTTGTTATTCTAGTCACGACTAATGTTCTAGTCAGTGACTAACGCTCTAGTCAGTGACTAGAATTTCAGGTTATTTAGTCACTGAGTAAAACTTTAGTCACTGACTAGAGGTTTTAGTCATGTCCCAGTTATGCAAATGAACTGACTAGAGCTCTAATCACTGACTAACAATGAAGTCGCGACTAGAGGTTTAGTATTATATCCATGAAGTCTATACGACATCGAAACACCAACTGCTATAAAAATAAAATTGTTCAAAAATAAAAAATAAATAAATATAAATAAATCAATAATCAATAAAATATAGGCACAAATATATACTTATCTACTTAAAAATGTTTCTTGCCACTCACTGACTGTAGAGCTCTCCCAAATCGCTTTGTACAATAGGATATTAAAAACAAAAAGTTGGAGAGAGTTCGATAACTCAATTAAATTTTTTTCAAGAAATTAGTAAACTATGATCAAGACATGACTTCCAGAATCACCACATAATTAGCATGGTAAATTATGGAGTTCAAAGAATCATGAAATATAAATAATATGAAGAAAAATGCCATATTTGAATTGCCTAAGAACCCTTTGCTTTCTGTTTCATTTGGGTTTAGTCATGACTAACGTGGGGTAAGGGCACGTTAAAAAATGGCCATTGGCACTCATATTGTTCTTACGAGAATGGTTATTTGTCATCGATTTAATTTATTCAGTTGACATACATAATTTTGTATATTTGTCACAAAACACTGTTCCACAAGTAAAATGCAAATTGGTATATTTATAATCAGTTCTATTATATTTGGCGTCACAACCATCTCTCGGTGGATTATTTGGTACATATACACTGAATTATATTTTATCAACCCTAAGACAGTTGAGTACTCCCAAACACGAACATTGGCCTTCCGCTTTGCTCTAGTTGTGGCGTGCGTTGTCCTTCCCTGATGCCAGATACCAACATGACATGACTACTCTCTTTTATATGTTTTGAGCGGACAATGCCTTAACCATTGTAAAATTGTATCTCTTGTGTGAATAGAGGGCCTAGATTTCGCTGATATTTTTAATCATTTCAACTGTCCAGGTGGCACTTTTTTCAATGACTATCAAAATAGATAGTGTTTTGATTAGTTTGAATTTTCATCACGTTTAGTTTGACCAAATTATAACAATTTCATCATCAAATCAGCTTGACGCTTAGTTTATTAACATTTTTTGTTGAACGCATTAATATCATATGATAATTACTTACTTCTTATGTTTCTATTTTTATTTTATTGTTAACTGTTCACAGGGTGGTTTGCACTGAAATGTCATTTGGCTTTGCTGTATTATCTCATGACCTTTTGTAATTGAGGCATATATAGTTTAGTAAACGCACCCTCTCTCTCTGTCTCGGTCATCCACGGCTGATCTCCCGAAGAGCTATTCCTTTGCTGTATTCTTAGTTTCGCGGACGTGCCCCACCGAAGCCTGAAAGTGAGTCAGAATGGGACAGCGATACTGAAGTGCCCTCTGTTGCTCACAGCGCCCGTATTGACACAGCGCCCAAGATTGAAATGAGCTCAGCTGATGAGCGGCCTGCTAAGAACACTCCTTCCAAAACGACCAATCAGAAAAGCACAAAACCTAAAGGTAAGATTGAAAATGGGCGCCTACAATTTACTTTTAAGTTATTGGATAATAACCTTCTTATGATTCTGAATACAGTATTTTGTGTTAAAAGCTGTTTTATTCCAGGCATAAGGACACCAACTTTCCTAATTTTTACTTAAAAACGTTTGGCACCATTACTGTCAAAGAGAGCTTAATTTCAAAAATGTTAGATGTCAGTACTTGGAACTGCATGCCTATGAAGACTATTTTGTATCAAAAACAAACCTGCGAGCAGTTGGTTGAATAATTTTACTATTTCCATGGTCGCTGTTCTACATTTGGTTAATAGGGTCATCCCGTATTACACAGCCACACTCACTGTATTTACCCACAATGCCATAAACATCCGTCATATTCGCTACCTCGTTTTTGTGCCATTGGAGTTCCACCATGTTATTTGTTATCTGATTTTTTTCAAATTTTTCTCGGTTGCATTACTATATTCGTCCTTCCAATGCCAATGAAGTATTACTGCTGTGCTGTGGGTTGCAACTCCGTCGTGAGAAAGTTTGATTAACTGAACAAATACCCGTGGACGGCATGATGTGAAATTCTTTGTCTTCCCAACATCAATGAGAAACACAAAAATGTGCCTGATTTCCAAAAGTAGGTCACGGTCTTTCTTATCTCCAGGACAAAGATTTCTAGCGCCGCGTAATCCGGGATGGCCCCATTGAGTTTGTGCACAATTTCATCTGATGAATGACACACTGTGCTAATAATGGGTATTTATATGTGACATGTAATCAACCAGTTAATATCCTGTTCGTTAAATCAGTTGATATCCTGTTCCATGATCCACATGAAAACTCGATGTCATAGCCAGACTGAACTTTAACCTGATTTGAACCAAGCGGGGAATTTTTGATTGCGAGAGGGGAATTTTCCAACACGGGGGATTTCACGTGATTTTAAAATATTTTTCAAGGAGATTGAGACTGATAGTCAGCCCCTTGAAAACTTCTGCATGGAGTATGGGTACAGAAGGTATGCATTGGGGTGCTGTATTTTAAAAGCATTTTGTAACATTGAAAGATAGTTATATTACTGGACTGAAGGACAATGCTTACCAAAATATCATTTTTTGTTTACAGGCAAAGAAAACATCAGTCAACGTTTGCAAGTTGATGAGGATGTGTCAAGTAAACAGAATACACCAAAAAGTGTGAGGGCACGAAATAATAACGTGAAAAAGTATGGCTCGTTATCTTATCAATAATTTATTGAATTACATTTTCCCTTTTTTGCAGAACATATAAATGCTAACTGTATTATACAAGTATTAGGTTTTAAAACAGAGTTGATCAAAAACTGAACATTAAAAGTGTGAATATTTTATCTCCAGACCTTTGTCTTTGTGTTCTCTTATTGCTATGTTCGATGCAAGAGGTGTAATAGTATGTACTTTTCATTATATATAATTATTGTTATCAACTTGAGCTGCGCTTTAGTTTTGATGACTATTCCTGTGATGTGGCAAAGTTTTCAAAATACCAACACATTGTACCTAACATGGGCAGGCCGCTCACCTGGAACCTTTTTATGCTTTATTAATATATAGTTAAAACAGAGCTGAAAAGCTAAAGACCTGACTCATTTGTCATTGTTGGACATTCATGCTATCAAATGTTTTGTTTGTTTCAGGACAGATCCACTGAGTACATTCACCTTCACCGATCGGTCCTCGCGTAATGATGAAGAGTCGCCACGGCAACCTAGCAAGAGAGAGGTCCCGCCCTATGACTTCAAGGCTGCTCTTACAGGTTTTTAATTTGAGAACGTGTTTTGTGCTGTGCTATGTATAGTATTATTTTGATCTGTGATTAGAAACGAGGAAAATAATAAACATTAAAAATTGGAAACAAGTGTGTCGTAAAATTTATTCTAAGAAAGATTCAATAATTCTTGCATTTGAGGGTGATCCGTAATGACCACTAAATATTAAAAATGTTTCGGTAGCGTGAAAAAATATGAAACCAAACATCAAGTGACGTGTAACTGTTTATCTTTATAGACCACACGCAAAGTGGAGCTGAGAGAACCCCAAAGCCCCCGGGGAAAGACAGAAAGGGTGCCCTCTATGACCCTGCACCCCCTGGGCAGGATAGTGCTGATGAAGCAGAAGGTAATTAATAAGTAACAGACACGTCATCTTCACTAGCTGTTATTGAAAAATGTAACTTGCTAATGGATGCCGAAGACTTCTGCACACACATCTGTGTGGAAAATCGTCCTTTTCTCATCAAAATAGCTGCTCCTAGCTTGCAAATGTTTCAACCTCTTTTCGACGCAGGGTGGAACTCGCTGGGCTGTTATTGTAAATGCTGTGAAATGTCTTGATGAATATTTATTCAACCGGTCATGACTGAAATGGCAAGGGATTTGACAGGCATTGTATGTGATAAGTCTTCAACTTAGATTTTTTAACTTGTGGTTGAATTAGAAGGCTGTAACAATTTGAAATGATAACATTTTTTTGTTAATCTTTGAACTATTGAAGTTTCCTTTTGTCCAGGTCAGTTCTAAGTTACGATAAATGAGCATCAAAATTTCAATAAAAGCTTGTCACTTGAATGCTACGTCCAGTTAATGTATGAAATACCTACTTTCACACTGTTCTTGTCAGACATTGACTCTTGGGACGACACTGAAGCTCCCACTGGTCGGCAAGACAAGGTTAACCAAAACATGCTCAAACCAACCCCACCACCAACAGCGAGGTCAGAGGTCAAAGGTCAGTGCTTTGGATTTCAATGTTGTGTGTGCCAAACTGTGGACAGCTGTAATCTGTTGAGACCATTGTGGTGGCCCTGCCATGTCAAATTGGAGTTTTTCTGCGGTGTCTACAAAATTACCATTTTCAAATCTTGAATTTTGTGTTTCTGGTACTGAATACCTTTGCACATTTTGAAGAATAACATCAGTTCTTGGCCTCAGAATCGGAGACATTCTGATCGTGAGTGCAGGTATAAACAAGTTCTGATCATTGTCGACGTTTCTCTAAAACCATTCTCAGAAGTACAACATGTGCCGCCAACAGCTGAAACAGCATCAGCATATGGTAACAACAAACATTTACATGTGTAGATTAACTGGTTAAACACTATACATTGACTTTTGGCTGTGAACTTGTTTATTTTCACATTTTGATCTACTTGAAAGTCATTCAAAGTGTCATTAGTGTGTCTGTGGCTGTTTGTGTAAAAGGTTTATCATTGGAGGGTCTACCAGGGGGACATAACCAGGGTCTAATATCATCTTACGGATGAGCACCCATGACAGATTTTAGAAGTGATGTCAAAATGGAGAGATTAGAGGAAATTAGGTTCTAAAGTTGGTAATTGATAAGAGATGCAAACATATATTTGATCAGTCTAGGGTCTTGTCTCCAAATAAGCAATTGTTGAGGTTATCATCATCGCTGTGGGTCTATTCTTAAATCTTTTTACTCCAGCGATAGGAATATAAAGAATCCTATACCAGTCTCAAGTTTATGACATGGNTGAAATGATAACATTTTTTTGTTAATCTTTGAACTATTGAAGTTTCCTTTTGTCCAGGTCAGTTCTAAGTTACGATAAATGAGCATCAAAATTTCAATAAAAGCTTGTCACTTGAATGCTACGTCCAGTTAATGTATGAAATACCTACTTTCACACTGTTCTTGTCAGACATTGACTCTTGGGACGACACTGAAGCTCCCACTGGTCGGCAAGACAAGGTTAACCAAAACATGCTCAAACCAACCCCACCACCAACAGCGAGGTCAGAGGTCAAAGGTCAGTGCTTTGGATTTCAATGTTGTGTGTGCCAAACTGTGGACAGCTGTAATCTGTTGAGACCATTGTGGTGGCCCTGCCATGTCAAATTGGAGTTTTTCTGCGGTGTCTACAAAATTACCATTTTCAAATCTTGAATTTTGTGTTTCTGGTACTGAATACCTTTGCACATTTTGAAGAATAACATCAGTTCTTGGCCTCAGAATCGGAGACATTCTGATCGTGAGTGCAGGTATAAAGTTCTGATCATTGTCGACGTTTCTCTAAAACCATTCTCAGAAGTACAACATGTGCCGCCAACAGCTGAAACAGCATCAGCATATGGTAACAACAAACATTTACATGTGTAGATTAACTGGTTAAACACTATACATTGACTTTTGACTGTGAACTTGTTTATTTTCACATTTTGATCTACTTGAAAGTTATTTGAAGTGTCATTAGTGTGTCTGTGGCTGTTTGTGTGAAAGGTTTATCATTGGAGGGTCTACCAGGGGGACATAACCAGGGTCTTATATCATCTTATGGATGAGCACCCATGACAGATTTTAGAAGTGATGTCAAAATGGAGAGATTAGAAGAAATTAGGTTCTAAGGTTGGTAATTGATAAGAGATGCAAACATATATTTGATCAGTCTAGGGTCTTGTCGAGCTAGAATGTAGATGAGCGCATATACTTGGCTCTTCTACACTTCTCCAAATGAGCAATTGTAGAGGTTGTCATCATCATAGTGGGTCTATTTTCAAATCTTTTTACTCCAGCGATAGGAATATAGAGAATCCTATACCAGTCTCAGGTTTATGACATGGGCAATACCTCTTGGAAATTTCATTAAAATCCCAAAGCTTGCATGATGCTGCTGCTTTCAGATGTCATATTGAACCTTGTCTCCTTCATGAAATTCCCGCATTGTTTGGTAGATGGTATTAGTGTTTTGCAGACGATAAAATGTAAGGTGTAGGGATTTCTACTTTGCACTACTTCGTGATTTGTCCATGTATTATAAAAAATTACGTAATTGGTGTTATTGACCAGTCGTGTTGTAACACATTCCAGTTTATGTGAGAAAAAGTCTAAAGAGGTTTTAATGAATATATGTGGAAATTGTTGTTGCAGATGGAGAACCTGAGGAACTGCAGAAGTCTGGGAGCTCCTGGCGTAACATGCGCTTTTTGGGCCAGAAGAACAAATCCAAGGAATCACCAAGACACAAGGTAGGCTCTCATTAATCAGCAGGTATGCATATGTGGGTGAATATTGCCATCATCCCTGTCTGGGCGTCTGCCTCTGTAAGTCTTAAACCCCTTGGAGTGTTTCAATGAAATTTGGAAAGTGTGTCCCGAGGAAGCTGATGTCAGATGAAGGTGACTTTCAGACATATCTGAATTCTTCTGTGCCCCCTAGTGGCGGTGTGCGGTAGCTTTAACAACCTTCTTTGTGTATTATATAGAGAACTTTTAACTGACTGAAGTTTCCAATGTATGAAAGTGTGTCCAGTCCATGTAACTTGTACAGAGACAGTATATGCTGTTTGTGTTTGTATTGTCAGCCAATGGTGTCCCAGTCCAATGAGCAGCTAATTAAGGAGGACAGTCCAGGGTTACAGGTAACAGACGAGGGTAAACAGACCAAGCCAAGTGCGGGGAAGGATAGTGGGGAACAGCAGGAGGCCTACGCTTTACATGTATCAAGGTATGTGTGCGAGTGTGGTCGTATCAAGGTAAATGTGCGAGTGTGGTCGTATTCTCATATAGTGCTTGTTGGTATGGAGTAATGTGTTGTTTGCACTGCTCTTAAACGAGGCTTTAATTGTTCTGCAACTTGGTCTGATGTTGTGCTCATTTGTGTTGGCATGTACAGTGGCAAGCAAAAAGTTGGATCAAGGAGGAAATTGTATTGGTGCATGTGCATGCTAGCAAAAGGGTAACAGTCAATGTGCATGTATTTTGAGAACCAGTTTTCTCCACTGAATAATAGACATCAAACTGGTTCTCAAAATACCAGCACATTATATCCGACTATTGCCAGCAAAAGTGATGAGTGGCTGACATTGGGTAAAATGCGAAGTTCATGTCGGACACTTTGAGTTTACATCCTGCTTGTTCCCTTGGGCTTACAGTATTATGTGTATCCTCAAGTGAATCTGTAACATTATGTGGGTCATCAAGTGGGTCATCAAGTGGGTCATCGAGTAGGTCATCGAGTGGGTCATCGAGTGGGTCATCGAGTGGGTCGAATCGGTGCCGTATTTTACCCACGGTCTGAAGGGTTTCCTGAACAATTCATGCCTTAACCAAAGCTTACCCAGAAGTTGTTCATTGGAAAAGTTGGGTGCGGTTTTAGTGAAGTGCTTACAGGGTACATAGTTTATCTGGAATCAGAAACGGGTACAAGCATAGAAATTTTTGAAATTGCAACTTAGTGACGTACATTTTAATTTCAACTGGCGTAATATTTCTTTACAATTACATGGACATGTTATGAAAATGTGATAAGAGTTTCTGTTCAGCATGTGCCTGTCCACTGTTCATGATGTTATTTATTTCAGATACGTTTACCATTACGAGGAGGGCCAGCAAGAGTTTTCAGAGGCGCATCAAGAGAGAACACGGGCCAAAATGACACAGATTGCTGACAAGTAAGTCTGATGCAGATAACATAGATGTCTTTAGTATCTCGTCTTTTGTCTGTGAGTTAACAGCTTGTGTTTGTGGTGTAGAAAGTGTTGTATGCAGGAGACTGGTTTAGACTTGTTGAGAGTAGTTTCCCATGTAAAAGCTACAGTGAGTGACGGAATATGATTTTTCGATTTGTTTTAGTATTTGTGGGGAAATGAAAAGTTCATTCTGTCTGTGAATGCCAATTTTCTTAAATTAAATATGTCGTGTGCATAAATTCTGTCAGAATGCTTCTTCATTTGGAACATGTTTTGTGGCCTTGATAAGTTATTTTATACTGTATATTTCTGTCAGTAAAATTTTTCTAGATGATTAAGCTACCACCAGTTCTGTAATTTAAAGTTTTTTCTCAATTAATCCAAAATTGCTGAGTCACCCAACACTGTTTTTTTACAGAGCTGAAACAATTCTCACTCGACTATGGCAGGAAGTGTTCGCAGCATTACGTCTTATCATGTTGGTGGTGACTACATTTGTCATTCAGCTGGTAAAGTTTGTCACCCGTGATATCTTTCAAACTCTTGTCGTTGGACTTCTTGTCGTCATCGGAGACCATGTGATCAAACCGTTGTTGTCTGCTCTGTATAACGGGTTTCTACAGCCTGTGATGGTCTTACTGTGGAATATACTACATGGACTTAAAAACGCATTACAGCCTCTTTATGTCATACTAAGGGGTATATTCCAACAGTTGGCTCTTCTGTTACGCTCATTTCGATTGGTGGAAGTTAACTGGAAAACAAACACAAACCAACTGGAGCCCACAATACAAGAAGTTTAGACAGAATCTCACACGGATTTCCGAAGTTTTTTACATCTTGAGAATAATGTGCGTTTGTATTTTTGTATCTAACACAGTTTATCTTAGTACAGTAACTCTCAGATTTCATTACGCTTTTTATACACCCACATAATTATGTGGGTGTATTTTGCCATCATCTGCATGGGTGTTGAGACGTGGGTGTTCGGCGTCAGCTTCTGTTTCTCATGAACCCCTGGCAGATGTATTCCTATGGAGCGGACCACAAATAACATCGACTTCCGGAATGATCCATGTACTGTTGAACCCCCTAGTGGCAATTTCAATTTTTTACGTTTTTTGCCTCTGTATCTTAGGAGTTCCTTGAAGGATTTGCACGAAATTTGGTATCTATTAAAGAGGTGACGACGCGCTCTCATTTCAGATTGATTTGACATATTGTGTACCACCTTGTTTCCAAATCTTGTCTTTGGCATCCACCTCTCTATTTTGCCAAACTACTCAAAGGATCATTTACGTTTGCAGATGTTCTACTGACAAGAGTATGACTAAAATTGATTTTCCGATTGTTCTGACTATAATGTGGTGCACCCTTTTAGCCCCTAGCAGCATACCGTTTTTGGTGCAGTTGTGGGCACATTTCAATGCCCAGCATTGCGCTTGTGATAGAAGTTGACAGTCCAACTAAAAATATGTCGTACAAAATTGTTTAGGCACAGGGTTGGAGAACCATGGTATTTTACTCAGGGTTGAAAGCATTCCTTGTCATTGCATTGGATACTGGGCCTGTCACAGCAATAAGATTGAGAGGTCTCTGGTTTCAAACCCCTTAACATCGTGGTACATTTTACAAATATTGGGACCGTACAAGATGTAAGTTTTATTTTAATGCAGGCTATAAGATTGTCCAATAAAACCGTCCGTTGCAAACACTTGTAACCAAGCCGTAGAAGCCATGCAAATAGTCTAGTTCTTGTGTTGTTACTGTTCAAGTGTTGACTGCTGTTGATCAGTTTCAATTCCTGCTTCTTACAGTGTTTGTACAAGCTTTTGTGCAAGTCACATGTCTGTTACATAGTATGGTTAAATGAAGTTTATGGTGTATTTTACTTATGTTGGAATATGGGACTACAGGCACTGTTTTGTACCATAGATTTGGTGTAATTTATGCTTATATTAATATTTAAATGTAGCTCCGCTACATGAGAAATTTTACAAGAGGTAATCCGTCCGTTGTCAACTTAAAATGAGGTGACATAGACGTATTTCAGGTTTTTATTACATTGTTTTATTTTTCTTATCTATTGTTATTTTGTTTGCAAATCCAAAGTTACATTGATCTTAATGCACTTAATAAACTGTTTTGGTTTTACAGGGAAGTTTTAGTGGTGAGACCATACATTCCTGTTACATGAAAAATATCACTGTAAATCACAGCCCCATATACTATTAAAAAAATTGATAACTATTATTTGATAATTTATTATAACTATTTACATATACTGTACAAAGTATACACATCATGAAGACAAACAGTGAACAATTCTTGATTTTAATTTGAAGTTTGTACAGGAAATAGAAATGAACCAAAAACATATTAATCGTAAGTCATATTGTAACAAAATCATTTCAAGTTTACTGCATCATACTTGAGAACACATTACACATAGAGACTAAGTACCTATGATAGGACTCGCGTGACTGATAACCTATTGTCTAAGTAAACATATACATGCAAAGTTTGAATAAAGACAACTTTTGTAGCAACATGTTTCCATGGTGATCCACCATTGTCAAGCTTTATTCAGAGAATAGAGGCCAGGATGGCTACAAGTATGATAGGGCTTTACGATTACCGTATTGACAGTGATATAAATTGCTATCGCTTGAAACCGCGTGAAGCCATTCCTATTCAGTGTTTGAAAATGCCCCCATTAAATGCACAGGTTTCCCATTGTTACATAGTTGTATGGCTTCTTGTTCAGTATTTTGTGTTTTGAATAAACCCGCCAGACGGCGCTCAACATCAAACATAGTGGCAACGGTGGCATATAATTTGCGGTGCAAAATCTGCAAATTGTGTGTGTCAAACTGATAAGCGATTGGCGACTACAAGTCACAACGGCAAATTTAGTCCCCCGGACGCTTTCCCCTTTGACAAAGCCTCACTGCGGCCTGCATGGCGTAAATGTTTCATGCAATATTGACTCGCATCCAAACTAAACAAAGACGATGGGAAAGTCCAAGTAGCCTCGCTTATCTACAGCATGGGTACTGATGCTGAAAATATCTTCGAAACGTTTGGCCTTAGTGATTCTTATGCTAAGAAATTAGACATTGTCATAGAAAGATTTGATGCCCACTTCATCCCAAAAAGAAACATAATACACAAATGAGAGAATCCAACATGCCAATGAAAATGTTGAACCATTTCTACGAGCGTTATATGAACAGGCCGACCACTGCGACTTCCAAAACAGGGACGAGATGATACGCGAATGGCTCGTCGTAGGTATATGCGATCGAGATGTGTCAAAAAGAGTTACAACTGAAAGCTTGGCTTACACTTGAACAAGCTATTTTGTCCGCTAGACAGACCAAGCAGGTCAATTCCCAGATGCGACAGTTATCACTCGTAGTCGGCTTAGATAAAGCCATAGGGGCCATCAGAGGCTGGAGATGAGGTCAGCATCATGTTTCCCGTGGTAGAGGCAAAAGTAGGCCTAAACGTGACAGCGGCACGCCTAAATGCGACACGCAGCAGAATTGTGGTCAATGCGGCTAGAGTAAACACAAACCTGGTGAAACATGTCCTGCGACTGATCAGCTAAAGTATGCAACAGATGTCATCGAAAAAGGACATTTCAAATCGCAGTGCAGGTCAAAAACAGTTAAGGAGATATTCATTGGAAACAGTGAAGAAAGAGAGTCATTGAAAATGTCGCACTGAGTGGTGATGTGCTGATTGATAGCCAATCCCGTTTCTGATATTTTTGCGTGTTTTGGAATTTTCTGAGTATCGTACCTGTGGTCATCCTGACATCCATTCTCTGAATAAAACTTGACAATGGTGGACGTTTCACCGCGGGAACGTGTCACTACATTTTAGAAAAGTTGTCTTTATTCAAACTTTACTCCTGTTAGAGATCTTTGGCTACATAAACATGTACAGAAGCACGATGACAATGTGGACAATACACAATGTATACAGGGTCCTACATCACCTTAAGTTTATATTGTATATATTAACAATGAATCAAAAGTATTGTTCTTTAAGTTGAATGCAAAGTGTCTCATTTATTGAATCCTCGAAACACCCACTCCAAAATTATGCCCAGACAGAATACATTTTGGAACATTTCTGAGTGAATATCTTGGATTTTATGGAAAATGGGAACAGATCCATGTTTCCAACTGTTTCACAAAATAATGATATGTGAAGTTGAGAAATGAATAAATTGATGTAATTAACTAAACAATACTAATTGCCCACACAGGTTAAGTTATTATGAGGACTGTTAGTGTGTCAAATACCATAAGAATGGAACGGGTCGTTTTTGTTACATCGTAATACTCAACGTTATTTTAATATTTACGAAGACCCATTGGTGCCGTGAAAAAATAAAACTTGACTCTGTTGATATGGAATGCCAATCTGCAATTACGGATTGCCAATCTGTTAATACGGATTGCCAATCCATTAATACGGATTGCCAATCTGTTATTACGGATTGCCAATCCATTAATACGGATTGCCAATCTGTTATTACGGATTGCCAATCTGTTAATATGGATTGGATTGACAATCTATTATTACTATGACTCTACAATAGATTGTTGCAACATGGACACACGTGTTCCACAAGTTTAAGCACAACTGCAGCACCGTATTGCACAAAACGAATTCATCGGTGGACATGTTTATAAAGAAAGTGTGAAATTGATGTTTTTAAGTTCCTACCTAATCACATATTATTTTTAGGCCTATTACTGCTATCGAACACTATGTACGACCACACGCTGCCGTTACTTGTTGTCGTGTTCATTGTTTTGTGAGTCTACCTGGATAGAGCTAAAGCGTACGAGTCTCCAGGCAACTGGATTTCCAGGACCATACTCATGTCTGGTAGTTGCATTGGGAGGTAGTTATATGTAATTTACCTTTATTAACCATAACATTTGGACAGGGAATCATGTTTTATGTCTTTACTACCAATGTGATTTGTTGCGCTAAGGAGGCATTCACTGTGAAATTAGCATCTACTTCTTCAATACAAAATGTCGGTTGTTTCTGCAGCAGTTATGGGAATAATTTATACAGTAGAAAATATACGCGGTATTAATCATGTACTAAACATAGTACTGATAAATTCTGCTCTTTTCATTCATTTTGTTCACCCGACACGATTCTGTTACAATCATAACTTTTTATTGTCCACCATAACCGTGAATGACTGAGGAGCAAATGGGTCGTGCAGGAACGAGGTGTAATAAGCTCACTGTCAAAATCATCCAACAGGACAAACATTCCCCAGTGCAGAACCACTCGTTATGGTCTGCGATCTTTCAGAGCCTATGGCTCTAATTCATGGAACTCTTTACCAGAGGAGGTAAGATCAAGCCTACATCTGTTTTTCTGCTAGAAATCCCTTGTGTATTTTACAGTCGGTGACAGACTCAAAGTCAGAAGCTTTTGCCAAAAACCAAGCTCATCAAATCAACCTTCACCATAAAGGAAAAACACAACCTTAAACAAAATTTGCAAAAAGTTGCAAAGCAAGAGGCGAAGAGATGCAAAATCAGACTCAGATGATTGTCAGAATTATAATAATAAACTTTATTTAAAGAGGATAAAAATACAATAAATGTAAGACATACTTTAGCCAAAGGCTAATATCCAGCATGGTCCTGACACTGTTCTTAGGTTTATTTTGTTTTATTGTTCTGTTTGTATTATTGATTGGCATGATCCTTGAGGTCAGCACAGTGATAATGTAATTTGTTTACTACAGTATAGTGTGGAACTTTCTAGAAGACTCTAGCATGAGAGTGTTCAATGCAGTCTGGAATACTCTAGAGACTAGTATATGGTTGAAGAATGATTGGGTAGATTCCGGAAAGTTCTGGCATGTGCTTGAATTAGTGAAAAGTTCCAGAACATTGCATCATTCTATAAATACACAAGCACGGGTTTGCATTAGTCAGTTAATCAGATGACAGTTAGATAAAACTTGAACATCAGTTAATTACTGGAGAGTTAAGCAGTTAAAGAGTTGCAGTGAAGAGAATCAGAAGTTACAGCGAGTCAATAGAGAGCCAGATATAAAGACAGCAGGTTATTTGAATCAGTGAGTGTAACAGTTGCTGAGTGTGTCTCAGAAGTTCATCACAAGTCAAGGCTTCGCACCACTGGCTGGAGCATAAAACAGACATTACGTCAGACATTTTGTTTGAGTAGGCTTGTGAACGTATGGTCGAGTGTGATAAAAAGGATTAACTCGAACCTGTGTTCAGTCTATCGTCGCAACGAAAGCTATTAGCACCGTTCTGTAACAACTGTGCCCACCTACACACGAGGAAAACCATGACAATGATTAAGAGCAATTGTTGACTAGTTGCTGAGATCGAAGGTCACTTAAGCTTAAAGGCAACACAAATGCCAAGAAAGAAATGTGAAAAATTAAAATTGGGTGGATTGACTTCACTGACAGTTGTGGCATTTACAGGCAAGTCTGAAAGCCCCAAGGTGGAGACGTGAGACCAGTTACGGTAACAGAATTGTTCAAGGTATCCAAAGACCTCTTCTTTCACGACAGAGTATCGTCAAAAGGAAAGATAAACGATTTTGATTTTGAAATGTGTGATAACAGGAATCTTTCTTTTCTGGCAGGTATCATATGGTATGCCAACTGTATGAAGAAACAAAAATGCCTCTTGAGAGTTTATCTTCAAACAACTAAAAGAAGAGGGCAAGAGCAAGACAGCGATAACTTTTGGATCACTGCTTGTAGTGTTGGCTTCCAACCACAATACCTTTCTGGAAAACCCATCTATGCAGCCATGGATTCCAAAATACTCCAGTTTATCTAAGGAGTCAATATGCAACATAAAATTATGGCCTCTTACTCAACACATACACCTCTGCAGCCTCTTCCTGGCTTTGCATCATACTCCATCAGGATCTAAGATTCCTAACGGATGGCGGACAGTTTCCCTGTTCATGAGTGTTTTGACGTTTTGCACATGTTCCACTGTTTCTGAGTGTTTTTACTACTGCGCATGCTCACCTGTCACGTGATAGTTAGCTGAATATAGTCGATATCGTTATAGTGAAAGAAGGGCGTTGTTATCATTTTGTTTTGTTACAACGTAAACCGTTTTTAAAAATAAGAATTTAGTTGTGCACCAACGGCACAATTTCTGGTAGCAGAGCAAGGTTATTTGGAGTAATTAGGATGGAGAAAAGTGAGAACGCAAAAACAGAGAAAATGCAACAGATAAATGCGCTAAAGTCAGATAAGTCAAAGGCCAAGGTGGCTTTCACCAAGAAAAGGAGACAGTCGTCTAACTTGATATTGGAGGAGAGTGAAGTCGCCGACATAAATCAGTTGTGCGAGTTAGTAGAGCAATTGAATTTCGAAGTGCAACAAGTGTGCAGTGAATTAGCAGGACTTTATTTCGAAACGGACAAATAGCTGTATGAGGAAACACAATCGGACATAGTACAAGTGGAAAACGAAGGAGCTGAGGCAAGCAAGCACGTTCAAGCTTACATAGACGGTAAGATTGCTAATAGATCACCTGTCAGTGGACTAAACACTATAATGGGGCTATTCAGAAAATTTACATTAACTAGAGGGCGCGCGTGTACTAGTGGTGATAGATTAACAGCCTCGATTTCGCGAGTACCTCAAACGTCGATCCGGACGACCTTGCTACCTGAGCGTGGCATCAGCCACCCAACCCAACAGCGCAACACTCCTCAGCGGACTCCCTTTTCCAACAATATCCAACTGGATCCATACCAGGTCCTCCCTAGCGTGATAAGAGACAAATTTCAACAGATGCACTTGCAGTACGACGAGGTCTTCAACCCCTCGTTCAAAAGTTATAATGGCGCCGTTGACAATTTTGAGGCCAAAGTTAATATGGGCCGTCCTTTCTCCACAACGCAAAGGGTGCATCCCACAGTACTCAACGCGCCAGCTCCAGGAAGTACAAGAACAGTTCGACGATATAGAATCTATGAGAGAGTTCAAATGCCCCGAAGATGTCGGAGTGTTCGTAGAGTACGTGAGCCCTTCATTCTTGGTCAAGAAACCAAATGGGGGATTTCGCCTCGTTACAGCGTTTGCCGACGTCGCACGGTATAGCAAGCCACAGCCATCTCTCATGCCAGACGTCGATTCCACCCTACGCAAAATAGCACAATGGCAGTTCGTTATCGCTACTGACTAAAGACTCTATGAAATACTGCGGCACCGAGTATATGTAAGATCGTCCATGGGCATACCCGGGTTGNTACGGATTGCCAATCCATTAATACGGATTGCCAATCTGTTATAACGGATTGCCAATCTGTTAATATGGATTGGATTGACAATCTATTATTACTATGACTCTACAATAGATTGTTGCAACATGGACACACGTGTTCCACAAGTTTAAGCACAACTGCAGCACCGTATTGCACAAAACGAATTCATCGGTGGACATGTTTATAAAGAAAGTGTGAAATTGATGTTTTTAAGTTCCTACCTAATCACATATTATTTTTAGGCCTATTACTGCTATCGAACACTATGTACGACCACACGCTGCCGTTACTTGTTGTCGTGTTCATTGTTTTGTGAGTCTACCTGGATAGAGCTAAAGCGTACGAGTCTCCAGGCAACTGGATTTCCAGGACCATACTCATGTCTGGTAGTTGCATTGGGAGGTAGTTATATGTAATTTACCTTTATTAACCATAACATTTGGACAGGGAATCATGTTTTATGTCTTTACTACCAATGTGATTTGTTGCGCTAAGGAGGCATTCACTGTGAAATTAGCATCTACTTCTTCAATACAAAATGTCGGTTGTTTCTGCAGCAGTTATGGGAATAATTTATACAGTAGAAAATATACGCGGTATTAATCATGTACTAAACATAGTACTGATAAATTCTGCTCTTTTCATTCATTTTGTTCACCCGACACGATTCTGTTACAATCATAACTTTTTATTGTCCACCATAACCGTGAATGACTGAGGAGCAAATGGGTCGTGCAGGAACGAGGTGTAATAAGCTCACTGTCAAAATCATCCAACAGGACAAACATTCCCCAGTGCAGAACCACTCGTTATGGTCTGCGATCTTTCAGAGCCTATGGCTCTAATTCATGGAACTCTTTACCAGAGGAGGTAAGATCAAGCCTACATCTGTTTTTCTGCTAGAAATCCCTTGTGTATTTTACAGTCGGTGACAGACTCAAAGTCAGAAGCTTTTGCCAAAAACCAAGCTCATCAAATCAACCTTCACCATAAAGGAAAAACACAACCTTAAACAAAATTTGCAAAAAGTTGCAAAGCAAGAGGCGAAGAGATGCAAAATCAGACTCAGATGATTGTCAGAATTATAATAATAAACTTTATTTAAAGAGGATAAAAATACAATAAATGTAAGACATACTTTAGCCAAAGGCTAATATCCAGCATGGTCCTGACACTGTTCTTAGGTTTATTTTGTTTTATTGTTCTGTTTGTATTATTGATTGGCATGATCCTTGAGGTCAGCACAGTGATAATGTAATTTGTTTACTACAGTATAGTGTGGAACTTTCTAGAAGACTCTAGCATGAGAGTGTTCAATGCAGTCTGGAATACTCTAGAGACTAGTATATGGTTGAAGAATGATTGGGTAGATTCCGGAAAGTTCTGGCATGTGCTTGAATTAGTGAAAAGTTCCAGAACATTGCATCATTCTATAAATACACAAGCACGGGTTTGCATTAGTCAGTTAATCAGATGACAGTTAGATAAAACTTGAACATCAGTTAATTACTGGAGAGTTAAGCAGTTAAAGAGTTGCAGTGAAGAGAATCAGAAGTTACAGCGAGTCAATAGAGAGCCAGATATAAAGACAGCAGGTTATTTGAATCAGTGAGTGTAACAGTTGCTGAGTGTGTCTCAGAAGTTCATCACAAGTCAAGGCTTCGCACCACTGGCTGGAGCATAAAACAGACATTACGTCAGACATTTTGTTTGAGTAGGCTTGTGAACGTATGGTCGAGTGTGATAAAAAGGATTAACTCGAACCTGTGTTCAGTCTATCGTCGCAACGAAAGCTATTAGCACCGTTCTGTAACAACTGTGCCCACCTACACACGAGGAAAACCATGACAATGATTAAGAGCAATTGTTGACTAGTTGCTGAGATCGAAGGTCACTTAAGCTTAAAGGCAACACAAATGCCAAGAAAGAAATGTGAAAAATTAAAATTGGGTGGATTGACTTCACTGACAGTTGTGGCATTTACAGGCAAGTCTGAAAGCCCCAAGGTGGAGACGTGAGACCAGTTACGGTAACACAATTGTTCAAGGTATCCAAAGACCTCTTCTTTCACGACAGAGTATCGTCAAAAGGAAAGATAGACGATTTTGATTTTGAAATGTGTGATAACAGGAATCTTTCTTTTCTGGCAGGTATCATATGGAATGCCAACTGTATGAAGAAACAAAAATGCCTCTTTTGAGAGTTTATCTTCAAACAACTAAAAGAAAAGGGCAAGAGCAAGACAGCGATAACTTTGGATCACTGCTTGTAGTGTTGGCTTCCAACCACAATACATTTCTGGAAAACTCATCTATGCAGCCATGGATTCCAAAATACTACAGTTTATCTAAGGAGTCAATATGCAACATAAAATTATGGCCTCGTACTCAATACATACACCTCTGCAGCCTCTTCCTGGCTTTGCATCATACTCCATCAGGATCTAAGATTCCTAACGGATGGCGGACAGTTTCCCTGTTCATGAGTGTTTTGACATTTTGCACATGTTCCACTGTTTCTGAGTGTTTTTACTACTGCGCATGCTCACCTGTCACGTGTGATAGTTAGCTGAATATAGTCGATATCGTTATAGTGAAAGAAGGGCGTTGCTATCATTTTGTTTTGTTACAACGTAAACCGTTTTTAAAAATAAGAATTTAGTTGTGCACCATCGGCACAATTTCTGGTAGCAGAGCAAGGTTATTTGGAGTAATTAGGATGGAGAAAAGTGAGAACGCAAAAACGGAGAAAATGCAACAGATAAATGCGCTAAAGTCAGATAAGTCAAAGGCCAAGGTGGCTTTCACCAAGAAAAGGAGACAGTCGTCTAACTTGATATTGGAGGAGAGTGAAGTCGCCGACATAAATCAGTTGAGTTGCATTGGCGGACGCACATACGGGTTATTACGGGATTTGACTGCACCGGATTTGCCAGCATCAAAAAATATGTATTTTTAATGGCTGTATTAGAGAACGCCAGTTAGTATAGTATTCGTGTTCACCAATAGATAGTGCGCTTGTGTTGCTCTTTCGCTCTCGTTGTTACTCCTGTGAAGTCACAGTATTGTCTAAACAAACTTGTTGTGGTTCAGTCTAACCTTAGTGGCGTGGAGGCAGCATTTTGGATTTCGAAAACCCAGTGTCCCGACGCCACTATTGGTTTCCCGTTTATTACTTTACGCGAGTTATTCGTTTGACTATTTTTGTTAGTCCTTCCGGTTTCGCCATTTGCAATAAATAAACACAAGTATTTTGAGTTCACACATTTACTCTCATTTTACTGGCGCGAGTATCACTAACAACCCCTAACTGTTCCACACGGCGTTTAAGTACGCTGCAGTGACAACCGACATTCTGTGACAATCCGATCCAAATCCAAGATGGCGACTCGCGCACCGAAGCAATGGTGCCTAACCAAAATCGAAACGGTAACCTCATGCGAGAGTTGGAAGCAAAACTTAGTGTACACACTCACACTGGATGCCAATTTTGCTCCTTTCCTGTCGGACGATTGTTCATGGCTTAAACAAAGGCCTCTCCCCTACGCGGCTTCGAAAACAATCCCGAAACTGTTGTCGAGGACAAACGTAAAACCGCTGCCCAGAAAAACAAACTCCTTGAACTAATGTTTGGGCAGATTGCAAACTATTGTCCGATCATATCACGAAACACAATCGTCAAAAATTCTACGTCATTACACAGCATCTGGCAGTCCATTCGCCTACACTTTGGGTTCCAGACATCCAGGGTTCATTTTATCGATGTGGCTGGCAACAAGTACGACCCCACGGAATGCCCTGAAGATCTCTACCAACGCCTTATGGCGTTCATCGAGGACAACCTTTTGCGCCAGGATACCGGCATTACCCACCACAGAGAGGCAGTAACGGAAGACGAAGAGTTGACCCCCTCCCTAGAAACTTTCGTCGTTTTAACATGTCTACAACTCTTACACCCAGTATTACCTCAACTTGTTAATCAGCGCTATGGAACTGAACTCCGTTTGCGTACTCTAGCGAGCATCAAGCCAGAGGTATCACAGGCCCTAGATTCCCTACTGGAAGAGATTCATTCTACTGATGACACGCGAGCCATGAGAGCATCAGTAGACAAATTCGAAGTCAAAACCCCACCAGATCGACTCTGCGTGGTAACCGTACCAAAGTATGTCCACTATGCCGAGAATCTAAGCGTTCACACGACCATTTCCTCAGCGGATGCCCATTCCTCCTGCCTAGCGAACGGCCATATATGGCCAAAGCACGACGCATCATTGGTTTGGCGTGTGAAGACAGTGACAACACTACCGACGAGATTGACACCTGTGAACCCCCACCCACATCGGCCACTCTATTCGACGACAACTCCCCCGAGTACCAATCGATATCGAGGGTCAAAATCGGCATGTCACCTTACCTCGATGCATTCTGTGGCTACCATCCCGCACGTCTGACTGTTGACAGTGGTGCAATGCGAAATATGATTCGCGCTTCCACTGCAGTATCCCTCTGCGCCACTATACACAAGTCACCACATTACGCACACCAGGCCGACGGTGTCTCGATGCTCAATATCATCAGTGAGACCCGTCTCAGATTCACACGCGATGGCCTTACACTTTACTTCGAAGGCTTAGTAGTTGAGACGTTAAGACACAGAAATACTCGCTGGCATTCTGTTTATGGAACACAACGATGTTGCCGTTAGACCTAAGAAACAGCAGATTGTCATCCAGGAAACGCCTATGTACACGTACGGCCAGTCTCATACTCCGACCAGTCACCATGCGTTTCGTCATGCACACGTCCTACGAGCACCTTCTAAGACCACTACGTTATGGCCAGGCGATTACGTCGAACTACCGTTACCCAAGGAAATCGCCACCGACAATGGTGTGTACGCCATCGAGCCCCATAACACCACACCATGCCACGCCGCCACCCGGACTAGTGTCAGATGTCGCAGGATGTTTGCGCATCACAAATTTAACCGCCGACTCAGTAACATTACGCCGTAATGAGCACATATGCCAAGTACGTCAAACGTCGATCGGGACGACCTTGCTACCTGAGCGTGGCATCAGCCACCCAGCCCAACACTCCTCAGCGGACCCCCTTTTCCAACAATATCCAACTGGATCCATACCAGGTCCTCTCTAGCGCGATAAGAGACAAATTTCAACAGATGCACTTGCAGTACGACGAGGTCTTCAACCCCTTGTTCAAAAGTTATAATGGCGCCGTTGACAATTTTGAGGCCAAAGTTAATATGGGCCCTGTCCTTCCTCCACAACGCAAAGGGCGCATCCCACAGTACTCAACGCGCCAGCTCCAGGAACTACAAGAACAGTTCGACGATATAGAATCTATGGGAGAGTTCAAACGCCCCGAAGATGTCGGAGTGTCCGTAGAGTATGTGAGCCCTTCATTCTTGGTCAAGAAACCAAATGGGGGATTTCGCCTCGTTACAGCCTTTGCCGACGTCGCACGGTATAGCAAGCTACAGCCATCTCTCATGACAGACATCGATTCCACCCTACGCAAAATAGCACAATGGCAGTTCGTTATTGCTACTGACCTCACCAAGGCTTTTCACCAAATTCCCTTGTCGAAAGACTCTATGAAATACTGCGGCACCGAGTATATGTAAGATCGTCCCTGGGCATACCCGGGTCGGAAACGGCCCTTGAGGAGCTGACTTGCAGAGTCCTCGGCGATCTTGTACAGGAAGGCATTGTGGCTAAGCTAGCTGACGACATATATATTGGCGACAATTCACCGGAAGAACTACTCCAGTCGTAGAAATGAGTGCTTTACGCTTTGAAAAAGTGTGACCTTTGCTTGTCCTAACCCAAAACTATCGTAGCGCCTCGACGTACGACCATTCTCGGTTGGATCTGGGAGTCGGGTTCCATCCGTGCGAGTCTACATCGCATAGCCATACTGTCCAGCTGCCCGCCTCCAGCCCGCGTGTCCGGCTTACGTTCATTTGTTGGCACATACAAAGTGTTAGCTCGCGTCATTCGAAATTGTTCATCCGTGTTGGCGCCTTTAGATGACATGGCTGGTCGAGATTCGACCAAAACGATCTCTTGGACAGACGTGACTTCGTATACCACCGCTATGTTGATCTCAGATGATCGCCACACCACCCTTCGTGACAGCCTACTCACCCTATGTGTAGACTTTCGCCCGCTGGATGGACCCAATTCAGTCATTCGTACCGACGGCGCACCCGGCTTTGCAGCCCTCCAACGTGACGAGCTCTTGAACCGCCACCGCATATCAGTGGAAGTTGGTTGAGCCAAAAACGTGAACAAAAATCCTGTCGAGGAACGTGCCATTCAGGATTTGGAAGGTGAACTTGTAAACAAGACCTCTCACGTGGCGCCGTTACGCCACTCTCACTATCCTTGGCCGTCGCTCAACTTAACACCCGACTTCGGAATCGAGGCCTCTCAGCACGCGAAATGTGGTCTTCACGCGACCAATTCACCAACATGACTTTGACACCCACGGACGATTCTCTAATATCACGCCAACATGAGCTACACACGGAAAACCACCCGCACAGTGAGCAGTCGAAAACACCATCTGAACTCAGAGCTCCTACCGTTCACGTCGACGTAGGCGACATCATTTACCTACGAACCAACGCATCCAAGTTACAAGGCCGTCACAGGTATTTAGTGGTTTCTATTGAAGGTGATTGATGCAACATTCAAAAATTCGCGGGATCACAGCTTCGGAAGTCATCCTATCGTGTCCGCAAAACGGATTGTTTCAAATTACCATGTACTACGTACCCCGCCTGTTCTTCATATTCTCCCGACGAAGACGTTATTGCCTCAGACAGCGAGGATTGCGTTCAGCCGGCAGACACCACTTCCCCCGAAGGCGACAAGAACCCGCTTTTGCCGCCGCGCATACCACATGATTTCAGTGTACCGTGTCTTCCCGAGCGGAATGAGTCCGATAATTCCTACGACCGTTCCTCAACTGACACCCAATGTGATGACACGTCTGCCTGTGACGCCATCACATCCACTCACAGTTCTCAGTCTTCAGCAGCGGATTTTCCATACCAGCAAGACCACAATGGTCATGGGTAGTATGTTTCTCATACTCGTTGACGCCCATTCAAAATGGCCCGAGGTTGTGCCCATGCAATCTACTACCGCGGAGAAGACAATCGATGTGTTACGCCAAATCTTTGCAAGGTTCGGTTTGCCGGAACAAATTGTTAGCGATAATGGACCACAGTTTGTTTCGCGGGAGTACGAGGATTTCCTAGCTCGCAATGGAATCCGTCTGATTCGATCTGCGCTATACCACCCCAAGACGAATGGTCTGGCTGAGAGATTCGTCAACACGTTTAAGTCGGCTATGAAAGCATCCAAGCGTGATAGTGGTTCGATGTTAAAGAAACTGTACAATTTTCTGTTAGCCTAGCGGAATACGCCCCACGCAACAACGGGACAAACACCCTCAAAACTGTTGTTGGGAAGACAGGCTCAAACACGACTCGATTTAGTGAAGCCGAATTTAAGTGCGACTGTTGAACGTGCTCAGAAACGCATGTGTGACTCTAAGCCAACTAAGGAACGCGACTTTACTGTCGGTGATCGGGTTGCTGTCCGTGCGTATCGCTCTGGGGAACATTGGGTTCCTGGAGTAGTTAAAGAGCAGACAGGACTAGTTTCGTATAGAGTGGAGACTGCGCCTAATGTGCTTTGGCGGAGACATGCCGATCAAATGCGTTCTGCTCATTTTTTTGCGGATCCGCCTGTCGTTTCTCCACCTGATATATCTGTACCGTCTGTCGGTGTGCCAAGTGACACTGTGCCCGAAACGGAACCCGTAGTGTCCGACAACGTACCAATTAGATCTCCAGCACCGTCTGATCAACCTGTGAGACGTTCTACGCGGATTCGTAAGCAGCCACAGAGACTGGACTTGTAGAGACTGGTTGTGTAGTAATAAGACTTAACACTTGATCTTGATTTAGACATGGTTTATTGATACTTCGTTATTTGTTGCATGGACATTTTAGTTAAGATGGAGTGGTGTAATGTATGTTGCCCGATAGATGTCACCGTAGGTAGTAGTTCCTGAGAATACAGTCTAAGAAAGAAACCACGTTGTTTATATCTACGTAAAATGTGGTAACAAACGTGACACTGTATGAGGAAACACAATCGGACAAAGTACAAGACGTGGAAAACGAAGGAGCTGAGGCAAGCAAACATGTTCAAGCTTACATAGACGGTAAGATTGCTAATAGATCACCTGTCAGTGGACTTAACACTATAATGGGGCTATTCGGAAAATTTACATTAACTAGAGGGCACGCGTGTACTAGTGGTGCTAGATTAACAGCCTCGATTTCTAAATTTTTAAATACATGGTGAAATGGCTTGTAGGCGTGCCAACTGAATCTGAGATTGCGTGAAAAGGGTGCTTCTATAAGGAAAATGTAAGCACGACCTTATACAAAGGTAAGGTTTGTGATTATTCCATGTTTATTCTACAGATGCCTGTTAACTGCGATACTCGACGATGTCGACTTCGCGGCAGTCACCAGT
Source organism: Phoronis australis (assembly GCA_002633005.1). Classification (NCBI taxonomy): domain Eukaryota; kingdom Metazoa; phylum Phoronida; family Phoronidae; genus Phoronis; species Phoronis australis. The sequence continues at coordinate 28,248 of NMRA01000411.1, read as the reverse complement.
CGGGTTAATCTTAGTTTGTTGTGATGCGTGTTACGATACTTGACGTAGCATTCGGGATCTTTTCGTACATCAAAGCAGTATTATTGTTTGGAATGATTTCTAACAGGTTTATCAGTGACAATTACATCAATGAATGCTGAATACTTAAATCGATATTGGTTAGTGAGTTAAACATTACAATCCAAGCTCAATGCCATGGCAAAGGGTACGTGACAAATGTCCATTAGACTATTTGTTTACTCCCATCCTATGTCTTCAGGAAATATATAACACATTGAAATGAAAATCTTATCAGGTCTGTTTTCACGTGACTTTTGGTTTTTAGGTTTGAGGGCTTGTACCGTGCATCGAGGAGATATGCATCGCTTCTACATCGACCCTGAATGGACAAAAATTGGTTTTAAGCAGTTGACTGAAGCTAACAAGCTTTGTTACTCCTTTCTCTTCCCACAGCATTTCCACACACCAGTAGTGCTGCATGGCACAATGTACATATCAGTGGCCCTGGTGAAATGTGAATCGCAGTAAGAAGTAACCATAAGACAACGTGCCACTGGATTGTTTGTGTATGAAGAGGAACTATATCTGACTGCTACACAAGTTAGCCTCGTTGGTGAGGATGCCCTTTCATAGGCAAAAATACATGTGTGGACAATAGCTTATTTCATTTCCTGAAAAAAACATACTGGATTGAACCTGTTAATGTGTGCGATGCTCGCCATGTGGCAGCATCTCTCAGAGTGTTCGGTGCGGGATAATTATGAGTAATAAATATGGTTGATTGCTAAGTGCACGTTGCTTGTCTGATACAAATCAACTTGGTGCAGCAGTGGGATGTTAAAATGGCTAAAACAAAGCCACCGAAACTCGACCTAACAATCACTGACGACAAAGCAGAGGCCGTTGAGTTGTGGCTAGGACTTTTCAATGACTTTTGTACTTTGCAAGACTGGACAGATTTCTCAAAAGAGGGTTATGAACAGTGGAACCCGGCAAACTATGCGGCCGAAATTAGTGCCTTCCGCCTAGCCCTCCCTATCGAGGTCCTAAAAATTATGAAAAGTACCATTGTCCCAACGATGACGACCTCTGCGCCCACGACGGGCAAAAATGACACCTACAGTGTAATTTTTGTGCGGCACTTGAATGCCATAACCGCAAAACCTGCCCAGCAGCAAAACCAAGAGTTTTCTGCAAACACTTATGGCCCGAAACACTTTGCAGTTGTCTGTCGTAATACTAAAGACAAGTTAAAATTGCAGCACATAGAAGTTGAACCCAGTGCATGCTGTAAATGACGATGACGTTGATTTTGATAGTGACTATACTTCAATGTCTCTCTATTCATGGTCAACGACCAGTCAAAGAACGATACTCCTGCAAAGTTATTCACAGATTTGAACTTGTCTGTGACAGGAGACACGTTATGTGCTGTTCCCTGTCAGCTTGATTCTGCGGCAACTAAAAATACGTTGCAACTACTGCCAGTGACGTGGAAATTGTTAAAACTGCATGGTTTTAATCTCGGTATTTTCTGGAGATACTAAAAATTATGAAAACTGGGAAGGATGTGTTGACACAACCAGTGCAACAGAGGAGTATAACTTGCTCCAACTTCATCAATATTTGTTAGGAGAACCCCTTAAACTAATCGAAAGTCTGGGTCATTATGCGACAGCCTATAAAGTAGCGAAAAAACGCCTTGATAGAAAATATGGAGGCAAACACAGAAAGATAGCCAGCCAACTTGAAGCGATTGAGAAATTTCGCCCGATAAAATCTGCCAAGGACATACAAGACTACACCGATTTGTTGGATGTAGTGGTAGCCAATTTGAAAGAAGAGATGGTCTCAGAACCAGAAAACGGGTCTCTTTACTACAAGCAATTAAAAAAATGAGTGAGACCATGATTACTAATTTCCAACGCTGGATGTTCGACAAGAAGAAGGGAGAATGGGTGGAAACATTGCACGAGTTCATTATTCAGAAGGCCGAGTTTCACACAGTTGCACGCGAAACTGCCCACTGAATGCCGGCAACGCCCCATACCCATCCACGTTCTATGCCGCATCGTACTATGATAACACATAACTCGAACGTTATGGGATGTTTAGTCTGTAGTCAACCTGGGCACAGCCCCTGGAATCACGAGGTGTTCAAATCAATATCCGTTAGTGACCGATGGTCAAAAGCTAAACAGCTCTGTCTAAGTTTCCGTTGCTTGGGGTCCAATCACCGTGATCAGGATTGTTGCAGAACACGTGTATGCAATATCGACGGATGCAAAGAAAGCCCTCATAGGGTATTAAACCGTAATAACAATGATCGCCAACCGAAAGCGCGTGATGTTGAGCTGTGTCCGTCATGTGGCGCCATCTATTGTTCACCAGTGTAGTAGTATGTATGCTCTCTTTTTGTTAGGAGATGAATAAATGGGTCACTCCCTGTCAACCCATGAGGCCTGTTGTGTTCATTGATTTTTACTGGCAACAAAATCATGGGGTACAGTGTTAGCCAGAGGTAGTGCCAAAGTGTCACTTACTGATACAAATGGCCATGGTTTATTATTAGACAAAGCATTATATGTCCCATCCTACAACCAGGACATATTTTCAGTGCAAGCATGCAGCCACTGAGAAATGGGCCTCAGTTGTGTTCACCCGCAATAATGCGGTACTGGAGACCCAAGATGCATCCACTCAGTGTAACATTGAGAAGCAAGGTAAATTGTATTACCTTAATAGTAATGCCGTTACACAGAATAGTACACACTCTATTGGTGTATGACACAGCGAGGGTCTGAATTTAACAGGCTATTCAGATTCTGATTGGGCATCATCACAAGATAGGAAAAGTACCTCTGGATACTGCTTTGCTTTGTCAGCCGAAGGTCCAGTAATATCCTGGAAGAGGAAGAAGCAGGCAATTGTAGCTTCATCTTGTGAGACTGAGTATGTCTCAATGAGTGCCGCTGTGCAGGAATGCGTGTTTCTGATTCAGTTATTACAAGATGTTGCCCCATACTTCAGACACTTACCAGTCACTATCCTTGGTGATAACCAAAGTGCATTAGCTTTAGCTAAGAATCCTGTCAAGCACCAAAGGACCAAACACATTGATGTTAAGCATCACTTCATTTGGGGTGCAATTAAAGATGGTTTGGTGAATGTTACTTATTTGTCAACTTCAGAGATGATAGCAGATTTTTGCTGTTCTTGAAATTTTACTTAGGTTTAAGTGGCGGTGTTGAGCTGTGTCCGTCATGTGGCGCCATCTATTATTCACCAGTGTAGTTGTATGTATGTTCTCTTTTTGTTTGGAGATGAATAAATAGGTCACTTCCTGTCAACCCATGAGGAATGTTGTGTTCTTTTATTTTTACTGGCAACTATAATCCACAGAAATCCGAAGATTATGACCTCATCGTCGACACGTGAGAATGCCACGGATGGTGCCACCGTTAAGAGTCCTCCGGGTCCTCCAACCACGGAGAGGGCGATTACACATGCGGCACACACGACCACTACCCTGCATTCGAATAAATCCGATTTCGTCTCAATGAGAACAGTTCGAGTGTTCCACCAAATTTCCAGGGATTCTCCCAAAACGTAACTGGGTGACACAGCTCATCATCAGACACCATCAAGAGCTCGGTAAACACGTGGCAGGAAAAAACCACATCATTGTGTTATTATCGCAAAAATATTGGATACTGTCCGGTCGAAAGGAAATAAAGCGCTGGGAGTCGAATTGTAACCGATGCAGGAGATCGAAAGCTGTTCCAGGAAGACAGCTGATGGGATCATTACCCGCTATTCGAGTCAAACAACTGTTGCGCGCCTTGCCAGGACTGCTGTCAATTTTGCAGGACCCTTCGTGACTGTCCAAGGTCACGTAAAGCGTCACGAGAAGCGATACTTGTGTTTATTTACGTGTCTAACATGTCGGGCTGTTCACCTCAAAATGGCCACTGGTCTAGACACGGATTCATTTTTGAATTGTTTTTATCGTTTTGCAAATCGTTGTGGATTGCTGGTTGAGATGTTGAGTGCCAATGGTACGAATTTTGTGGGAGCCGTCAGAGAATTACGAGAACTGGTTGGATTGTTAGATAGAGACAAAGTTCAAAAATCCGTCGCTAACAAGGGTGTTGTTTGGCATTTCAACCCCCTAAGAGCGCCTCATTTTTCATTATGACTTAGTGTAGGCTACTACTTAGTCTTTCATATTCTAAATTTCATTTTATTTATTGTTTTTAGGTTGAACTTCTTCTTGTCGACTTGTGAACTAACTGCAATAAACGATGGTTTATACTTTGAAGTTCAAGTCTGAAGTTACGACTCATGCAATTCCAATACCAGGCCGGGAAATTTGCGTTTACTCAACTACGGGTTGATCCAGTGCTATTTATGAAATATTGGGAAGCGCGGATGTGAAGGACGAGAAACTGAATTCGCCATTTATCGGTGCAAAGGCCTTGATTAATTCCAGACCATTGACTTATCAGTCCGCAGATCCGCGCGATGTTGTGCCGTCGACACCAAATCATTTTTTGCACGGACAATGTGGTGCAGAATTCGCACCACAGTCAGTCGATGAGGAGCACAGTCAGTCGATTAGGAGCATTTCAATCCCTGCAGACGGTGGAGACGCGTACAGGAAGTTGTGAGATATTTTAGGAATCGGTGGTTACGGGAATGGATTCCAGGACTTACCGCACGAAAGCAGTGGTGTCATGTGGCGCGGGATATTCGAGTCAATGACATTGTTTTGGTTATGCAATCGGACATTACCCGCAGACATTGGCCATTACGTCGCATAGTTGAAGTGGTGCCAGGCGTTGACAGATTAGTGCGTGTGGTTAAAGTGCGTGTAAACGGAAGTGTTGTCACTCAGCAAGTGACAAAATTATGCCCATTGGAGTTCACTTAAACAATGTGGATTATATTGGACATTATGTTTATGGATAATGGGACAATATATTTATGAAGAACTGTTCAGTGACTTACATTTGATATTGCGTGTAGTTATATTCGTGTAGATTTTCAGTCGGTTCATAAGTCACAACTTACTAAGGAGGGGGAGATATTCACGAGTGTTTTGATGTTTTGCACCTGTTCCACAGTTTCTGAGTGTTTTTACTACTGCGCATGCTCACACGTCACATGATAGTCGAATATAGAGTCGATATCGTTAAAGTGAAAGAAGGGCGTTATTATTTTGTTACCGTGTTACATCGTAAATCGTTTTTAAAAATAAGAAATTAGTTGTGTACCATCGGCACATTTCCTGTCAATAATCAGCCCACTTTGTAATTACACTTCAAATGCATCCACCGATAACCATGAAGGCGTCCCCAAACCTGTTCTTCAAGAAAGCAAGCATCGCCTACAAAGTTTGGGTGCTTCTTGCGCCAAAGTAAACCCAAGTTTACAAGTTGCTGTTGACGAGTTCACTTGCTTATAAACACACAATGATTTGCCGACAATGACACCAGAATCTCGTCATAGCTAAGGCCCAAATGAAAATATATACGGATAAGCTCCCTCATTCTCTCTGACAACAAGACACACAAGCGAATGTACATTAATGGGTTGTCAATCCGTTATTACAGATTGATAATCCATATTAAAAAATTAAAATTTTAATTTTCATGGTACTAATGGGTCTTCTTAAATATTTTTGTTAACATGGCCAAAAAAAAATTTATACTCAATAAAACGCACAATAGTTGGATTCAACCATATCAAAAGATCCCTTCCAAGTAAGGGATTATCCACTTTAATTCAAAGGCTGAGTGGACAAACTTCCTACCACAGAACGTTGAACAAGTTCAGCAAAAATAGCACTTAATACACAAGTCCGACTTCAGCGAGTTTTACTAAGAACTAAAATTTTCCACCACAGATGTGTGTCCGACAATCACCCATGGAAGGAGCATATAAACCTAAATATATTTGCCACTCCTCAATAGAGGGCGTCACCTGACTGCTGGCTTAAAGTTGGAGTGCAGAGGCTTTAGCCTGACATTTTTGGACAGTCCGAGGCGTAGTCCTATAGTTGGTGAAGTCAACAGAACGTTGTTGGACCCAGCTGGAGCTGAAAAGAAAAATCATTACGGAGGTCAGTGGCACATCCAGGCATTTAAAAAAAGCAAACGACAAGTTGCATGTAAGCATAACTTCATAAAATTTAAAGGTTTTTAGGTTAGCATGTTGTCACTTCACTTTCATCAATTGCAGTTTAATTCCACTGTCAATTCATTTAAAATTTGGTTCAAAAGTTGTCCAAACAACTAGAGATGCACTATACTATATAGACCACGTGTTCGAGTGTTCATCACTGTCATGTGAGCATGTCTAAGTTTTACAAACATAATTCAGAGCAAGTGTGACACATCAATGAGTCATTAGCTCCTGCACCGAATCCCAGTGTCACTTGAAGATGACATCAAGTGCTTCTTTGAAACTAAAATGAACCAGACTGTTGCTGCATGCATATAAACACCGAAGACACTGTTAATTCCTCGCGAACTGCACCGGTGTTCTCGTTAACAGCATTCTTTTCGCATGAACATAATTTGTTAGAAAATAACGCTGTTAAAGAGAATGCCCATCCAGTTTTCAAGAAAGATTGGTTACCCATAAAATGTCCATTGAAAGACCAGAAAATAGTCTCTTTAAAAAAATTGCAGAAAACATAACACATTGTGGTACCTGGTGGGGTCCATTTAGGTTTCTTGACACCGGGCAGTCCAGACTTGGGTGATGGTGTTGTAAAACTTGTGAGTGGCTTACAGTTGATTCCACTCCTAGGTGGTGGTGTGTTGAAAGGTGGAACGCTACATTCTGTTGATGAAGAGGGCTGCAGCGGTTTGGTCTTCACAGGCCCTGTCTTTGGTGTGACTAAAATTATATAGCATACCAACTAAGTAACTTTACCAGACAGCAAGGAACTCTTAATGTGTGATCTTGAAATACACTGTAAATTGCAGACACACTAGACTTAGCAGATTAAAAGAGTATACCAGCATTTATGCCTCAGGGCATACGCCTAGGCAATAATGTTATTGCGTGTCATGTACCAATTATTCAACGATACTTAAGCACATATCAAAGCTACTCAATAAATGAATGTGCACCACCCAGGGCAGATCTAAAAAACCATAAAACATTTGTAAAATTACGAGAAAAACTAGAATGAAAAAAAAAACCTGTTACTAGACACGTCCAGTTTTTATTAACGGAACTTTTCAATCTCACCTTGATTCATTAGTTAAAATTCAATTTCTTTAGTACACTACGTACATATATTTGGTACGACGTAAAAATGACAAATGTCTGCATCGGAACATCATGAGAAGCAGTTAAGAATGAAAATTGTTCACTGTTTGATAGAAGCTTGAAAATTGGAGTACCCAATTGTGACATGCTTATTAAAACCAGGCTAGGTACCCATCCCTATCAATATGGTAACTAGTCGCCATCTTGGATTTTTGAAAATGCTGAATCAGCAAGTCTTGCGCTGTATGTTCTATTTTGTTTAGTGTACAAAATTGTATATTTTGACTTTGAATCATACATAATTTCCAGATTAACTTACCTGAGGCCGTAGCTCTCGCTTTGACTTTTGTAACAGGTTTTACATCCTTCTTTTTGGCAGGAGTTTTCTTTTTCTTACGCTTAGCATCATAGTCACTGTCATCACTGTCAGGGTTGAAGTCATCATCATCATCATCATCATCATCATCATCATCATCTTCATCACTAACGTCATCATCATCCACGTCATCTTCATTGCCATCTAAGAGAATCACCAAACAAGAAACTGTTACAGACTAAAATAGTATTAGCTATTATAATTGATGATGTTGGTTTTAGAACACTACAGATAATAATATTGGCTGTATTACGATAAAAATGAACACTACAGCTAATAGTATTGGCTGTATTACGATAAAAATGAACACTACAGCTAATAGTATTGGCTGTATTACGATAAAAATGAACACTACAGCTAATAGTATTGGCTGTATTACGATAAAAATGAACACTACAGCTAATAGTATTGGCTGTTTTACGATAAAAATTCTTCAATTTGGGACAAAAGAAAGTGCTAAAATTGTCAATTTCTATTTTTCAGTCTGTATACCACATTGTTGTAAATGCTCAAAATATTACCAAATTAATATTGTCTGGTGATGGTTACGCCGTACAAAACATGTGAAAAGAAAAGTAAATTTTCCTTAAAATAAAATTTTTGTGGAGAAATTTCACAAAATTTCACCTGTCCACCATGTTATGTCCCAAACTGAAGAGTTTTTTACCATAGCACAGGCAGAAGAGCAAACAGTACAAGAAATCACCTGAGAGGTACCACAATTTAGAAAAACGTATTTCCACAGAATATGGTCAATTGGACCAGTTTGTGTACAGATGGGCCCATGTGTTTTAATACTTTTACTTCATTCTAATTCATATGAAGAAAACATGGCAACACATGTGGTATGAATATGATGAGTAAACGTAGGAGTGAAACATGTATGTGTGTATATTATTATGATTTGCATTCCGTAAGCGAAGTTTTCTCATCGCAAAAGCCTCGGGATAGCCTTGTATTCTGTACACAACTCAGTTACCACCACGAGTCTTACAACTAAGGTAAAAATTATCTAGTTTCGCACAGTGAAAAATAAATCATTAATCATTTTGCTCTGAGTCACAGCATATACCAAATTCTACAAATATACAAGATTTTGTGTCCCAAAATTCAAGAATTATGATCAACGACAAATGTACATTCACCTTGACGTCACATACTATGGGGACGCCTGAAAACGTAACAGCTGTTACAGTACATGCATGGTGTCCCGGCGATATTTGAGAAATATGATGAAAACCAAAATTTCTCATATCCCAATCTTCAGAATCAAAAAAATTCAATTTCAGCTTGAATTTCGATGTCCCACATTTACAGACTGTTCCAAACCAGAGAATGTTTACCGTACTCACCTTCACTGACTACATAGTCTTCATCTGTCTTGCTGGGTCCCTTAAGTTTTTTTGCACATTTTATAGCTGAGGTCATCACAGGTGAGTTCTTCACAGGTGAGTTCTTCACAGGTGAGTTCTTCACAGGTGAGTTCTTCACAGGTGAGTTCTTCACTGAACTTCCTTCACCATCACTAATCACGGTGATCACACCTGGTTCGTTGTCTTGTCGGGTGTTTTCTACCAAAATTAACAGTGGCACCTAGCAACTATCACTATAGTAACTAACCAATCTATTAGCAATAAACAGTGACTGAATGCAACTGCGACAATTCAATAAATTGAATATAAAGTGGTGAGCAGGGCTTGGATTGATCCATGACAAAAAAGAAGAAAATTTTCCAGGTGATGTATCCTTATACAAATAAATAGGCTTATGTGATAGAAATGTTTTTTGTATTGTGAAATTTAACTGCAAGAAAAGTTTTTTGCACGTATAAAGTCAAAATATTGCTAAAGAGATGAAAAAAGAGATGAAAAAAGAGGAAACTGGATATCAAGTAAAAATAAATTGAAACTAAAAACAAGGAAATCATCTTAAAAGAGGAAAATTATAAGCCCTGAATGGAATGACATCTCAGAGGTCTCAAATGACTTGCATGGCTCAAGAATTCCAATTAATCAGGCAAAGAACAATTAGACAATAAGCATTATCAAGACACATCAGATGGGGCACAGTTTCAGACTGACATCTGATAACAATGACACATAAAGCTTCCTAAAATTGTTGTCACGGAAACAGGCAACTGTTTTTTTCCCAACACTTCACAATATAACACAATGGTTGCAAGACATAAATGATGCCAGCGTTCATGTTTCACTGGGTCACATTTCTTCTACTCCATCTGGACCTTGGGCATGTGATTTTTTTGATGAAATTTGAACCTTGTTTACGCATAAAAATTGGACGTACTTTCATTGTTGTCTGTAAAAGGACAGGTGTTTTGAGAATTGTCACTCAAGGACAGTTCGATCGCAATCTTAAGATCTTCGTCTTCCTCAACACCTTGATCATCTTTTTTCCTGTAAATAAGTCACACATGTTCAAATAAAAACACAAGCATATTTTCTCGAATCCAAAATTGTAAGGTTACTGGTTTAGTGCAGGATACCTACATTTTCCATCACTGAAAATGGGTAACAGGACTGTGCTATCAACCAAATTTAATAGGTATTTTGTTTAATCAACTACTGGTCCTACTGGGCATTTTAAAGCTGCTATGAAAGAACTAAACCACGTTCCATAAAAAGCCTCCAATTCAAACAATGTAGTATTTGCCCTACACCTTCAAACACTAAGAAACAACAGTCCCATCTTTCACAAAATTTCACGTCCATTTTAATTTCTCAGGGTCTGTGAAAACAGTCCAGAAATGGTAACACTAGTACAACATAGGGGACAATATGCACTGGAAAATGAAACTGAAGAGAATCGCCAGAACACATACAGGAAGATAACAAACAAATGAAACAGATGGCTTTTACTTATATGCAGCTTTCAGTGTGTTGCACTCATAAACTCAATACGTGTCTGCTTTCATTAATTACGTCAACTGATGCAAAGACACTGCTGAAGTCAAACATTGTATATTGATCCCAGCTGTTCCTGGGCTTCACAAGAACTGAAACATCGTTATTTACTAGACTAGAAAGCAGATTTAAGGTTAATATGTAGGGGTGTAGAAAAATATCTTAATTTGGCCAATTTTGGAACATCAACAAAGGCCGATCAGATTTATAGTTACGAAAATTTCTGCTTTATACAACATTCTCTAATACCCTGCTCCACTTTTGCATAAGGGGCTATCAAAAATAGGAATTTTATGATTTTCATGAAAAACGGTTGCATTTAACTAAAACAAAATGATAATTTAGAAAATTGTTACAGAGTTTTTGAGATTTCATCTAGAACACATCAAATGGAATTTGGTAAATTTTACTGATACCATTGTTTTGTAATCTATTTACCTTTGCTTAATTTCACTTAAAAGACATTGTGACATGACCCAATTAACAACAGAGTGTTAAAAAGTCAAAAATGAAATTCTACTGGCTTTCCACTTTCAGAAAATGTATACTTTGCCTTAATAGTTAAAATCTATAGCTTTGAAAATACTTAGCTAAATACACAAACGCATTGATAGGGTCCTACATGACTTTAAGGATCTGTTTAGACCAGGCAGGCAATTTCATGCGTATAGACTCGAGCAATTAGTGGCAAAATAATATTGCATAAAATTAATATTCTAAAGAAATTTTACCTTCTCTTACTTGGCTGCTTGCTCTGAGTTGTCTTTGGTTTATCCCTGGCTTTTGATGACAACTTTGATTTTCTGGGCGGTGGTGATGACGATGCAAAATCATCTATTACAAGAGATGAATATATGTCAACATACTCACTAATTAAGGCAACAAAAGAGAAGTCAATTCTGGTGTTTATTTCTGAAAATTGAGAAGGTGTTATGGTATTTTTTTAATTATGAGAACAAAAATGATGCCCTATACTCTGCAAATCATGGCATTTCAAACCTTTCTCGTGGGCTTTTGCACAGCTTTTTAAAAAAAAAGCAACACCAGAATTAGGTTGGAGTTGATGGGAGTGTTTTTAAGTCGATAAATGCAGGTCTCAAAATGAGTTGGGGAACATCAGAACCAACTACGTTTTTTTGGCAGACAGCACTCGTAGTAAACAAGTATTACCATTTTCACAAGTGTAAACTGGTCGTAGTCTAAATGGTGACGTACAGCTAGAGCATAACTAGCAATTTACCCCGTAGACTCAACATGTGTGTGTGTACCTATATATATATATAACAAAGGTTGTCATGCAGTGCTCTCATCTTACCATCACTGTCTCCAAAGTCCCCACTGTACTTGGAGTAATCGACTGCTTTACCACGTGTCCTGCAAGGGAAGAGACGTTTTGAGTTGATTCTAAGAAACTGAGGGAAGGATAAACTTTGAGTGACTTACCAGGTGATGCTAGTGCAACAGTGTAAAAATTGCCAGTTGCCAATTTGGGCAACTGAACGAAAGACTGTTCAAATAGAGTTTGATTGCGGGAGTATTTGTTCAAGCTGGGAAGAGTTAAAGGCATCAACAGACTCCTAAGGTGTCCCTCTATGCGAAAAAGATGGTTTAATTCACCAAAAAGCTTCAGGCATGTGAAGGGCCTACGGATAGGCCAGTCTCTACCGGGCCCAGTTGAGACGGTGGCACTGTCTACATGTAGAGCTAACAGCTAGATGGGGTGTTTGAAAATCTGTGAGTCAAGTGACACACAACTTACGCATTAAAGTGAATAACTGTCAAAAAACTGATAAAATGCCCCTTGACAAAATGAGAAAACATGACCTCAGTTGCCATCATTTATTCCTTGTTTTCTTAAAAACCTCCGTTACCCGATGTTGAAAGTCGTTCTGCTTGGTTTCAGTAACCCTTTGAACTTGAAGCCTGGTCGATAGTTGGCCTGCATGTTGTCATACCAGACAAAGACTGTGCTCAGCAATTAGCAACGGAGTCCGATGTTATGACGCGTTCACAACCGGCTTACGTCTGGTAAAATCACTAAATGAGAGAACGCCCTAACGGCAACTTTAAGTTGCTTGGCAACTGGGAACTGTTGCAATTACTTCTTAGCCAAACGGGTTGGATGCTCAGCTGTCACGTGAGGAACCCTGGTTCAAGTCTCGGTTGTTGGCAGATTTTTCAAAATCAGTGCCAAACAACGATAAAACACTACACTGGAGGAAACAGAATTACTCCATCACCAAAATATCAGTGTTGGGAGGTCAGCATGCTGATGTTTCTACAGTCTGCACTCTATCATATGACCTAGCCTAATTGGTGCAAGGCTGTATATTGCCCCAAATGTGGGTAAAAATGGCTAAATAAAATACGACACAAAATTAGTGTCATTAAAATTTACATTCTTTCTCGCGTAAGCTAAGTCATTTACCGGTGTTGGGAAAATTGGCGTTCTACCGTTATTCTGCGGAGCGATTTTATGCGTTGGCTTTTTATGCCATGAAATATGGCGTCACCTATTGGCCAGTTTCTTTTTTTAACGATTAGTTAATCGTTATTCTTCCGCAAGGTTGCGTTCATGTCACAACAAATACTGGTTTCATTTCGTAATAAGTTTTTTAAAAACCAGCACAGCAAATTTCAGAACAAATTTTGCTGCTCTGTGAAGCTGCCATCATCTCCCATCACATAGTGACGAGATTAAATGAGAACAGTCGGAAGACCATCCAACATAAAGTAAATGAAGATGTGAGTGGAAACAAGTGTCCGTGGCCTTAGCCTTGGTATGAAGCTGCATACTAAATACACAGCTTTGCACCGATGTGGATAAAAAAGTGGTAAGATAAAATCTGACACAAAGTTAGTGTCATTAAAAACTAGTCTTCCATGAGTAAACTAAATTATTTAACGGTGTTGGAAAAAATGGCGTTCTACCATTATTCTACTGCTAAAGTTGTGGAGCGATCTTTAGAGACGGCTTTCGGCGCCATGAAATATTGCGTCACCCATTGGCCAGTTTCTTTTTTCGCCGATTCTTCAATCAACTTTTTCTTTCACGATGTTGCGTACACGTCACAACAAATTATCGGAACTGGTTTCACTTCAATATAAGTTTTTAGAATTTTGAAACCGAAAAACCGAATTTCAGAAGAAATTTTGCTGCTGCCAAGCTATCATCATCTCCCGAGAGATGTCGCAAAAATTTAGTAAATGGCGTGTGCGCGTGACACGAGCGAACTGTTTTCAAAACGATGACATACTTTTCATTGTTAGAAAAGGCGGAGAGTTACGCAAGAAAATGATGTTTATTGTATTGTTTTTCACTTAAACGGCTGTAACGGGCAAGGTGAGTGTCGGTTGATTCCCAGATTTTACATGCACCCCGTCCGGTCTTTAGCTTTACATGTTGATATAAGTTTCATGGCGAAGTGACAAACAGAACTACCTTGGATGTTTGCAATTTCGGGGTCTAGGGATGAAATACACACAGTGGTACCTGTCCTAGCTGTATTTTGACGATAGTTTTCATACAGCTAGTTGGCTGCCTACCGTGGGCTACACCATCGACTACACTACACTAAGTGATTAAGTCTGCAGTGACACCAGTCGGATAAAGTGGTCCCTGACTTTGAGAACCAGTTTCATCCACTGAATAACAGATGCGTTATTCAGTGATTGTTTGGTTCTCAAATTCAGAGACCGCCACATACAACCAGTGCCGTCGTCTCTAGTCTACACACCTTGCTGGTTCCCTGCATGCTGCTAGGTGGTCAGTAGTCAACATGCAGGTATCACTTAATTTTCCTCGAAAAATTTTTTTACACCGGCGTTTCTGATTGGTTAGTCGAATTCTCAACAGACAGCGCTTTACGCATACAAACTGGCATGACTGATGGTCTGAAGTGTAAATATGGTCTGTTGTACAGACAAATCGGTGCTTAAAAGTTATGTTCAAGAAATATGAATCCTAGTAATTGTGATTGCGCCTATTCGGATTGCATCTTTCTACTGTCGATGACTTTTGTTTACGATACTGTCCTGTATTCATACACTATGAATAACACACCACTTAAATCGGCCAGATATGTGTTTATTGTACATGTATGTGCTTCAAGCACGCGGCTATAAACATCACTGCAGAAACGAATAGTTGCTGCGACGCCACTTGCATGGCCACTGCACGATACTTGCGTGCTGGCTAGGCACGTAGGGAACCAGCGAGGGGCACTAGTCGGATATAATGGACCCTGACTTAGAGAATCAGGCAATTACTAAATAACTTTAACGGCCCCGTTATTTAGTGGATGAAACTGGTTCTCTATCATCAGCCCAGAGGGAGGTCTACACACCAAAGACAGAGTACAGCAATGGCTTTCAAATGAGTAATGTCCGATGAGTAATTACGTAAAACTATCACCTTCTCGATCTTTCGGACATTCCTCTCACTAATCTATGATGTCACAGAGGTATGTTGACGAGAATCTGCCAGTAATCAGTGATAATTTTTTTGTTTTTCCCTCCATCAACGAGAAACAAAGTCGCGGAAACTTGTGCGCTCCAGTTTCGAAGTTTTACAATGCTTTTACAAAGCTATTTTTTTTTATTTGTTGATAAATAAAACAATTGAACTTGTACATTACGATAGCAAAACTGTTGTAAGATAAGTTCAAATTTGCCGTTTACTGAAAATCCTGTTTTCGAAAGTAAACAACAAAACTAAAAGTGCTAAATTTATCTGCAGCCAGCTGCAAAATTGTTCTCATTTTAACTTTAAGTCTATTAAAAACAAAAAAGTCCATTATAAACTGAAATTTTTAAGGAAAATTGAAGATTTTGGCAAGGGTTTTAGAGTTATGTTTATATAGGCCTATTCATTCAATGACCCGTGTCTATAGCTTAACGAAGTTGAAGTTGTGTGGTCGGAAGGAGTCACCAAGTCAACAAACTTTTCCTGACTGAAAAAAATAGGTATGTTATCAGTTCTAATGGTAAATTTAAAGCATAAAGGGGTTTATAAATGTCACTTTTCGAATTCACCAATGTTTAATGCCTTCTAGAAACGGTTGTTCCAGCGTCATTGGCTGTGACCATTGTGGCCGCTGTTCGGACCGGGGGCTTATTGACTATTCCCAGCCACGGCCACGTCTTTCCTCGGATGGCGCGGGACTACCCACATAAAACACCCGAACTAAGCTGAACACAGGGTCACTGGGAATATTTGTACCCAACATGGTAATATTCGAATAGTTTTGTCATTGATTAAAAGTGATTGGAGAACCAGTTACTCCCACTGAAGTGCTTGTTCAGTTAATATTATTGGGACATTAGATTTGTACCCACGGGTGCTTCACTTCAGCCGTCCATATCATAATGAAACCCAAAACTCAATAAATTTACACAAAACAAGGTTTCAGCAAACCAAATAAATTAGCAATTTTTGTTCCTTCTAATAACATTCCTGGTGTCCTGCTCCAACGAGATCACAACAAATTCGTGGTCAAAGTACAAAAATGTTCCCAAAAAGCCCACGCATCGAGCCTCCTTGGACGGTTTGAGGTCAAGGATAGTGCGGCAATTGCTGATTTGTCACGGACTGTCACGACATCGATAACTCCACATTAGCCAGACCATTTCGTAACCTTCCGTGACAAGCCGGCAATTGCCATCCATCCATAACTCTTCGGATAATTCCGTACCATCCTTGACCTTGAACCGTCCAAGGAGGCTCAATGCGTGAGCTTTTTGGGAACATTTTTGTACTTTGACCACGAATTTGTTGCGATCTCACTGGAGCAGGACACAGTGAATGGTATTAGAAGAACCAACAATTGCTAATGGTTTGTTGAAACCTTGTTTTGTGTAAATTTATCGAGTTTTGTGTTTGATATGGACGGTTGAAGTGAAGCATCCTTGGAATTTCTGGTCGGGAGTGTCATACCTTGTAGTATTATATATAGTGTAGTGGGGACGATCAGAAGCTGATGACGCCTGTGATTAAAAGTAATTTGAGAACCATATACTCTAGGGACGTGACAAAAAATTTCAAATTCTTATTTAATATTTAAAAATGCATTGATTTAATAAAACATCAAAAACAGAGTCAAACAAAAAAAAAATTAACAAAATCCATTAAGCCGTTGACTTTTTATGAACGTTTGAAGAGCGATAATTAGCCCTTTTTTTTAGTCCTCTGAATACATGGGAGTAAATGCGCATTCATGTGACCCAAAATTAGTTTTTTCACAATAACTTCCTCAATACTTTTAATAACAACATGAAAATTTCAGGATATGACAATCCTAGCATTTACTTGGTGAGAAACATTTTTAAGAAAACAAAAAATTCCAAATTCCAAAATGGCGGACAATATGGCCACCATTATGACTGCAAAAACGTCTTATTGTTTTACGTTAATGAACTATATGGTGTAATATACCATTAACAAACTATATGGTGTGATATACCAAATGATAGGTCTTTTCATTGCTTTTTTGAAGAGAATGGAGAAAAACATGTTTAGGCAATATTTTCGACATTTCCGCAATAGTTGCCAAAATGGCTGCCAACATTACTGCATTAACGACCACAAGAAGAGATTGATTCAGCAACCATGTAACCATGATGTACACGTAATAAATGAATATTAAATGTGTTTTTATGAACTGCACGGATATCATACAATTGTGTTATGCATACATGTTTATTTTGTACAAAATGGCTGCCAAGATGGCTGCCACCCATAACAGAAAAGTAGTTGTAGTAATACAATTTTACAAGATAAATGAAACCAAAACGAGATTCGTTCAACTTTAAGAACAAATTTTTGCTTGACCGGCAACAAGACTACCCAGAGGTTCAGAAGTCCATCTGTAACAAATACAAAGGCACACTAAGTGCATCGCACAGATACAAAGAATCGGCATTATTTTAATCCCACTAGGGCGTGCAATGCGGATGGAGCAAATGCACTAGTCTCCTTAATAGAAACCTAACTACCAAGTTTCATGAAAATCCATCAATGAACTCTAAAGATACACAAGAAAACACACAAAAAAGTTGCCCTTGGGGGCACACAAACCGATTCCTTTTTTCTTTTGTTCAGTGGTAATTTTCTGGCGCTTTATCTGCTGTATCAAATGTTTGATCTGACATGCTTTTGCAGACTTCAGTGAAGACTTGAGATCATGAATGGTTTTCTTTTCCATCGAAACATACTGTAGCCGTCTCTTTAGTTTTTGTTTCCTAGGTGTTAGGGCTTCTCGCTTAGAGGATGGTGTTGAGGTGGATGGCTCTGATTCAACTGAAGGGACACCTTCAAGCTCTGGTTGTCAGCTCAGGAAATACAGGTTCATGGTGAGGGTCAGCAACCGCGCAAGACACAGGTTCTTCACTGGGTTCAGGAACGAGAGGAAACAACTCTTCGCACACTTTAAACTGGGACATTCTTCTTTCATTTGAAACTGATTGATACTCTTTAGTGACCTATTCACCAGCGAGTTGATATATTGCTTCTAGTCATTTTCCAATTACCAATAAGTTCACGCTTTAAAGTTGACACTATCTTAGTCAGTGATTTGTTGCACTGTAAGAACACATAGAGGGCATATCCATTTTTCATGTTTTCACTGGGAACAGAATTGAAGTTCTCTTGCAGGAACTGTCTCGCTTTGCCAGATTGAGATAGAGCTGACAACTTTTTTGGAGGCATTCTGAAATTATAAAAAAGACATGTAAGAAAATTAACATACCAATGTACAGTGTCATAATATATTTGTTGTACACCAAATGATTCAGACTGCCTTGTCCTGTAATTACTATTAAACACTCACTACGAACCCTAAAACTAAAGTTTGAATTTTTTACACTGATTTTTATGAGGCATTGATTTATCATTTTTCAAAAAATTGAACAGTTCCTTTCCTTAATAAGTGTACTTCAAGAACTTGAAAACTACAAATGTAAATTCTCCAGTTGTGGACACAATATCATGTCAGGCCAGTGGAATTATATTTTGTCAAATACCTCAAGAAGGTAAAAGAATCGATGTACCTACTCAATGATTTTCCAGGCACCAACTTAACTTTTGAAAGAACAACAATATCAGCAAGCTATTCTTGTCCCAAACTGAAAAAATTTTTTAACCTGTTTGATTAGAAAATCATTATATGTTATTCAATGAAAAAATCAACAAAAACACTACTGTCATATGGAGTTGACAAACTGTGGTTTTATTTCATAAAAAAACAGCAAATCATGGCAATATTGTGAAGAAAATCTAGCCAAAATCACACTTCAACATAATCAAAGAATTCAGGTTTTGAGCCAATCAAATCTCTGGGATTTGATCACGTGACCAAAATTCGCCGGACCAAGATTACCTATACTACACCTTACAAAGTCATTGATATACAAAAACTACACATGAAAATGTATGGAACTTCATCCAAATTGATCAATTCTGCTATTAATTTACATAAACTAGTCAATCTACCTAATTTAAGAGCAATTGTTAACCATAAACGGCAATGCCGATACACTGGTCCGTTATGGCTGGTTGGCGAGAATGCCTGCCTCGGGTCTTAATTTTTACGGAGTTAGCAGACCATGATACGGTGATTTGATTGAATTGAAATTTGGTGAGCAGTTGCAAAAGATATAAAATAAGAATAAAGAACACATTTCATAAGAGAAAATAACTTACCTTTCAAAATACAAGCAGTCAAACAGGAGCGAAAAATTCCCCCAACTTCTCACCAGTGACATGCTTTGACAAGAATGAAAATTCAACAAAGAAAATGACGTATGCCCAGAAGAATTTACGGTCTACGTCATCAATAATGTGGTTCCCTGTTTTCTTGGTTTCTGGAGGAGAGAGAGCTGAAATACTATAGCCACCGTGAGACAATGGCTGTCTTATCGATAATCGCCATTACGCAATATCTGGGAAAAGCCAATCAGCGTTGAGACAAGACTTTGTCACGTCCCTAATATACTCCCAACGAAATGCCTGTTAGTCATTCACTATAAGGACAGGAGTAACTGGTTCTCAATTCTCTTTTAAATGAACCCCCCTATTCAACCAGGCACTGATTTTGAGAACCAATCATTTAACTGAATAATGGTCCCATTATTCAGTGTATGAAACTGATTTTCAAACTCAGGGACTGCTATATCCGACCAGTGCCTTTATTACACTCAAAGCAACGATGAAAAGCCTTGACCCAAGACAGCAACATATTGCGTAAGTGTACCCATAAAATAGTATTGGTTCTCTAAATCAACAGGGTCCGTTATACTCTATCAGTACCGAAGCATAGTCAAGACTATAGACTAGGCAGTACATAGGCAATTACATCGCCCTGGATGCCGGAGGCCAACCGAGGGGCTACGTGTTGCCTAGGCTGTACATTGCCTGTGGATGCCAATGGCGTATGGGCGATTACACGGTAATCGAATGCTCAGTTGATTTACTTTTTGTTTGATAAAATAAATGCAGCTAATGTATACGAATTCACGTCTTTAGGCCCATGTGTTTTAAGCTGGACCTAGAATGCTAAATGGCTGGTGTGCAACCTTTAGGGACTTCAATGAAACTGGATGCGCTACCAGTAGTCCATTAAAAGAGTTGCTCTTGTTCATTAATGAACCAGCATCTGGCTGACATTGATATGTGTTTAATCAAGAACTTGCTGCTGGTATTTAGAATGTAAGAACATCTGATCAGAAGTAAACTGCACCAGCTGACAACACTGATTCGTACAATTGTTGACTTACTGAGGTTGACATGTAGTTTTTTTCTTGTCACTAAGATGTAATAATGACTTAAGCGATAAAATTGCGAGGAGGTAGTGTGGCCGGGCCTAGTGGGATAAGTGTTGACTTCCTTTACTCAAGGTCGTGGGTTCGAGTCCCACTGGGGTACACTGCTAAACCCTTGAGTCAGGTCTCCAGCTCCTCAGCTCGGTTTTAGCTAATGTAGTATTACTAGTAATAAAACTTTAAAGTGGTTCTAGGTGATCGGTGGCTGGGCCCCCATGAACAGCCTGCATGCATCTGGTTGAAAGTGTAGGAGACCACCTACATTTATTTTTTTAAGGGGTAAAGTTGTGGACCTTGAAGTGAAAGGTTTCAGAATTGATTCCCAGCAAATTCCAATTATTCGTTTATCAATCCTGAGTCGACGTTGGAAAAACTACTATAAATGTGTCGTATTGTCTACGAAATACTGACCACTGATAAATTTCAACTTCATAATCTACATCATATTATAAATAATAATAAAAGTTAGTAAAACTAAAACGACGTCGTTTTAGTTTTACTAGTTTTACTATTTTATATTTTTATCCGTCGGTAACTACACGGCATTCCAGCATCTATTTGATTTCGTATTATAATCATACTTTTGTAAATTAATTGTGTGTTGATCGAAAGAAGGTGATCCCTTTTAAACAGAAAAACAGGTTTGCATCAGTGACATTGCTTCAAGTGATATTCCATGGATTTCATTTGCGTTAAATGGAGATTAAGCGAAACTAGTCGGTTCCGGTCTTTACCCTGACTCATTTTCAGTTCTACACTCATCAGCGAAAACCACGATTGTCTTATCAATTTCAATGCAGATCTCGTTTTCTTGTGTAAAGGCAATGAAGCAAGGGTAAGCAATGCCCGTCGCACGTGCATTTTCTTTTTTGAAAATATGTTACTAAAAAGTGGTGGACCACTGACTTTCAAAAAAAAAGAAAAAAAAAAGATTTGTAACCAACTCTGTTTTTTTCCTTTGATTACCATATTTTTGGAGGGTGTTTGGCTTGAGGAATTCATAGTTAGCAAAGCATAGCTTTTGCTCTTAGTGGAAAATTAACTGTGGGTGTGTACGTATGGTCGACCATCCTTGGACGAATGACCTGAGTTTTATGTAATATTTTACGAGTTGGTGATTGTATGGTAACATTATTGTTACCAAGTAATTAGTTATGTATGTCCAAATACGCTATGCTCCTGTTGAGAGCATTTGACATAACACTGGTAAGCAATATGGGTTCTCTCCGTATGAATGAAGACTGCACATGTCATTGGAAATAGTCGTTGTCTTTGAGTAATGCTTCACTTATCATTTATGCCTGAAGTTGTTTGATAAGGACAAGAGGAGGAAGAAGTTGTTTATTTTTGTGTCAAGCATCATGGACGAGCAAACCTGAGCAAACATATGCCAACACGAGGTCGTCAAACAAAGACAGGTGTCGCTGCATGTTGACCGCCTAAAACAATACAAAAAAAAAGAAAAACCTTATCTAATCTTATCAAATCTAAGCTAATCTTATCGAATCTATTCTAACATGTCTAATCTAGTTAAACGTAAGCCGTGAACGTAAAAAGATTTCAATGCAGATAGAATGCAATAATTAGGTATTTAAGTCTATTTACAGACCCAGCAGCCATATTAAAAACAAAAGAAGACAACAGAAATTGTATGAATGAATTAACAGAATCTGGGTGACAATTAAAATGTATGAGAACAAGCCAGATAATCAAATATGTACAAACAACATTATAAGATTTAATAATATATTTTTGGAAACATTTTGAGAAAACAAATTATACCATGACTGCTAATTTTGACAGATATCTGAAGGAACACAATGACTTGATTATAAAAGGTACTTGATATTTCAAACATTTCTCACATCTGCTCTTTGTATGAGCAAAATAAGATGGCATAGTACTGTTTTGTATTGCCTTTTTCTGTAGATTTTAGTCTTAACTGAACTGTAAAAACAAGACATTTAACATTGGAAAGTACACATGGTTTGAGAAAAATAAGAAAATTCACAGAGATAAAGAAATACGTAGTCCTTTAATTAGTGCCAGTTTTTGCCTGAGACTTACTTCTTGATGCACGTGAGACAAACAGGAGGAAGGTGAACATTGATATACCAACTGCAACACGCTTTTTCAATAATGTTCTTTTCCAACGGAAACTGCTATAAGAAGTAGGAGGAGAAATCTACAAATTGCATTTCTAAATACTACAGCATAGGTTGGCTGAAATGTCAGTCTTGTATTTGAAAACGTCTTTAATGTTTATGTAGAACCCTTGAAAAACGGCCAGTTTTGGAACATTAATATCTCAGAAATGTCTTTTGCATGAGGGGCTATCAAAATTGGAGTGATAGGATGATTTTCAATAAAATATTAAAAGTTGTTTATGATTTTCATAAAACAAAAATGAAATGATATTATTTTAGAAAATTGTCACTTTGTAACAGTGCTTTGATATTTCATCTTCAAAATTTATATCAAATGAAGTTTGGTCATGTTGTTGACACCATGATTTTGTTATAGTACCTCTCTTTTGTTATAGTACCTCTCTTTTGTTATAGTACCTCTTTTTTTTGCTAAGTTTCTCCAAAAGACATTCTCACAAGATTTAGCTAATGACAAAGTGTTAAAAAGTCAAAAATTAAGTTCTACAGGCTTTCCACATTTAGAAAATATATAATTTTACTGAATTAAAATCTATAGTTTTGCAAATATTTGGCTAAATTCTCAGACCTGTGAGTAAGACCCTACATAACCCTTCAGTATTCCTCGAACTGGTTTTTGCTATGGTATGTCCTGTCTACACTCTTGCCTACCCTTGAACAACTTACACTAGTGCAACTTACCCCACTTTTAAGTGGAGCGTCTACACACACACATGTATGATAACTAGAGTAAGGCGAAACTTGTCACTCTAGCTCATGATAATGAACACCTATGTGAATACGGCCCGCAAAAGAAAATCCGCCTGTATGTAACAGCAGCTGATAATTGCTTCCACCTTGCCGAAGTTTTGCGGCCACACAGGAATTAGAAGTGGCGCAAGTAGCCCTAGAACAAGTTACCCTACCTCGATAAGGTGGAGTAAGTTGTCTCAAGTGTGTAAGATGCACTAGTTTAAATGGCGTCCACAATGCCTCCAAACCTAGCGAAAACTCGTTCCAAGAGTTACTTGTTGTAGGGTAAGTCTGTATGGACAGCACTTTAGATGAGTAACTCAGGTAGTCCTAGTGATTACTAGCAACAATAAAAACGCCATTAATTGTGAAGTATGGTCATGAATATTTATGATATTCGTATTCTGGTCAATACTTGCATCTTTACTTGAAAATTTTCACGAAAACAACAACGGATTTAAAACTTGACATGTTTCGGTGTCATTTATTAAACACCATCCTCAGAAGTCATAATACAGTGGCCACCTAGCTAGGCCCAGCAACAAGTAATGAAGCACAGATACAGTCAGTTACAGGGAGTGACAATGAACTATACCAACAATGACAACCTGTGGTGTGTCAGTTGCCTATTGAGATTGGACTTGAAAATTTGTGAAGATTTAGTTGTGTGATGACCAAGGTAGACATGTTAACACTTCCCTAGGTTGGTAGAGATTCTGTTTGGTTATTGAATCAAGAAGTAGAAGTTGCACTACTCTTAGTAGGATGTTTCCAGTGAAAGCATTTTCATAGTTTTAGGTAACGCTAAATTTATGTTTCTTATTTTCCTATATAAATAGGTAAATAAAATAACAAGAATGGATCAACTGAAATTTTCGGATGTAATAACGTCGTTTGTCAACAGAAACAGAAATAAAGTAAAATCAAACACTATATGACAATTGACATATAAGATGTGGCGTAATGAATATGATACATTGTTGCGGAAAAAATTCAATGATATATATATATATTTGTCCTGAAACTCGTACGTTTGAAATTAGGAACATGATCTTATAATTTTATTAAAAATTAATAGTTTTTCTGTGTCCAAACTTAAGAAATTTCTCTCATAAATAGGGGTATCGCCTAACACCCTTCTTTTACTGTAATATTGATTTTTGAACTCAGTGGACTCAACCTGAGCTCAGTAATGGTGATTGGCAGCAAAAGGTAATTTAATAACTATACTCTTTTGCTAATGTATAGTAATTGAATATATGAGGAGGAATCCATGTGTTCTTGCAGGACAATTCTGCATTGAAGCCTGATCTAAAGTGCCACATTGGCATGTATGTAAATGTCTCGAAGATCAAACGTTCGTGATTGATTTCTTTTTTTTTTTCTGTGTACTGTGTGTGGTAAAATCGGTGTTGTTACACTCCTGTATTCAAATTTGCCTTTGGCTTGAGTTAGTATCGGAAATGAAATACGGACGGATAAAGAATGACATATCCTGTACATTTATTTTGTCACAGTGAAGAAGAATCCGCGTCAAAGCCAGCGCCTGCGGCTGATAAAGCGGGAGACTTTCGATCCCAGCTGATGTCAAAAAACTAAAATAGTTCAGTGGACTTAACGTAATCAAACAATGGCATGAGTTGACTGGGGATTTATTCCTTTACTCTCTGTTTAATGAACTACTATGTAGTAATTAGATTTCTGTCCATCAAATCTGAGCTGGGATCAAGGGGAAGTCAGTTTTGCGCTCTCAGTACTCTAGAGATTGCCAGTAAGAAGAGTCCGATATGAAGGAATGGATGTTACTTCTGTCCCTCAGATGTTAGGACAAAGCCAGTGTAAAGGTTTGCCAATAGGACTACATAACTTTCTGGGATTCTCGACTTAATGGGGACACAACAGATTACAGTGGAAATAGTTCCTGTAAAGCATTTCCTTCAAATTTTCTGAGATTTTGAAATGCAAGAGTGCAGCTTAAATCGCCTGACGATCAGTTTCAAGTTATTTTAGTTTTCAATTATTTGATACCATTTTTGTGATCTTGGGTTCTCAAGTTCATGCTTGAACTTGAATTTATATCTTAATGATAACATCAAAAATTCTCCAGTGTGGGACAGTGAAAAATAGATTTTTACTCTGTGTCGAGCTTGTACCAAATTAATTTTTAGAAATAAACAACATTGGTCTTCACTAATTCAAGAATTACAAACAACAACAAACGATCATTCACACTCATGTTACACAATATGGGTCACATGTAAACGTTGCGGCTATTTTGACATTTTTTAACAGCATTTCCAATCTCTGTTGATTCACATTGTAGCATCCGATAATTGTGAAATGTGATAAACGCCAAAATTGCCCAATCTTCAGATTAAAAAAAATCAACGTAGCTTCAATTTTTGTATCCCAAATTTTAGAGACTACCCAAACTGGAGAATTTTCACCATAGGATGCTGAACTTAGCTGATTGTCTGAAAGGATAAGACGTGTTTTGTCTATAAAAGCAGGTCTTGCTTCTCCTTCTTGTATTTTCATGTTAACTCCAACCAAGATTTGGTAAGGTCAAAGGCCTTGGCTTGAGCCCTTGCAGCTCGGACCACTGATAACCTCAGAATCAACCACTCTTTGAACTGTGGTCTTTGCCCTCAGTTTAGACCAGTACAATCTAATTGGTCAATTTTGGATTATAGAAAAGGATATGAACTCAAAGCTACGCAGTGTTTTTAGCTTTGGGTGCTAAATCTGACATACAGTCATGGTACGTCTTTAATGAAATAAATTAGTTGGAAATCCAACATTTTCGGCTGAAGAAATCCTAAAAAGTAATTTAAAAGTTGTGATCTATGCATCGGACAGTGACATGAATGTATTCGTTTCAGTTTAGAGACTCAGACATATGGGCATGGTTTTATCCAAAAATTCTCAGTTGTAGCACATATGGTATTGCAAATGAGATACTGCATTTTTATAAACAAATCTGCGCACTGTACATTTTAATTCTACAGTGCATTCATGTTCAATGTTGAGCTCCATAAACAAGTTTGATATACTTACAGTGGTAGCTTAGAGTAAATGTCTATTGTTCAGCTTGGCGTGCAGTCTTTGTTAAAATGGATTCCAGTTTTTCGATCCATGTATGTTGTAGATCGTGTTTTATGTTTCGTCATTTTATATTGTTTCATGTTCCCATTCCCGTGGTGGCCCAGGTATTGCGTCGGTCTGGACTTGGAATGCAGAAGAGACCCTGTTGTAGTTTGTATTGTGCCGAAAGGCAGAATACAGTAATTCTCCATTTCTTTTGTACAAATTGTCAGAAATGTCTTTTTCCATTTTCCAAAGGCTGATTTCTGTACTGCAAATAATGGAAAGGCGACTAAAAGTTGTTTTATGATATCTACTCGGTGTACACCATGCTAGTAGTAGACTAAAGTTTTCTTTTTTATTTTTGTTCATAAATTTGACAAAATAGAATTTCTCTTGTCGGCCATGTTGTGTGCTGATAATTACCGTACTCTCAATTTTACTAATTTTCTGTGTTAACACCCGTATTTGTTTCTAGATATTCTTTAGTGGATGGTGATACAAATGTGAATGCAACCAGTTACCATCCCTACCCTCTCTTCCCATGCCTATGATTTTCGGTGTTTCCGAGAAAACATCTTCAGGTATCTCATTGGAGTTGTTAGCAGAGGGTAGTGTCAATGTCTGTGTTTATCTAGTGAGATGTGGTCAGACTGTAACAATAATGGGTGAAACCTAATATTAGAAAATGAGGTGATGAAAAGGCCTGATACAAAGAGCAAAATGGTTGGTATGTTATAATAGCTTTTAGTGTTAGGAGGAATTTTGCTAAAAGCCAAGATGTCAGCTATTGAATCTTGACAAAAAGGTAAAAGACTTCAACTGAAATTTGAATGTCTTTATACACCTTTTTCACGCAGTCACCGTATTACAAAGAGTCTCTTTTCAGGTTTTAAAAGCAAGGTGATTTTTTGCGTGTTTCATTATATTTATGTCTCAAATCAATTGTTTTTTAAACCTAAAGTGAGTCCTATTGTTAAAATGGAGACTTCGTGAATAAGGTCTATAGGCAGCAGCAGTGTTTTGGTGTTTTATGTAACTCTTTCCTGAGGTTTTATTGTTTCTATGGTGAGGTGATGGACATTGCCATTCATCCAAGGAATTACAATATGCCAGGAAATTACGAATTGCAAGTTCTTGGCTTATTGTAAAATACTTTGTGGAGCCACCTGGTTTCTTTTGATGGGAATTGATGGCTGACGGGTTGCTGTGGAAATTTCCGTGCAAGTTTAATATTTGCAAGTTTAATAACGTGAAAATAAGGGTTTTGTTATCAGCAACGCTATGTACCTTAAAATCTCACTAAGTTCGGACACAATATGTCGGACAACTGAAATTTTATTTTTCGATTTTTCTCGTGTCAGATATATTATTGTACTTAAAACGTGCCGTTAATCCAGAATCCACGGGAACTTAAAAAATCTTGGAGACGCTACTTATAAAACTTAATGAGGATTTCAGGTAATTTGCTTGAGTCGAAAAATTTTTTATTCAGGTATTGAAGTCGCCATATCGAAGACGGCGATTTCGAGGCAGTCAGTCGGTGAGTTTTCGCCCTTGGATTTCAGCCCAATTTTCTGTAACATGATCGTAATTTAGCAGCTAAGTTTGATAGCAATGCACCACAGTTTTGTTGAAATTCTTTCATAGATTACATATACGTCACAGAGCGTAAATTTGATTAATCTTAGCTTCCGATTCCACCCATTTCGGAGACCAGGTTTCAACCGCCTTGGGTTATAATAAGCGCCCCCCCTGAACCGAACTTTTCTAAGTGCCCTGGGCGGTTATTACGGCGAATATGGTAGTCTGTAACTTTGACTGTTTGTTATTGTTTGAGACCAGGCAGGCTCATTAGTTGAGTTGTCCT
>NMRA01000410.1:322136-409884 GCA_002633005.1 Phoronis australis | reverse complement strand
CACCAAGAAATTGCCTCTTTTTGCCCCCCAGAACACTTCCCTTGTATCTCCTAAACCACCAAACTTTGTGGTGTCATACTTCACCCATTTTCTCTCATCCCTAATGTGATTTATCAGACTAAACATGGATCTGGATGGTTGACCCCCCACCTTGCCGCTTGTTGGCTGTACTGTGGTCGGTGGATCCCTGGACTGATACTTAATAACTCTAAAATGGGTGCAGGTATGTTTTTTTAAATTCTGCATGTGATTTTTGGCAGTACATAAATTTTGATTCGTTATATAATCATATTCCATATTGCACCGGAAGAGGTCATTTGGTGCAAAGGTCATTGTCAGAATAAATATTGATTAAGTAATTATTAAGTTGCCCAAAATTTGTGCATATGTACTTTTAAATCATGGGGTCAGACTTGTTGACATGTATTTTAACGTCGAAATCTATTTTTAGATGGTGTTTAGAACTTTGGGTTCTGGGGTCAAAGTACTCTAGAGATTCTAGAATAGTCTGAGAACAAATTATAACAGCCAATAATACGAGTGGATATGATCATGTGGTTTTTATTAGCCAATCACTAAATAAGTAGAATGTTATATTATGGGCTGAAATCAACAAGATAATTAGATGCGCTATAGTAGTTGAAGCATAAAGACTTGCTACAGTGTACAGGAGCAATTGTACGACAGATCCATCTCGTGAAAGATTCTAGAAAGAATCTTGGCAAGGGCAAGGGTTAACGAACAGGAAGTTAACTACGAGCTTGTCAGTTGCATTGTGGGTAGTAAGGTACTACCTGAAGTGTTGCGTCATCAGCCAGAGACTGTGACCAGCAAGAAGAGCCGCGGGTAGATGAAAATGCCTGCAAGTGTTGCATCACCATAGACGGTGACCAGCAAGTACACTGTCGCTATACAGTATGTGTAGTTCGAAGATTCACCAACAGGACAGATAGCTTGGATAGCAGATAAGACATTAGATTGTTTTGGTTGTTTGATTAAAATAATCTTTAAAGAGGGCGCTAGCGTAGTTACTCTTTGTAGTTGATTACTTAATTAACAATAGGTTTCATTTGTCTAATTAGGGGTTATCATATAATAAATTAATTACAGGATTTGATTATTCACTCTCCATCTACGCACAATCTCAAAGCATAGCTACCTTTTAAACAAACCCACCGTCAATCATCTGATGTAATTTTCAAAATGCTACTGCTTCTTCATTTTTAAAGCTATTCTTTTCAAATTCGGTGCACAGGTATAAGTCAGTAAGGCAATTTAAAAATTTACTTTTCTAAGTTATCGGGTCATCCAATCAGGTGAAATAGGTCAAAGGTCCTTAGGTGCAAACTAAAATTTTTAGCTAAACATTTCAAATTGACAGGTCTGATTGCCACAGGTAAATCAAATCGGAATCCAAAGTTTCAGGTCATTTAGTACAAACATGGGGTCATTAGGTGCATTTTTCTTCTGAAATTTTGACCTATTCAATCAGCAAGTATTCTGATGTGTCAACCGTTCGACAACTGTGATTCTCAGCATTATACACATTTTTTATGGGCTTTGCAATAATTCTCCTAAAGATGCTTAAAATGCACCGGATCAGGTCAATTAGTGCAAAGGTCATGTAACGTTCAAAATGTTATATGTCTTACGTTTTTCGAGGAATTCTTTTCAATTTCAGC
Organism: Phoronis australis; assembly: GCA_002633005.1. Taxonomy (NCBI): domain Eukaryota; kingdom Metazoa; phylum Phoronida; family Phoronidae; genus Phoronis; species Phoronis australis. The sequence goes on along the minus strand of NMRA01000410.1, from coordinate 408,202 downwards.
ACACTGGTGTAAGTCAACATGCCAATTGAATACCCTACTTTACTTGGGAATAGGCGTAACTGTTGTGTACTTAGTCACAATAACAGGATGTTTGTAGGTTGTTATTGTTTATGAGTTTAGTAGTTTAGTTGGTATTATGTCATGCGATTCCTAGTATAGGAAGTGTGTCGTAGGTAACGCATCATATGTTGTTATGTAGTTGTGTGTATATATATTGTTGTGATATGTAGAATAAATCAGTTCAGTGTTCAGTTCAATTCTGTTCGTTTCACTACGTAGTTAATGGAGTGTCTACTTTATTTGATAAAGTAAGATACACAACAGTGGCGACGACATGACTGTGAGCTCACAAAGTTACCTGCCCCCGTTATCCAGTGAATATGATGGTAGCGAGGAGTGGGAATGCTACTTGGAAAGATTTGAACTGTTTCTACAAGCGAATGGGGAAACAGATTTCACGAAGAAGCAAGTGGCAGCAACGTTCTTGCATTCCGTTGGAAAGAAGTATTATGGAATTGTACGGGATCTGGTCAGCCCAGCCAAACCTAACCAGAAAACATACGTAGAGTTAAAGGAAACTCTGACGAAACACTTGGCAGGACCACGACTGACAATTGCGGAAAGGAGAAAGTTTATCAAACGAGACCAAAATAGAGGTGAGTCGATTACGGACTATGTAGTCGCGCTCAAACACATCAGTCTTACCTGCAAGTTTGGTGATAAACTGGACGAGCAATTGAGGGACAGACGTATTAGCGGCATTGCTAATGAGCAGACTTCGCTAAAGTTGCTTGAGAACGAGGACAGCGATACAGAATATGGCGTATATAACACGGGAACAGATGACGCTATCTATGTAACACTAAATGTTGGTGTTCATTATCTAGAGATGAAAATGGACACTGGCAGCCATGACTCCATCATACCATATGATTTGTATGTAAGTCTGTTTGAAAACCAAAGTGAACTGAAGCCATCTAAGCGAGTGTTTATAAGTTTCACGGGTGAGATTGTTAAACCTGTAGGTAAGTTTCTTGTAAATGTCCAGTACGAAGATCAGTCCTGTGATCTGTGGTTGCATGTTGTCAAGCTGTGTAAACATAATTTACTTGGCAGGTCATGGTTAACTCATCTGAAACGCAATTGGGGTGGCTTACTGTCTAATAGGAAACATGTGTTGTCTATCAACAGAGTTCATTCACTTGAGTTAGTGTTAAACAAACATAGTGATTTGTTTGAAAACAAATTAGGCACTTTGAAGAATATTATGGCCGATGTTCAGTTGAAGGAAGGCAGCATGCCGGTAAGAAGTAAACCGTATAGGGTGCCATATGTGCTCAAACCGAAAGTTGATGAAGAACTAGATAGACTAGTTAAATGTGGCGTTCTTACACCTGTTGAACATAGTGATTGGAGCACAAGCGTTGTCACTGTTCAGAAATCTGATGGTTCTGTGAGAATATGCGGAAATTACAAAACTAATGTAAATCCGAATCTCAAACCAGTGGCACCCCCCAATATCAGTATTGAGGAAATTTTGGCTAATTTGAGAGGAGGGGTCAGTTTTTCGAAATTGGATCTAGCTCATGCGTACAATCAAATGGAGCTTACAGACGAATCAAAAAAGTATTTGACAATTGCGACACACAAAGGGTTGTTCACTCAGAATCGTCTTGTTTTCGGAATCACTAGTGCCCCCTCTCTGTGGCAAAATGCAGTTGAACAAGTGTTACAAGGCTTGTCAGGAGTACAAGTTTACCTGGATGACATATTGGTTACAAGTAAATCTTACGAAGAGCATTTAAAAAATTTAGACAAAGTTCTAGATCGATTGAAAGAATATGGGTTGAGATTAAGAAAATCCAACTGTGAATTCATGAAGGATTCAGTAGAGTATTTGGGCCACGTTACTGACAAAACTGGAGTTCATAAATCTAAGAAAAAGGTCGATTTGATTATGAACATGCCATTACCAAAAGATGTGTCTGGTCTAAGAAGTTATTTGGGTCTTCTAAATTACTACAGACGCTACATAAGAGATATGTCCACAGTTATTGCGCCTTTGACTGCAATGTTGCAGAAATCCACTAAGTTTGAGTGGACAGCCAAAGCTAAAAAAGCTTTTCAAAAGTCAAAAAACGCATTGAAAGAATCTGGATTCCTGGTTCATTTTAACTCAGAATTACCAGTAACCGTGGCAACAGATGCATCTCCTGAAGGTGTAGGTGCGGTATTGTCGCACATTGTTGATGGTGAAGAAAGACCTATTCAATTTGCTTCACGTAGTCTGAGTAAAACAGAGAGGAAATACCCTCAAATTGAAAGAGAAGCATTGGCGATAATCTTTGCTATGAAACGGTTCTATCCGTATTTGTATGGTCGGAAATTTACACTGATTACTGACAACAAACCACTTGTTGCGATTTTTGGTCCAAAAACCGACTTACCTATTTTAGCAGCAGAAAGAATGCAAAGATGGGCAACGTATTTGTCTGGATTCAACTACGATATCAAATTTCGCAATAGCATATCCAACGCCAACGCGGACTGTTTATCTAGATTACCAGCTGAAGATTGTCAAGAAGCTGAAAATGAATATGAGCCAACTTATGCTCAGGTATTCCATGTTGATATTTTGCCTGTGGAAAATAACCTTATAAAACGGGGATTGCGGAATGATCCTGTTTTATCAAGAGTTATGAGGTATACCATTGATGGTTGGCCAAAGAAATTGTCAGAAACTGATGACGTATTGAAGCCATTTTTCTACAGGAGAAATGAGCTTACAATAGAAAATGGATGTTTATTTTGTTTTTTGTAGAAGTAAGGTGTTAAATGAATTGCATTTCGGGCATATTAGGGTTGTGAAAATGAAAGTTGTTGCTCGTTCATATGTTTGGTGGCCAAACTTGGACAAATCCATAGAGCAAACTGCAAGAAATTGCGAGTCTTGTCAACTCATCCAAAACAACCTAACTCAAGCACCATTACATCCATGGATACCAAGTTCTCAACCATGGGAGCGTACATGTGTATTCATATAGATTTTGCAGGACCCTACGAAAACAAAATGTTTTTCATATTCGTAGATGCACTTTCTAAATGGCCAGAGGTTTTTATCATGAAGCGAACTACAAGTGGGAAAACGATCAGTATTCTCAATTCAGTGTTTAGTAGATATGGATTTCCAAAGATCTTAGTTTCGGACAATGGCCCACAGTTCACTTCCGGTGAATTTAAGAGATTTGTAGGTAAGAAAGGGATTATTAATAATCATAAATTAAATCCACCATTTCATCCATCTACTAATGATCAAGCTGAAAGATTTGTACATTCATTAAAGCAAGGATTGAAAGCTGCAAAACCTGAAAGCGGTTCGATTCAAAACAAATTGGATAATGTTTTGTTAGCATATCGAAATGCGCCGCACAGTACCACAAATGAAACACCAGCAATGCTGTTCATGAAGAGACGTCTAAGAAATCGTTTAGATTTGGTGAAACCTGATTTCCAAAATCAAATGGCAGAGAAATTGCACAAAATCATGGAAGACAAAAGTAGAGGCTCTCATGTGAGAGTCTTTAATGTTGGTGATAATGTACTTGCGAGAAATTACATTGGTAAAGAGAAGTGGATATCAGGTATTATTACATGTAAACTTGGTTCTCTGATATATGAGGTACAGGTTAACAGTGGAGTGTGGAAAAGACATGCTGATCAATTGTTGCATAGAAGTTTCAAATCTGATGTTGGTGAATCAGCTGATTGTGAAAGTGTCAAGCCTGACCATGTTGTTATTCCAACTGTCAATGATGAAGTGTTTCCAGATATTAGTCTTGAAGAGTCTAACCATAACAGTGATGTACCAGTAATTGAAAGTGACACTTGTAGTAAACAATTGGTGTCTGGAAATGATGACAGAGAACTTGTTGACAGTGAAATGAGTCAATCGGATGAGAGAGTTGTTGAATCAGATGTTACTGAGAAACCTAATGTTGAATTAAGAAGATCAACAAGGAATAGAAAACAACCTGTTAGATTGGGATATGATGACTAATATGTTAGCGTGCATGTAATTGATATAGTGAACTTGATTAGTTTATTTTCTTAACAAGAGCCTACTTTATATTTAGTGAGGGAGAGTGTTGTGTACTTAGTCACAATAACAGGATGTTTGTAGGTTGTTATTGTTTATGAGTTTAGTAGTTTAGTTGGTATTATGTCATGCGATTCCTAGTATAGGAAGTGTGTCATAGGTAACGCATCATATGTTGTTATGTAGTTGTGTGTATATATATTGTTGTGATATGTAGAATAAATCAGTTCAGTGTTCAGTTCAATTCTGTTCGTTTCACTGCGTTGTTAATGTAGTGTCTACTTTATTTGACAAAGTAAGATACACAACACTAACCAATCAGAAAAAAATAGGTCAAAGGTCATTGAGTGCAAACTAAAATTTTGAGCTAGAGACTTCAGAATTACATATCTGTTTACTAAGTGCAATTGAGTTTGAATTCTAAATTTTCAGGTCATTTGGTGCACCCATGGGGTAATTAGGCGCATTTTTCTACTGAAAGTTTGACCACATCATTCATCTTGTATTCTGAAGTGCTTAAAGTAAAACACCTGTGATTATTAGCATTAACCACACTTTTAATCGAGTTAACAATTACTCCCTCATAGGGGCTCATAATGCACCGGAAGAGGTCAGTTAGTGGAAACGTCATCAAAAAATTAATATATAATTTCTCCTACAATTTTAAATAATTCCTTTTCATATTGGTAAACGGGTTGCTGTCAGTAAGTTCCCATAATAATTCCAGTAATACGCACGAGCAGAGTCCGTTATTGTCACGCCGTGACAATAATCTTTCTAGTTTTTCTTATTCTTCTTATTCTTCTTCCGACCAACTTTGAGGCTTAATAACTCCAAATTGGGTGCAGGTACAGTCTTTAAATTCAGCATATGAGTTTTGACAGTACATAAATTTTGATTCTTTATAAAATCCTATTCCATAATGCACCGGAAGAGGTCATTTGGTGCAAAGGTCATGTAATTTTCAAAATGCTACTCCTTCTTTATTTTAAAAGTTATTCTTTTCAAATTCGGTACACAGGTATAAGTCAATAGGCAATTTGAAAAATTATTTTTCTAAGTAATTGGGTCATCCAATCAGGTTAAACAGGTCAAAGGTCATTAGGTGCAAACTAAAATTTTGAGCTAGACACTTCAAATTGACAGTTCTGATTGGCACAGGTAATTCAATTTGGAATCCAAACTTTCAGGTCATTTAGTGCAACCATGGGGTCATTAGGTGCATTTTTCTTCTGAAAATTAGTCCTTTTCATTCACCAAGTATTCTGATGTGTCAACTGTGATTCTCAGCAATAAACACACCTTTCACGGTCTTTGCAATAATTTTCCTTAAGACGCTTACAATGCATCGGATAGGGTCAATTAGTGCAAAGGTCATCTAACGTTCAAAATGTTATATCTTACGTTTTTTAAAGAATTCAATTCAATTTCAGCACACTGGTGTAAGTCAACATGCCAATTGAATAACCTAATTTACTTCGCAATAGGCCTAACCAATCACAAAAAATAGGTCAAAGGTCATTGAGTGCAAACTAAGATTTTGAGCTAGAGACTCCAGTATTACATATCTGTTTACTAAATGCGACTGACTTTGAATTCTAAATTTCCAGGTCATTTGGTGCACCCATGGGGTCATTAGGTGCATTTTTCTTCTGAAAGTTTTACCAATTCATTCATCTTGTTTTGTGAAGTTCTTAAAGGAGAATGCCACCCGATTTAATTAGTCTTTTTGCCGTCTTAATCGGTCAATATCCACATCGCCTCGCATACGGTCGACCTTACCTTGCCAAGAGGTGTCGCGTTAACCTGTGAGGAAGGTGAGAAACGACGCTAGCGACGTCAGTGGTTCATACATGTATGCAGAGTGAACGCCGCTATGTTGCGGTGCATCGTTCCCGCTTGTACGAACTAAGCAGCTGCGAGGAAAGCGGGTATATCGATTTTTACTTCCTCGAGAGTCCGAAATGCTTAGGAAGTGGCTCGTGGTAGTGAAGAATGAAATGTACGCTGTAAACAGCAAGTATGAGGCCGTGAAACTTCTCCCTGTCTGTGGCCTGCAGACGTCGACATTGCCTAACGAATGCCGGCTTACCAAATAACTCCATCAGTTCCGTTGTCTGAGCTTGTTCACGGTGCCTCTCTAGTATTTCTTCATCTCTGTATTCCTGTTCAAATTGATAGCCTGTAAAACTTAACGATCCACCTGCGAAGTCGGGACGTATGAGCTCTAGCTCGTCCTAAGTCGGGATTGCGAGTTGCAATGTTGGCGTTTATTACTGAGCGTTCTCAAAATGAATTATTCTCACCCTAACCAATACTTATATAAAACTGAAACAAAGTCTGTCTCATTAGATGCAATTTGTAATGCCTTTGGAGTGTTCGTGAGTGGAAATGATTTGAGAAGCCAGCAATGAATAAATCACGTACTGCGTTACCGGCTTTTGGTGCACTGATCAGAATTGACGGGACACCGAGGCCATGTGAGCTCATGCTAATTTAGTGTTTGCTGGCAGAAACTGTCGTGAAACACCTCGATTTCTATCCCACGGTCAGTTAGGGGAATATTTATTTACATTTACATTACTCAAATAATGATTGTAAATGTACAACTTCTGCCCTGACGGTGCTGTGGCCAAAGCGGAACGCGAGTAAATTCGCGGCCCCCGACGAGTTAGTAGATTTGCAGTTTCGTGGCTAATTCACAACATAATCACGTGCACATTACTTTGGCTCATTAGTATAGTATTTTCTTTACTGGAAGTTTAGTTTCCACTGAACATTGGCTGGTTTATGTTCGTGATGTCCGATCAGTTTCCGAGCCACTGACCGCGGGATAACGAGTCAATCCGGCTGGCTGCGACGGGCCTGATCGAGCTCCGAGCCACTGGCCAGCCGGTTAACAAACGTTTTGTGTTCAGAACTCAAAAAAATCACAAGTCTTAAACAACACAGATCTAGGTTCTCTTGTCTGTATCTCACGGAAAATACTTCGAAATTATCTCCGAACAGACCCCAAACTCCTGCTACGGACCTTATTGGCCTGCCGAACTTTGTAGGCTACGGTGTGTCCAAATACCCATAAATCCGTAAGAGCGAAATAAAACAACACGTTTTTATAAGAACTCGGTGTTTTGCATCGAAGTTTGATGATTTATTGGTGTTAAACGATGACTTCAATTGATAAGCTGACACCAGTTATCCGTGTTGTGAACTGCTGAACAGACTGCGTGTGAAACCGATGACGTCATTGGATAATTTCAACACCTCCCTCTGCCGTCAGGTGTCAGGTAACGCAACCGTACGTGTCGTTATGGAACTACTCGATCTAAATTGATACAAATTAGGTTATTTTTTGGGTGGCATGCTCCTTTTAAGTAAAACATCTGTGATTCTTAGCATTAACCACACTTGAAATCGATTTTGCAATTATTCCCTGATCGGTGTTCATAATGCACCGGAAGAGTTCAATTAGTGGAAAGGTCATCAAAATATTAACATGTAATTTCTCCTACAATTTTAAAGAATTTCTTTTCATATTGGTAAACGGTTTGCTGTCAGTAACTTCCCATAACAATTCCTTCAATACGCACGCTCAGAATCCATTATTGTCACGCCGTGACAATAATCTTTCTAGTTTGTTGTTGTTGTTTTTATAATTGAATGGGAAATTGTGAGTGCCGCAAAGACCCATGCAAAAGTGGAAAACAGTAATAGTACAGCAAGCACGCACACACGTACAAAAACACGCACACACGTGCGCACATACACACACACGCGCACATACACACGCGCGCACTCACACACACAGTCACAGACACACACACACAAACACACACACTATTCAATTATCAGTAATTTTTCGAAAGTTACTTAAACGCATCTGTTTTTAGGGCCTTAACTTTTCATTTAGACCAAATGTAAATTTTTTAGTAAATTACTGTAACATGATTTTAAAATCCAAAATGTCTTGTTGAAAAACTCCAAGCATGTAGTATACTAGGTTGTCGAAAGTGGTTCTATGACTGAAGCCGAAAGATGTCAGAGGCCAAAATAGTCTCGGCATCAACCCAGGGCCATAGGCCTATGCTTATAAAGAATGATCAATGTAATTTTGGGGTTTGTTGACTCCTTTTGCCGAGGAATTATATGGAACCGGACGTCAAGAGTCTCACTTGGTGAACAATAATAACAAAATGAAAATGAACCAATAAAATTAGACTTGATTTGATAACTGCAACTCTCGATCAAAACTCGGTCAAGCAGGCAGTCGGAAATTCTCAGTGCAAACTCTAGCGGCTAGTCTCGGGGTCGCAACCTCTAATAATAGAATACACAGGTCACGTGCGGGAGTTGGCATTCCAGGGTTAGAGTTTTATAGTTTGGAATAGTTCCTTCAAATGTACTTTCCATGGCAAATTGTGAAGCATGTTTCCAAGCCATACTATTAAAATTATGTCACTGAAGAGCTATCAAGACAGAAACTAACAGCCGATTTCACAAAGGTGGTTTAAGACTTAAACCTGGTCTTCCTAAACCTGGTCTAATTTTAGACCTGACTTGCATTTCACCAAGTTGGTTTAAGAGTCTGAAAGCTTGGTTTTGCTAGGCCAGGAAGCTGGTTCAGTAAAACCAGGTTTAAAGTATTAAAGGCTAAAGGCACCCCACTGTGTCGAGCTGGGTAAACCCAACAAAGAAACTAGTGACGTGCTTCAATGAAACCTTGATCACTTGGGTATACAATGGCATACACTAGTAGAATCAGTGCAGACAGTTACGAAAAAGGTCTAAAAGCTTTTCTCATGAGGAAAAATTTAATTTCTGTGCCCAACACACATAAATTAAAGAACATGCTCATGATTAGATGTAACATGATAAATGCTAAAAAATTATTTCCGTGTCATTTTAGTGTTTATTTTTCGCGGCCAAAGGGGGGGGGGGCAAGACCCCTTCCCGGCAACATTAAATCAGAGAACAGTGGAGGTGGAACGCAGAAAAATGAGAATATGCTGTCTTTAGTCAAATCCGTAGCGCTTACGACGATGACGCCCTACTCGACCAATCGTATTCTGAGGAATCCGCAGGACACACTCCAGCATGTACTGGTCTACGCATATAGGCGGATCCAGGGGGTCATAGTGTCCAGAGCCCCCCCTTTTCCCTTGATTTTAGTGATATCAAATCTATAACTTTCAAATTATTGACTTGGTCTCCCTTTTCAAAAAGTCCTTGACCCCCCCTTTAAAAAATCCTAGATCCGCCTCTGCTACGATTGATCTTGTGTCGTAGTAAAACTGAATATTGAAAAAAGTCTATTTTCGCTCTCAATCTGTGTCGCAAATGTACTCCGCAGCATCATTCAGTTGTACCCATACCATGGAAGTCTGACATATTTAACAGTTAAACCTGGGTCTGACCAAGTCTAAAGTTAAACATGGTTTATGATCTTAATACAGGTCTAAAGAATATAGACATCGTTGGTGAAATGAAAACGGACTTAGACCAGGTCTAAACTGGAGTTAAACCAGATTTTACTAGACCACCGGTGTAAAAGTTAAACCACCTTTATGAAATGCAGATTATCTTTAAACCTGGTCTAAGTCCAGTTTAAACCAGGTTTAACTTTAAACCACCTTTATGAAATCGGCTGTTAATGTGCACCTCGAACACTGCAGTCAAATTGCACGAAAATCGACAAGTGCCGACGCATCTCTGCCACAAATCTTTGAGTCATAGTTCGTTAAGCTCTGCTGAGCCGTTTTGAAATAATTTTGGACAAGGAATATTTCGTTGAAAACAGGATGTAACGGCACATAAATTAGTCCAAAAATCTAGTGGTGCTGCTGCACCCCAACCTTATTGACAAGTTCCATCAGAATATGTCAAGCCGCTTTAACAATTAGCGACAGAAAAAGAAAATCGTGTGGATGCATAAAGGTGCTATGTAGTGTCCAACTTTTGTCGACTATTGCCTCATAGGTGAGTTTTATATGCGCATACATGTACATCAGACAAAAGGATTCGAAAACAAAAGCAAAGAAATGCGTCCACTACGACAGTGCCGTAAACAGTATGCTTCTTGGAGTGTTCATACTATCCAACAACAAACAGGATATCCAATTCACCCTGCCAACGTCACTGGTTGACTAACAACAGCTTCACGTAAAAAAATCCTTTGTTTCCATCGTATATCTCGATCATCTATGTTGATCAGTGGGAAATGAAAGGAGCGTACGTCACAATTTTTCATTTGATTGTTGCTGCAGCCGTAAGCAGTGCAAAAAGATACATTGCTTTTTATGGATTGGAACTGTTATATTTGCTGGTGTGCACATGCCCATTTGGACCGCTGCAGCCCATGAAACAACGATGTCCGCTACTGGCTGTTCAAAACATTTTGCAGTAAGGTACAATCTTAGTCGCCAAAAAACAAAATCGCCAAATAGGGAGCATGGGCGGCGCACCATAGAGGTCTGCAGGGGATGTAGCCTCCAAATTTTTTAAAGCTTCGCCGCCTATGGTATATAGGCGTTGCACCACAGGGGGGCTGGGGGGCTTTAGCCCCCACATTTTTCAGGGCTCCGCCACCCATGGGGTGAGCCAGAGTAGTCGTGCTCGTCCAAAAATCAAAGTCTGTCGCGGTCTTCTCATCAGAAACACATCTGCTGACGATCCTTTCAGTGACTTGATGGATAGAGAAGCGGAATCCGATGCCAAAAGTGGAGTGGAATTTTTTTTAAAAAATGGTTTCTAGGTGGCGGCGAATACGTCAAATCCGTAAGAAAAAACGAAGAAAGTGTAGCCGTATCTTTAGAAATAGCATGTTTACCACATTTCATAAAAAATCTTCAAGGAACTCCAACGATACAGAGTCAAACTCAAAATAAATTATAATTGCCACTACACCATCGCTAAAACGTGGACGCATGACGGTAACGTAACAATACAGCTGCATGATAACAAGATAAAGCAGGTTTCATCAGAAAGTGACCTTGTGTTAGAAAACTGCAAAGTTTAAGTCGTATTCTGCTCTCTCGTCTTATTGTAGTTCATATCCAATTACTCACTGGTGACATCCCTCACTTTGTTTGCGTTCACTCACCCCACCCCCCATGTCCTGACAGGATCAGGTAATTGTCCTGTCCACTGATACTTATTCAGTTTTCTCCCTTATGTAATACCAGATCACGCTCAAGTTACCTCTCTATCAGTGGTGGTGCACTCTATACAGGTCCGTAGCGATCACAACACCTTATACTGACCACAGGCAATGGTAATGCATTGAATTCTTAATCTGCATCTAAATCATTCATGTTTGGAGCATGGGTTTTGTTGCTTGTTGCTTCTTACAGTTCCCCAGTTGCACCCTTACCAAAAATGTAATATAGTATCTTTGCAACTGCCTACAGTATGTATTAATGTGGTATTTTTGGTTGTCGTTAAAACATGTTTCCCACATTTTAATTGAATATGTGACGGAATTGTACATTGCATGATATTCACATAAGACAATAATTCTTATATGTGAGCTCAGTCCTTAGTGGCTGTCCCTTATATAATTTTTTTTTCTCTGACTGTTGTGTTTCTCTGAACGTTGGTTTTGTGGACAACTCCATACCAAATTGTCTGTCAGGATAAATTTACTCGTCACTGATTTTGTGTGTCATCTCTGTTCGGTCATGTTATTGACACCTCTCACTCTCTATAATATTGATTTTAATTTCTTGGCACTTGTTCTGTTCTCTGTCAGTCAGGTGCAGAATCTACAACTACACTGTACATGTGATTTTTGTTGTGGGTTTCAGATTGATTCCCCAGGTTATTTTTGTTTTAGCTTGCCCGTAAAAAAAAATGACGCTGAGCACTGTCTGTCACCATAATTTAGTTTATAATGAGTTTCAAGTTGAAATAATCCCGGTGAAAACTGGTGTTTTAATCTGTGAGAAAGTTTACTTCAATTCAGAAGACACCACCGAACACATGAGCTGATCAGTCATTACTAGGTGGCCTATAGTGGTAAGAACTCATAGCCTTTTATCAATTCTAAAACGTGTTACAGCTAAGTTATCCATAGTGAGAGATCTTCAATACATCTTTTTTTTGTTTTATTCAGCGAATTTGTTTGTTCAAACTCTTATTTTTCACCTTCTTTTGTCCATTACTATTTGGTCATATTTCCTCTGTACATATCTTTAGGTCAATCATTATCTATGTGTTTTGTATTCACTTGCAACAGAACTAACTGGTTTCCCAAGATTGAATTTATATGTTGTGCTTTTCAACTAAGTTGCTATCTATGTACCTGTAAGCGAGACTATGATATAATTTTGATTTTTAAAAATGACTCACCTAATTGTCCTGACTACCTTATTCATTTAACAACCCTTGAATTTTCAACAAGCATTGGTGTATTAATTGTTAAATACGGCTATCCTTTGAGTGCCTCGAGTAGTGTGAGTTTCTCTGGTCTTACAATGTTTTCCCCCGCATGGTCACAGTTCAATTCTTCTCACCGGCATCGATTGAGATATCATGCTATGCGGGTTCAGCTTACTGATGTGTCTTACTATTGTTTACATAACACCTGTATGGATTACGGAATCGTCATTGGCATGTGCCTCCTTTTAGCTGGCGATGTTGAAGAAAATCCTGGGCCTGAAGATAATATTACCTTTAAAATCTTATTTTCAAATATTAACAGCATTAAATCCAACAATTTCTCCAGATTCCAACTTCTAAAAAACTTTGTTCTGTCTTACGATTATATGATTGTCGCTCTTTGTGAAACTTGTAATGTTACAAAAGACGACCTTGATAATGAACTAATCATTCCTGGTTACAGTGTAGCTTATCACAGTAACAGTGGCCGTGGCATCATCTTATTCACTAAAAACACACTCTCATTTAAATTATGTCCTAGCTTAACTTGTCCTCAGTTATGCAACTGCTGGATCGAAATTTATTTCAATCACAGAAAAATTTACTATGGGTTGTTTTATCGCTCACCTTCCCAATCTTCAACTGAAAGAAAACTCTACTTCAAAGCCCTAGCCGATCAGTTAGCGGAACTTAACCGCAATAGCGTTAGTATAATCATAAATGGTGATTTCAATGCCCGAAACTCTACATCGTACAATGATGATCATGACAATACGGCCGGTGTACAATTGTTTGATATCTTATTGTCTAATGACTGCATACAACTAATTAATGATCCAACCCGTATCACCGACGTTTCTCATTCATGTATTGACCTCTGTATAACAAACAATTTGAGTATCATTGACTCATGTGCTGTACTACCTCCTGTTGGCAATTCTGATCACCACACAATCGAAACCACTCTAACACTTAAAAAACCGGTTAAGGAACAACACACCACTTGAACCAATTGGAAATATGATCAGGTCGACACCGATAAACTGCGTCAGGATATCACCAACTCAGACTGGGATTCCATATTGAACACTGGCGACATTGATGACACTGTTTCACTCTTCACTACTACCCTCTATGAAATTTTAAAAAACAACATCCCATCAACTGAAAAGATAATTAAACACAACAGCCAACCTTGGTTCAACAATAATGTTAAACGGGCAATCCGCACAAGAAACAGACTTTACAGCTCTTTCAGAAGATCTAACAACACTATAATCTACAACAGATACAAGGAGCAGTCACGTCTTGTTGAAACTTTAGAAAATCAAGCCAAAGCTGATCACCGACACAAGCTTTTTCAACAAATTAACAGCGCAAGGAAGAACTCCAAAGAATACTGGAACATCATCAATAAAATACGCGGCAGTCAACAACAATCCTCCTATCCTGTCATCAACTATAATGGTAACCTAGCCTCAAGTAGTAGTGACAAGTGTGATTTGTTTCTCAAATTTTTCACGAACAAAAGCCACATTACACCAACTGAAGTAAGTAACTTTCCCTTTCTTCGTGAACGTTGTCTCAATCAACTGTCTGACATCCCGGCTAATCAAACTGATGTCCGGAAGTATCTCAATGAAATTGACCCCAATAAGAATGATGGCACAGCTTTAATAACCAGCAAGATGATCAAAATGATTGCCAACGAAATTACCATGCCCCTGACCAATCTGTTTAACAAACTTCTTCAGCTAGGCATTTATCCGTCTTCTTGGAAACATGGAATTATGGTCCCCATACACAAAAAAGGCTCCAAAACTGAAATTTCAAATTATCGCCCAATAACATTACTTAACACCCTGTCCAAAATCTTTGAGAAGATCATTGCTCAAAGTATTCTTACATTTCTCAAACAAAACAACTTGATCTATCATCGTCAATTTGGTTTTTTGCGTGGGAACAGCACCGTGGCACAACTTGTTGAAATAGTACATGAGATTCATTTACATTTTGAGAAGGGAGAGAGTGTCAGGTCCATTTTTCTAGATATAGCTTCTGCTTTCGACTGTGTCCCTCACGACCTTCTACTTCACAAACTTCGATCCTATGGCATTACTGGTAATCTTTTAAACATGATCACCTCATATCTCTCCGAAAGAACATACAGTGTTCGTGTCGATGGCGTACTTTCAATTTTATCCCATCCTGGATTTGTAAACGCAGGTGTACCGCAGGGTAGCGTATTGGGCCCTCTTCTCTTCTTGGTTTATATTAATGACCTTCCTGATAACCTGTCATGTAGCACATACCTTTATGCAGATGACACGGCGCTTTTTTACCCCTTCGCAGGGAGCAGCCCTGAATGTTCTTTGCAGCTTCAACACGACTTAAATAAACTAAGCTATTGGTCACAAGAATGGAGAATGAATTTTAAACCAGAAAAAAGCGTTGACCTTACCTTCTCCAAATCTATTAATGCTCTCTTCCTTGTTGACCCGTCTTATGACCTTAAACTTAATGATGAAATCATTCCTAGAAAACAGTCGCACAGACATCTGGGTATACTGTTAGATGAAAAACTCTCATTCACCCCTCACGTTCGGGAGCTCGTACAAAAAACTCAGGAACTAATTAACCCACTTAAGCTTGTCTCTCGTCATCTGAATTCTACACATTTAGAAGTTTTGTTCAAGTCCTTTGTACTTCCACACATTGATTATTGTGATATTATATATCAGTCTGCCAATACGGGTGCACTCCAACATTTGGAGAAGTTACAATATCAAGCCGCCTTACTCATAACTGGAGCTTACAGGGGATCCAATAGTGTTAAGGTTTTGAATAATCTCAAGTGGCCCAAACTGTCTACTCGACGCAATCTTCACATGACCACATTTACGTTCAAGGTAATAAACAATGTCAACAACGTGTCTGTCAAAAAAATATTTGATCTATATATTAGACAAGGCCATCGTAGTGATTTGAGATTCTCCACCCCATATGCAATTCCTCCGTCGTTCAGTCAGGCATTCAGAAGGTCTACAGTCATGATGTGCATCAACAACTGGAATTCTCTTCCAGTCTCTGTTAAGGAAAGCAACTCTTTTACGAGTATAAAAAATAATTTTAGAACTGTTTTTCATAATTTTGATAACTCAACACCCTTGACTCAATTCTCCCTTACACGCGATAACGAAATAGCATTGTACAGATCAAGATGTGGCCTTTTCCTCAACTCTGACAAGTTCAGGCACAACTTTATTAATGTCTCTCCAAACTGTAAATGTGGTGTCCATCAATCGTATCCTCATATTTTCTTCAAATGTCCCCTCATCGAATACCAGAGAGACTCACTCTTTCGTGCACTCAATGAAAATCAATCAATTGTTAACGCTCTCAATTCTTGTAATAATATCCCTACTAGAGTTACATTATTATTGAATGGTAGTCCTAACCTTGACCTCGTTCTCAACGAATTCCTCCTAAGCAACGTTAGTAAATTTTTATGTACCGTTTATCAATATTGTTGCATCTGATTTCCCCACATGAATCTGTACATATTTTTGTTTTTATATATCTGTAATAGCCTATCTAAGTATTGGAATACTTATTTTAGATACTACTTAATTGTACATACCTCTATGTATATTAGTTTCATTTATGGATTGTTTACAACCCAGATATAATGCTTCGCGGTTTCTGGGTTTGTTATTATTTCTTTGTATGTTCTGTGTATCCATGAATAAATATATATCACTTTGAAAAAAAATTGCCACTACACTATGGGGGCAGAACGGCAGTCTGGTCAGACATTCGTCGCCATCTGTCGCCAGTTTCATATGAACGCATTTGCCGAATGTTATTAATTACAGCATTGGATGCTCAGCCAGAGATGACACAATGTAGAGGGCACATAAAATATAGGGCGAATTATTGAATTTCAAGTTGTGTGAAGCACGAGTCATCATCAGACAGGTTACTAAAGGTTCTCTGATTGCTTCAGGAAAAATCAAATACATTGGTTGCTGCTTTATGTTATTGTTTGGGAGTCGTGTGTTGAGGACACAGTGTTGGAGGACTCGGGATTTTAACCTAGCACAAGTGATCAATTTTGATCTTTCAAGAACGAATTGTGGATAATTTCATTTAATATAGCACAATTTCACCCAACGCGGTAACACGAATGTAGGTAGGACTGAACAACGTGTCTGTGAAGCGATGTAAAGTTCATTTGTAACACGAGTCTATTGAACGCAGAGAGGAAGTCCACGCTGGCAGCAGAAAGCGCGGCTACATACTCTCTTCCACAGTGCTACAAAAGCTTTTCAGTATAGATGGGGTCGTGTCAGAGGGTAGCGGCTACACTGCATGTACGTCCACCGGTGTGGTGTGGGTTTTCAAACTCGCCATATTCACTTAACGAGTAAAAGAGTTTAGAAAGATCAGGCTAAAGGAATTTACAAGGTATCGGGAGAAAGTAACCACTGCTCTCCTCAAATCTGGCATACGGAAAAAGCTGCAATGAGGCACCTACAGGCGTATTGGGCGTTTGGGAAACTAAAACAATTGGCGACCTTACCCAGCTCACCACGGAGATACGACTTGCCTTTTTATCGTTGAACTCTTTTTCCTTGCATTTTGCACTCAAGCGGTTCAGCAAGAACGTCTTTCCTGCGCCCCAACTTCCGTAGATCCCGACCGTAGCGCCATTTGAAACACGCTCGTCCAGTACCATCTCTGCAAATGCTTCGGCGTAGGTGTCATACCCAAGTTTGTCATCTTTGTTTGATGGTCCGTCGTTGGCTATACTCCACTTCGGATCTGTGATCTAAGAACAAATTTGTTATCATCAACCATTTATTCAAAACACCGTCAACAGAGGTAAATGTACACGCAAATCTACGCCAACAGGGATTAGTGCATTTGCTCTATCAGCAGTTTTTTTCAGTCGACGAAAATAAGGCTTCTGTTATATAAAATGTCGTAAGTGGGACGATGAAATATGAGACGATTGCAACTTCCATTTTAACTTGCACGCAGTCCATTATTGTGGTTCGTGACTTCAGGCGATTGTCAAGTTGAATGCTATACAGCTATTGAATTTCTTCGTGGTCAGTATGTTGGTCGTCAGACCTTAACAATGTAATCACGACAGAGGCAGAGCCCAAGGACATTATCACATTTTTGCGTCTGAAAAACCTACATATTGACCGATTGTATAAGTCAATAATATTTTATTATGTAATAACATCCGGTAAGTAATTTACTGATAGAGGATACTGTTCGTTTGTTGAAAATGTGTTCTTTCGTTTATTAAGGTACGAGTTTTTACCCACAAGGTAGAGTATTTGAAAATGTGCTTGTCAGCAGGGTCAGCGTGCACGCGAAAGTCCGTGCAAGTGACACCAGTGAACCATAGACATCTAATTTTCAAATGTTTATGCAGTCAACATCTTAGTCTTTTAAAACATAAACTCTTAGATTTGAATGACTGCAGTCACGCGCGGCTGAGGTTGCATTGCGCATGCGTGGGATTGTTTGCACTCGTTAGGGTGTTTTTTGTTATGGAATCGGACTCTATATTTTTGAAATATTTCGAGGTCTATTGGCCCCAACATTATCAAGCGAAGGACCATCTGTTAAAAGCGATTCGGGAGGGTGGCCGTGGTTGTTACCGCTGCATCTAGATTTCTTTTAATAAGTGATTTGATACATGTATCTACAACACTAGATCAAAATCAATGAAATAAATCATATATCAACACAGATCATAGATAAAAACTCACTCCAGCAGAGAACTGAAAAATTATAGTGCAAACTCCCATGAAATCCCGAGGTCGCAAGCTGTAGCAATAGAATACATGGGTTACGCGGGTGAGTTGGTATTACTGTCTTATGGGTCTATGTTGAAAAGAAGCTCGTTCGATACAAGGTTCGCCATTGTTACTTTATATATGTTCATTATAACGTCGCACTGAAAATGACGAAAATGGCATAGAACGAGGGTGTTTATAAACACACCTTTTGTGCAGTAGCTCGACAGAGCGAACTACGATCCCGATGATGGAACTTTGTACTCACCAAGTGGTTTATATTTCACGCCTGTTTAAAGGCAAACGTGACATCAGAAGCTGGATAACCTCGGTGACGTGCTTGTGACGCAATGGTAAAGTAGCAGCATGCGATCACGCAGATGGCGAAATCGAATCACTAGTAGCTAAAAAACTCTTACACACGGATTAAAAAAACTTTTCACCTTCACTAGAGTAGCGGTCAATATGGATGTATGATTGTTCAGTCCAAAGAACGCTTGCTTACAATTTAGGCTTACGACTTTCAATAAAAGTAAACGGCCCCGATGTGCTCAATTGTGTGGCAGAAAATTTTTGGATATTGTATACATGCTCTGGATGTATTTATTAGCATGAAAATACAAACATTCTTCCACTGGACGAAAGTAATTACTCATTTTGTCGCTGTTTGTAGACGACAAGTCAACCATGAATTGACGAGGACGTCATCATAATAGTGGCAAGGTAGCCAATAAGACATGAGAATTTCATTCTCCACTTCAGAAAAAAAGCAACTGCAATCTCGAACACTGAAAAAAGTGCCAGCCCCCCTATGGTGTGCCGCCTAAGTTTCAGGGCTTTGGAAGGTTTAACAGTTAATTACTCTTCAGACTTGGCTTTACAATTTGGCTTGTCGCGGTTTGTCATTTTTAGGCGTCGAGTATAGTCTCAAAGGATGACGAACTGCATTTTTTTTGTCACAAATCACTTTTCATCCAAGTTAGGAACAAATTGAGACCAATTTATAATTGTGAAAACGTCGCTTATTGGACGGAACAAAGGTTTATACCCGCCTTGTTGATCGGAAGATTGTTCTACGACACGTTTAGAATTTCCAACAATACCTCTCTTGTAATGTTTTGGGACGACGCTGACCGAACTTATGTTCTAGCACATAAACGTTAGTGGTTTTGCTTAGATACTTGGGTTAAAAGCTGCTATTTGACACCTATGGAGGTTTCTTTTGAACTGCGATTTACCCAGATTGTCCGAAAGATAAAAAGCAAAGATTACTATTTTTGCGTTCTTTCAAGTAGATTTAACTATTTACCATTACATTCAGCCTGATTATTTGTTCTGTTGAGGTGTATACTGAAATCCTGTGCGAGCAATTTGAGAAATCTATATGTCCATTCCGCCAATGAAGGTTAATTCGGCTGAGCACTCTATTTGGTTACACTAGTTATCATAATTCACTATAACCTCGTAGCCAACACAGTAACTCCATGATAATGGCATTGCAATAATTAGTAACTTGTTTCAGGACGACTCAGAGGACCCCCTCTCTTGGGGGCGATTTCGGGATCGTTTTTCATGTCTGGAAAATTAGGTTAAGATGAACTTAAGTTCTAAATTTCTATCTTTTACTTTTTAAATCGATCACTAGTTAATATTGCATTAATCACATTATAATATTTCAGTTAGTTTTACCGTTTCTTTCCATTTGTCGCCTTCAGGGTCCTGCTGGTTGTCTTCTCCTATAAATGTAACACATTGTACAAGGAGTTAGGTTCTCAAATTATAGTCATAACCCACGTTCAACTTTATGTACCTGTATATACCTCAGAAAAAATGCCTAATTTTTGCTAACTTCGGTACACCATAGGCCTGTCTCAGAAACGGCATGTAAACTAAAAATGAAACAACCAGATATTATATTGGAGGCAATGTTCTCTTAAACGCAGTTAAGCATCGTTTGTAAAATGCACCACTTTGGCACGAGAGGTGGTCAAATATCCTATTTTTTAGAATTTCCATGAAAAAATGAACAAAATTTGCACAAAACGAAAACGGAATGATAATTCAAAATTTTTAGCAGAATTTTTGAGATTTTCAGCATTTCTATCAAAAGAAATTTGATCACGCGTTAAATGATTTACACATAGTATTAATTAAAGTCAATAACAGTGTAAGTGTGTACATGTAAGTCAACCAATTTGAAATCGTAAACTTCAATCTGGATTACACTGCAAGGCAAGCTAGAGACGGTGAATCTTCCTTCCCAGTCAATTGATGAATACCACTGGTAAGTAGTGTCATGCAGTGTAATTAGGAAGGGAAACTCGCTGGCACAAAAAAACAAAAACAAAAAGGGCTCCACATCAAAACAATGTTTTTCAAAGAGGGTCCGTAAATATCGAAACAAGAAATATCGAAGAAAAGAAATGATCAACATTCTTTGTTACCATCAGGGTCTACAATTATTAATATAAAAGGAGATTAAATATGAAAGGATAATTTTAATACGTGCAAAAAGAGGGGCAATTGACATCATTATTATTTGCCAGAAACTGCTTCCTTAAGTTGATAATTCGAGCTTTGAATTCTCTACTTGTTGCCTCTTTGATTAAACAAATTTGCTCAAGAATATGTGTGCAGTTCAAATCCACTTGTTTAGACTTTTTAAAAGTATAGTACAGTGCCCGAATTCAAGCTTAAGTAAGCGATATGGGACACATTTTTTCAAACTAAGGACATCTCACAAAATAATGCAAATCTGACAATGATAATCACCAAAAGGTATAACTGGAGCGCACAATGGGCTACTCAGTGGCGATAGTAAGACAACGGTCCTACATGTACAAAACACGCGTGCAGTTAGTCACGTGGACCCTTTAAAGGCACTATTTCCGCTTCATTTTTGTTAAAAACTTCATGAAACGGATCTTTACGCAAACACTTTTATTCGANCAAAACACCGTACCTCTACATGACACCTACTAACAAATACAGTGTACCTGATCGATTTAATGACAAACAATGTGTAGGTGAAAATTGAATTTCATTATACAACTGGTTTCCTCTAAGTTCATTTAATCACTTGTATGATGCTAAATTATAAATGTAACTAAATTAAATCATAAATGCCATCCACATACAACCTTACTCTAGAACGTAACTACTGGAATGCGTTGTAGCAGGAAGAGATCTCTTCCTGGTTGTAACTATGTTTTACAGTTGCGTGGATGCTATTCAAACTAGTGCAGCTTACCCAACTACTGACAATTTACTCTTCGAGGTAGGGTAACTTGCTGTAGGGTACCTTGTACCACTTCTAAATTCTTGAGTGATAGCAAATCTAGGGCAAAGGGGAAGCATTATCATGTGCGATTACCGATTACGTACAGAAGAGTTTCCTTTTGTGTCCCATACTCCTATCTGCTGTTCATTGTCATGCACAGAGTGACAACTTACGTCTTACCCTATTTATTGGTTGATATATGTGTTTGTTTGTGTGTGTGTGTGTGTGTGTGTGTGTGTGTGTGTGTGTGTGTGTGTGTGTGTGTGTGTGTGTGTGGACATTCCACTTAAAATTGGGGTAAGTTGCACTAGCTGTTGTGTGGACGGTACTAAAATGTTCAGTCTCATAGACAGAGATATCATTGTGTTATTGGGATATTTCATCAAAGACAACATGGTAATAGAGATGACAAAATAAATGTATTTGCCAGAGCACCACTTACTAAATTCAACTACTTACTTATCCAAACGGGGCAGAAGAGACGATACAAATTAATGTAGATCCATGCTTGATGGTCGTGTGCAGTCGTCATCAGGTGGTGTTTCTTTGCTATGACATTCGTCCCCGCAAGAAGAAGTACCGCATTGTACTTTCCTGAGATGTCTCTAACAACGAAAAAAGAGAAATCACTGTGTTAACAAACTTCAGTCAACTTTTGAAAAGCGTGCAATAAAAAAGTCGACCATTTACATCTCATCAGTGACTTCAACTTTGAACTTGTTCTGCTTTATGCTAGTAACATAACATAACTAGGAACCTCAAAAAATCAAAACCCAAGAATTTGGTTGATCAGTGAGTTTATACTTTTAATAAAGAATCACTCCTCGAATTAATGGTAGTTTTCTTTATGTTATTTGCTGGTAATGGTAAGAGTTTTCCATGTTAGCAAGAACAAGTTTTAAAGACTGAAATAAAAGGCAATATTTAATTTCCGGTTTTAAGCCCCTTATACAGGATGAAATGTACCTCTAACACTGCTGTAGTGTTAAACTTACCATCTGAGCAAAAACTTACAAATTGTCCAATATATACTTCCAAGTAGAGGCTGATGGTTCTTTTGTTCTTGATGTACTTGAAAATACTGTGATCACCTTTACCTGGAATAAATAAGTTAAAGTGTTTGTAATAGAATCAATAATTTCCATGACAAACTAATAGCATTTAACAAAATTTGCAACAGTTTAACTGTGAAAGCCATTAAGTATTCCAAGCTATATTAAAAAACTAATGATTATTTTTCTCTTTATTATCAAAACATAAGACGTAGAAGTCTCCCAAATAATACTAGAAGCATGAGTACACTAAATGTTTTCCAATCAGCTGCTCATGAATTCTTCACAACTCTGTCAATGTAACAGTTGCGACAACTCTCAGATATTGCCTTAAAACCCAAGCTCATATGTGTACTCCCTCTATTGGTAGATAAGCCACCAACCTCATCCTGGCTCTGTACTATATCGTATACATGTAAATATTTGTATTTAGTCCCATTGTCGAAAACTATCACTTATGCTAATGTTAACTAGTTATATCTTAAACCCAAACTTTTTTACAAATGACAGTCCACTGTTATCTAAATTCCAATACAACCTGTGTGTGGACTGTAAAATACTGTGGCCAATTAAGTCATGTACAGTTACCACTGAGAGACTGCCAGTTCCTTGCAAGATCAAAGGGCAGTCAATAAGTGGCCTAAATCACAATTTAGTTTTTTCAACAAACCCCAGAATTGGTAAGTGTAGGTATAGGTAAAGCGTACATTATAAATCAGGATGTGGGTAGATACAACAAAAGAGACATTAGCACAAGTGCTACTTACAAACAGAAAATACATGTTTAGAAATTATTTACAGAGAGGTACATATGGAAGAAGACATACATATTGCGCAAAACATACATTACTATGTATACAAGCCATAGACAAAAACCTAATGGTTGAGTTGTAAACGTACTTCCAGTGAATTTTACGAGTCTGTTAGCCACTCGCTGATGGGAAATTGCCCATTGGCTGAATGGTTAGCACCAGTTTTATGAGGGTTGCGGTTCAATACCCTGAGGTTGGGCAAACTCGGCTATAACTACAATTGCCAACATGACACAAAAAACATGACATGACACAACACTGAAACGGTTCTAGCACATAGTAATTAACATCATTGATTCAGGCAACAATATGTTCCAGAGAAACACTTGAACTGAGATGTAATAATTTTACGGACTCACCCTCATTCTCATTTGATAATTTATTGCAGTTCAAGCGTCTGGAAGTCTACAACCAAACTTATGAGTTACTGGAACACTTATATAATATGAAAATTAATACCTAACGAACAGTTACTAAGTCTAAGGTTACAAAACAATTTTCTCAGTACTCTAGACCATAGAGACATCTTAATACACTATGTGATGTCTATGCCCTAGACCTTTTTTAAGGCTTTAAACACGGATCTGCAAACTACTAATCAATGACAAATTATGCACTACTAAGTAATTATGCCTTTACAACTGTAATCTTGAACACGCTAACAATGGGGCTGTGTCGCTGCTGTACTTGTGGTGATTGAATGTGTGGGTGTCTGCATGTAAACAACTGGTAAAACATGGAATTGTTATCAAAATACGTCGTCGTGCTAAGCCTTATTACTGCTAATTTCCCTGGTGCAAGTCTTTGACAGGTGGCCACAAATTCCCGAAAGACCTAAGGTTACTATATTCGTGGACAATTGCGGTCAAAAGGGTCAACTAATTGACAAAAAGTGTGTGGATGCTGAAGCCCCGTGTGTGCTCTATGACTATGCAGTTCCATTCGGAGACTACACAACATCACTTGGTAAGTTTATAGCAATCAAGTTTCTATCAACATCGTTTGGTGATGTTATCCCCACCAGTTACCCCACTGAATAACAGGCTTATTGAGTGGAACTAGTGTTTCTTTTGGGAAATTCACCCGATGCCGGGTAGGCTAGCAGCACACATTCATATTGTCCTGGGTGGGAGTGCTCCCAAAATAAGAGGTGTATGGTACGTGATGCACAGAAGTCAAGGGTGACTTTTTCACAGCAGTTTCTCTTCAAAACTATGCTGTTTCCAATAAAATTCTCTAGATGTGTGAGTTTCCTTATTTTATCGCAGCCTCCACCCCCAGGACTACCAGATCAGTTATCGAATCAACATGAATAAGCCTTAATTCAGTAAATGTCGTAACATTGTATTGGAAGAAAAATTGACACTTAGAATGAATTTTACTTGTTGAGATCACATTTTAAGTGTCATGAAAAATACGCATTGTTAAAACACTTTTAGCCTGTTTCACATATTTTAATTCAGATATTAAATAAGACTTGGGTACAAAGGTTATTAGTTTCTACACATAAACATGAAGATGAAACGTCAAGTATGTTCTGCCTTACAAAAGTAGTTTTGTCTTGTCTTTTCCTTTACAATTTGCTAATATTTCTCCGACTATTCTGTTACAGGTGAGCGAAAACAACTGAAACCAACCGCCCGAGTTTACCTTTGGACAAAGTGAAAAGCAATCCTTCAGCAATAACCTGAGAGAATTGAACATAATTCAGAAATTAGCACTTGATATGCCTGGTTATGGACTCCGTCGCAATTTTGTTTCTTTCTGTGCTTTTTCAGTTTGCCATTTGTTTTTAAATACATTGATAATTGTTTATTCTCAAATCTTGTGCATGGCAGAATCTTATCCAGCTAGCTACAATTGAAAACATACAATGAGACAATCAGTCACTGAATGTCATTTTCCCATAATGTGTACCAAATTGAAAAGTTTTTACCAATAGTATAAAGCCTTTATTCTGAAAGGAAAATTTAATGTCACTCAGCTTTTGGCTTTCATTGCACTGGGATTTAGTTTCAATGGCCTATAGAAGCGCTTGTAAAAAAGGTCCAGTTTCCACACATGGATTTCTTTCATGTAACCTCATTCAGCCTCAATAACATCCACAATTAGACCCTTGAAGGTAAACACAGCAGCATATCACTTGAATCGCTTTGAGCCCAAAATCAGACCCTTGAAGTAGACCAGAGTGTCTCTAGGTCTTCTTTAGCTTCAGTCCCTCATGTTTCTTCCAGGAAAGGAAATAAGCTATTGTCCACACATGACTCATTGCCTATGAAAGGGCATCCTCACCAACAAGGCTTACTTGTAGCAGTCAGATATAGTTCGTCTGAATACACAGGCACTCCACACACATTGTCTTATGGTAACTTAGTACTGCGATTCACATTTCTCCAGGGCCACTGACTTGTACATTGTGCCATGCAGCACTGCTGGTGTTTGGAAGTGCTGTGGGAAGAGAACGGAGTAACAAAGCTTGTCTATGATACAGCTTGAAGTGGCTTTAAAATGTCACTGAACCTAGAACAAATATTGAAATGTGAATAATTAAGTACTCCAGATTGGGTCAAAAACGTTATCCCTGTTGTTCAAAAATATATGGTGACTGCTCTATAGTTTCACATAAAATTATGACTATTTTCAGAAACCAAGGGTGTATATAAAAGTAATGCATAAAACTGTCTTTATTTTTTATTCCTAGTCATAACAATTCTTTAAACGCATCACTTGTCCGCAAAATCTACAAGCTTTTTTAGACGTCAAACCTTTGTTACCCATTTTCAAGCCTTTTTAATTTTGATACTTTCAGCAATTTTAAACTCCGATTACAGGTTCATGGGTCTGTCAGGAATACTTCTAGTCTAAGGTTGAGGGAACCGTTTCTCAGACTTTTAATTTTTCTTCTAATAGAGGATATGATGATTTGGGTCATTTAAAAATGATGATTAATCTTTCTGTTGTTTAAGAGTAATTACAAATCGTAAGGCACCATAAAAATGCAATTTTCACAAAAATGGCAGGCATTTGAATTTATAATGACTTGCAACATTTCAAGGCATGAGTTAAGACTATTCAGTCACTGTGAATTCAGAAAATGTAATATATTTTCATGGGTTTATAATTGATACAAGTAGCAAAACAGTTTCAAGAAATCAACTTGAAGGGTACTTCATGAAGGTTAAGAATTACCTCACCATGCTCTTTTCCCCAAACATGTATTACCTGTTATTTCCACACATTCAGTTGTACCAAATATTACAACCCCAACCCCCCATGCCAATCCCCCGCTAAGGACCTGAATAAGAAAATTAACAAAATGACTTACATACCTTTCTTTAAAAATAGCTGTTCCTTTTCAAAGGCTTTGTTCGTTGCCTCCAATATTGAAAGTAGGCTTTGACAAAAGATCTGCACTGGATGGGAAGATCTTGTTGGTTAGCTGCAGTCAAATGCTAAAAAGCAATTTTTGTCCATTCAGGGACGGTGCAGAAGCAATGCCCTCAAACCTAAAAACCAAAGGTTACGTGAAAACAGACGTGACAGATTTCCATTTCAACGTGTAATAGATTTCCAGAAGATATATGATAGGGAGTAAACAAATAGTCTAATGTGATAGGTATTTGTCATGTACCCCGCTTTGCCATTGGGCTTGGATTGTAACCTGTATCGAGTTGACAGCATAAAAATTCAGTATTGATTGATGTAACTGTCACTGATAAAGTGTTAGAAATCATTCCAAACAATAATAATGTTTTGATGTACGAAAAGATCCCGATTGCTACGTCAAGTATCGTATCGCAAAGAATTTAAGCCGACTGGCGACTGCCGCGAAGTCGACATCGGCGAGTACCTCAGTTAACAGGCATCGGTAGAATAAGCATGGAATAATCGTTAAAATAATCACAAACCTTACATTTGTATAAGGTCGTGCTTACTTCCTCTCATAGAAGCACCCTTTTCACGCAATCTCAGATTCAGTTGGCACGGTTGCAAGCCATTTCACCATGTATTTAAAGGGCTCACGAAATCGAGGCTGTTAATCCATCACCACGACTAGTACACGCGCGCCCTCTAGTTATTGTAGATTTTCCGAATAGCTCCATTAGAAGTAATCAGTAATTTTGAAACAGAAGACGCAAGGCAGGTAAATGTCGCTTGTATATTCGCTTTCAATCGCAGTCTGTTTCTGCACCAGCAAATGCCGGAATCAGAAAGAGGTCAAAGAGCTACATCCGGTAATACGCTATCTCGGCGCCTCGCTGGTTCCCTGCGTGCTCAGCCCAGCCAGCAGTGCTGGCGCGGCTACCGCTCTACCTAGCGGTACGCAGGGAACCAGCGAGTCTGGGCGCTAGATGTCGCGAGAGTAAAAAAAAGTTATGCTTTTGCGAGTGGGTAAATGAAATTCCCAGTCTCACCGTGATTTGTGTTTTGGAGTGACGCAATTCAATTGAATGAACCGAGTTGTCTTGTACCAAGATTTACTGTGTCTTCGTAAAGTTTAAAAGCACCACACCTTCACGACATTGGTAAAGGTGTTTTCAGCCTTCAGAACGTGAGCATTTTTACTATTAATATTGTACTAAACGTTTTGTGAGAGGGGGTCTTGCGCGAGTGGCATATGACGTACATATCCCCAGCCGCCAGCGTGCGCAGTGTGATTGATCATGGCAAGATGCCAATTTGGTTAGATGCCAATTTAGTTTGGGAACTGGACAAAGGACTGCTCGAAGAAATTTGTATTTGTTCGAGTTGAAAGGAGTATAAATACATCAACGACCTCCTAAGCCCTAAGGCTAAGGTGTCCCTCTGTGTGCAAAAAGGTATTTACGGTATAACAACGTGATTTTGGTGTTTTTTGGTGCAGCACAGACGATGGTCATTGAGGTACCTGAGGGCTACCAGTGTCACTGATACATTGGTCTAAAGTGAATCATTTGAGGACAACCTTATGTAACCTGTCTGACGATGACTCATGTTCGGCACACATTTTGAGTTTCAATATTTTGCCAACTATGTTATTCACTGATTGCCTGTAAAATCGTGGACCCCTGTATTCGACTCTTTTTAAAGTGGCCGACTGGGCGAGGCAGGGGTACAAAAAATGTTTCAAAAGGTATTTTGGAGTTAAGGAGCTCAACTGGTGTTAAGGATTGGATTTGATAATTTCAGGCTCAGCATAAAGTACAGCATTTCAGTTCTGACTACATCAATTCCTTATGACAAGATTGGTCGAAGATGTCAACAACACCAGCATCAGAAGTTTAGAAAGCAAAAGACCTACCATAATTGTCAGAAGGGACCTAGCTTGTGTTAAAGAGTGTTATAATAAAAAAATGCTTGCTCTCGTATCATCATGACCAGAGTTTTACATTATAGTTTGGTAAGTACCCTAATTCTGTATACTAGGGATTGGCCTCAGAGAAAAAAAATTTCCTAGCCATATAAAGATTTTTAAAAACCTTCGCTGTGCTTAGGAAGCATAACTGATGGCTAGGGGACATGAGAATTCTGTTACATTTTATATTCAAATAAAGTTTGCGTGTTGAAATTTTTAATGGCTAATTATTAATTAATTGATACTTAATAACATGCAGAATTTTGGGGGAGATGGAAGCCCATCTTCACCCCCCAACATTTTGGTTGAGATGGCACTTATCAACTCCACCGATTACTATGCCAGTTATGCTGTCGTAGACCAAATTCGTTAAGCAGCCTTAGCTTTAAAAAATCAGTATACAACACAGGAGGCAGAAGTCTATTAACTGTCCCCAGGTTTCAGCAGTATGGGACAAATTCTATTACCAGCCAAGCTGTGTCTATAGAGACAGTTATGTCAAACAACTTACCAGAGGAATTTACACGTTGTACCTGGGATTGTAAAAGTCCCAGTTTGTACATGCAGCGAAGTATAACATGTCAAAACACTAATCTCACATCATATGCAGAATATCAAATGTCAATCTCAAGATCATCTACATGACATGAGATGTTTCCTCCACTGGCATCTGTAATTTTGTTAATTGTTGTCATTCTTGCCATCCTTTTCTTGTAAGACAAAATAGCGTAGGCAATCTGACACCCGTCGCATCACTGCAGACTGCTCAGCAGGGAAAGTTGCATCTAAACCGTTGAAGCTATTTCAATGTAACACATGTCTGAGCTGCTCTGACTCAAAGGTCTAGCTGTGGGTTACTGTGGGATTTGAAACTATGCCCTGTGAACAGGAAGCTGACACTCAACCCCACGGTCACACTGCCTCCTCAGTTGTGTAAAATGGCATTTTGCAGCGATGTATAAATTGTATCCGATTACTGGCACCTGTTGT
Source organism: Phoronis australis (assembly GCA_002633005.1). Classification (NCBI taxonomy): domain Eukaryota; kingdom Metazoa; phylum Phoronida; family Phoronidae; genus Phoronis; species Phoronis australis. The sequence goes on along the minus strand of NMRA01000410.1, from coordinate 378,445 downwards.
ATATTTTCCATATCTCATGTGAACTAAAAGTTTTTCTTATCCCATGAGTAAATTCTGCTTTTTAGTCTTTGGCGAAGGCCACCTGAGTTGACTGCAATATTTGCTAGTCCTAGTAGTAGTTTGGAAATCCCCCAGAGTTTTATTTTAGCAAACTTAGTTAAGCCATGTAGACACCCTGAGTACTACCTTTGCCTGGAACTAAACCTCTCAAGCTATAACATACCACTTTCATTTTATTTTGACCAGTTTTTGAGGCTTCCTAATAAATGAGTGACTGTGAACACTTCATTATGATGTTTTCCTGTAAAAAGTTTAGAGTCTTTTGAGTTAATACCCAATTTTATCAAATTGATGGCAATAGAGTACACATCCATTTTTAAGTGGCAAAGGTTTAATTCAGTTCTTGAAGTCAATTCAAATATATTTTCTAAATTACTGAAGCAATGACTGAAAAATCATGTATTAAAGCATCCCATAATTGTCTATCAGGTACAACTATTATGGGATGCTTTAAGGTATATGTTCAGATTTTTCAGTCATTGCTACAGTAATTGTCTATAAGCCATCACCATTTTTGTGAAGTGCCGACTTATTACTTTGAACGGGGACTTCTAAAAAACCTAAATTGCAGGCGAGAAAAAATTACACTTTTTTGTTCGAACAATTTTACATCATATGCCTCCCGAAAAAACCCAATTCAGGTACACCAGACTCCCATGGTAATAATGTTGTCGTTTTTGACTCCCAGTTACTCTAATGTTCCCTCCACCATAGCTTACATATGATGTCAGCGCAAATCGTCCCTCGTACGTCAAAATATGAAGTGTCTGGAAATGGCCCACATGTAAAGATTTGCCACGCAGATGAATATAATTAAGTCATCCCATACAAGCCGCGTATTTGACTAGCAAATAATGCATAATTTTAATCCATACATGAATATTGCGTTTTGGAGAAATGCATGAAAAGTTCTGAAGGTTCACAATTATGTTCTTCACTAACGCTGCTTCAGAAATTTGACAAAGTTTGCTGTAATCTTTCTTTCAGGTACTGTTTTCTCTCGGCATTCTGTCATCCAGCAGCTGTCCTACATACATCCACAATGGTATAGCTTGTGACTTATGTCCGCCTGGCTCACACAGGGTTGCTCATTGTACTACCGATCAGACTACAAGATGTACACCGTGTGGTTCCAGCCATTACATGCACATCTGCAACACAAATTTAAGGTGTTTGGAATGTAGCGACTCGTGTGATATTACACACCAAGAGATTGTGAAAACCTGCACAAAGACAACAGATGCAGTCTGTCAATGTAAGGAGGGATTTTATTTAAAGCACCCTAGTCATCCTTCATGCAAGTCACACAGCCCATGTCCCCCAGGCTCTGGCGTTGTCAATCCAGGTTTGTATTATTGCTGTTAAGCATTGTCAATACTGCAGTAAAATCTCACCAATTTTGGACACAATTACTCGTCAATTGCTGTGATGCTATTCAAATACGCTATTTAAAAACTTTCAAAATGAAAATCTAAAAATAGAATTGTTATCCCTAGTGGTAACAAGCATGTTTAAAAAGGGTAATTTCATACCTTATTACTAATTGACAAGTTAATCTCCAGAAAATGATGACATCGACTGAAGCTAGAGGGTTTCTTTTAAGATAGCTGTGGATTTAAGTTTGCAAAGACTATCAGCGTAGGATTCTTTTCAAGAGTATAGGCGAGGATATTGACTCAACAATGACTCTGTAAGCTTGCATGCAACTTGACACCTCGCCACTGCCAAGCTTGTAGTACAAGCAGAATCTGGTCACATGGACAACTTTCTGTGCAGGCAACTTCCACTAGTACTTAGCCTGAAAATGTCTAATATTGCTTATTAAGAACTCTCTCTTTGGAACCTTCACTGAAATAGATGTTAAATATTTTGTACTTAAGTGATGCAAAAATTACAAGAAGTTCTTTCTTGATTGACACCTGAGTGACCTGATTATTCTACTTTACAGGTACCCCGATTACAAATACCATCTGTGAAAAGTGTAAAGAAGGAACTTTTTCCAACGTGCACAGCAAAACCGAGAAGTGCCTTAATCACACCAAATGTACTTTGTACTTGTCCAGGGGTAATTCGACCCACGGTGCGGTATGTTCAAGTAATACCGCACATCCTTCATTGGGTGCGGGTAAGTTAGACAGATTAACATTCTGTACGTTTAATGTGTTCATGAGGAGAGCCACATTAATAGCCACTTACAGTAGTCCAGCATTTTGAGAGCCAGGTTCCTCCACTGAATAATGAGCATTTAACTTGATCTCAAAATCCGAGACCCTGAAAGGGACTGTTGTCATCAAATCACTATTGTCATCAAGTTAATACTATCCACAAGGAGTGTTCACTTAATGCCCATCACAGAATATGAAGTAATTTTATTTCTAAGTAATTATGTTTTGTTGTATCCTTGATTGAAATCCTCTGGGCATTAAACCTAATGAGTGCAAGTGTAGTTTAGTGCTGTGGGTATATGTGTATGCCCTCGTTATGGTTCAACAGAAAACTATGCTCTTCATTACATATCTTAACCTTCAGTTTCCTATTTAATACCGTTCATATTCACCGTTCACATAGCTATTCTGTTTACCATTCTTTGTTCTTGCAGTACAACCCACTACGACAGCATCAAGTATCAAGCATAAGAACAACACAAAAGGTTGGAAAATTCATATTGTTTGTGAGAAGCATTGTAACCTCGCAACCAAATCATGACAATTTGAGAAAGGCTGTTGATATTTGATTTTTGTAGAGGTGATGTTAAATAACTTGATACGATTGTACTAGATAGGGGGTAACCTTTATTACTGTTTGTAGTGTTAGGGTTTATACCGACAACAGTGGTTAGAATATTTATTTTAGGTGAGACGGTCTATCAGCTCACAATTTTTTGTTACTAAACAATGCTATTCACATATAGCTTTNTGGATCATAGCTATCAACACCGCCATCTGGCGAATAAGCAACGGTCAAGTAGCAAGCGCAAGAACAATGGGGAAGGACACATTTTGCAGTGCGATAAATTGTACAAATTCATCCACGAAAACCCCAGACATGTCATTTTTTTAGGTTTCCTAAGAATCCAGAAATGTAAGAATTATTTGTTATTCAATAATATGATATGTCTTTCATTTTGTGTGTTTTGTTCGCAGTTGGAAGACAAGTCAATCGCAGCCCCGGTGCCACTGTTGTATGCAGGCTATGCTCTTCGTTCTGCAGATACCTTGTTGTCAAAGTCCGTCTTCTAAAATTAGGTGAGGGAGCATTAGAATGGAATGTTATGTTGTGGCAGTGATGATGTTTCTTGCTTTCTTCTTCTTACTTGTGTTACACCAACTGCAAACCAATTGTCTGCACTGGTAGTAGCCGGGTGTATTAATAGGGATGCGTAAGTTTCAACAACCCACCTGTACTTTGGGCGTCACTCGAACCTGGAGATTAACATATGAAAAATTGGAAAAAACCCCGTATGATACTGGTGCATGATCGCTACCAGCTATTACAAGCAAAAGTCATTGGGGTCATGCTCAAAACCAGGGTCAAATCTTATCACCACCTCAGCACATGTTATTAATGGTCAGGGGAAAAACCAAAATTTGTGACTATGGAAGGGGCTTAACGCTCATTTGGCATACCCCATTGGTTTTTACCTGTTTAGCACTCAGCATTTCTCATATTTACCCCCGTGGGAAGGGGTCAAAACCCATTTGTCGCCCACCTAGTTTGCACTCCTCCCTTGTACCCCTTTGCTGGCACTGGGGGCAACTCCCCCTGAACACCAGCAATAACTAAAATTATGTACTCCATAGAAGTATGAAATGTTGTGAGGAACGTTAATTTGCCCACCCCCCTTTTGTTCAGTTTTCACAATTTGATTAAATTAAAGGTGAATGCCACCCAATTTAATTAGTCTTTTCTGCCGTCTTAATCGGTCTATATCCACATTGCCTTGCATACGGTCGACGTTACCTTGCCGAGAGGTGTCGCGTTGTCCTGCGAGGAAGGTGAGAAACGACTCAGGGACGTAAGTGGTTCATTTGCAGAGTTAATGCCGCTATGTTGCGGTGCATTGTACTCCTAAACCGTTCTCAGGATCTTTACGAAATTGTGTAAGTATATTTATATGATGTTAGCAACGGAAGATGACGACTTTTGGACGGATCCGACTACCGGTGTGCCCCCTAGTGGCAATTTTAGTTTTTTACGCTTACCTTTGTATCTTCAAAAGTCCTGAACGGATTTTCATGAAATCTGATATGTAGGCACCTATCAGTGAGATGACGCTATCCTCCCGTTTTCAGATAGATTCGACATAGCTTGCGCCACCTAGTGGCCATTTTTAGTGTTTTCGAGTCTGTATTTTTGCGTCCACCCCTCTATCAACCAAACCGCTCAAAGGATGATTGTGAAAATTGGCATGTATGTGCTTACTATAAAGAGGACAGCTGACAACGATTTTCAGACGATTTGGCTTACTGTGGCGCCTCCTAGTGGCAGTTTTTTTTGCGCCTATGGCTCTATCTCCTAAACCGTTCGCAGGATCTTTATGAAATTTTATAAGTGTATTTATATTATGTTAACAACAGACAATGACAAAAGGATGATTGTGAAAATTGGCATGCATATGCTTACTATGTAGAGGACGGTTGACGATGATTTTCTGATGATTTCGACCACTGTGGCGTCTCCTAGTGGCAGTTTTGTTTTTTTACGCCTATGACTGTATCTCCTAAACCGTTTGCAGGATCTTTACGAAATTTTGTAAGTATATTTATATGATGTTAACAACGAAAGATGACGACTTTTGGACGGTTCCGACTACCGGTGTGCCCCCTAGTGGCAATTTAAATTTTTTTACGCTTACCTTTGTATCTTCAAAAGTCCTGAACGGATTTTCATGAAATTTGGTATGTAGGCACCTATTAGTGAGGTGACGCTATCCTCCCGTTTTCAGATGGATTCCACGTAGTTTGCGCCACCTAGTGGCCATTTTTAGTGTTTTCGAGTTTGTTTTTGTGCGTCCACCCCTCTATCAACCAAACCGCTCAAAGGATGATTGTGAAAATTGGCATGTATATGCTTACTATGTAGAGGACGGTTGACAATGATTTTCCGACGATTTTGACTACTNAGACCCTGAAAGGGACTGTTGTCATCAAATCACTATTGTCATCAAGTTAATACTATCCACAAGGAGTGTTCACTTATTGCCCATCACAGAATATGAAGTAATTTTATTTCTAAGTAATTATGTTTTGTTGTATCCTTGATTGAAATCCTCTGGGCATTAAACCTAATGAGTGCAAGTGTAGTTTAGTGCTGTGAGTATATGTGTATGCCCTCGTTATGGTTCAACAGAAAACTATGCTCTTCATTACATATCTTAACCTTCAGTTTCCTATTTAATACCGTTCATATTCACCGTTCACATAGCTGTTCTGTTTACCATTCTTTGTTCTTGCAGTACAACCCACTACGACAGCATCAAGTATCAAGCATAAGAACAACACAAAAGGTTGGAAAATTTATATTGTTTGTGAGAAGCATTGCTATAACCTCGCAACCAAATCATGACAATTTGAGAAAGGTTGTTGATATTTGATTTTTGTAAAGGTGATGTTAAATAACTTGATACTATTGTACTAGATAGGGGGGGTAACATTTAAACTGTTTTTAGTGGTAGGGTTTATACCGACAACGGTGGTTGGAATATTTATTTTAGGTGAGACGGTCTATCAGCTCACAATTTTTTGTTACTAAACAATGCTATTCACATATAGCTTNTGGTCTTTAGCTCTGTATAGGCTCTGTATTATCATTAATATTATAGGGAGTGTACCCAAGACCGATATTATTGCATGTGAAAAAGTTGTCAGTACCAAGATTGCAACATATGCTGTTTTTTTCTACAGGAACTAACGGTCACATATCCTTGACCACGGGGACCATCGTTGCGATCATTGTTGTGCCATTGGTTATGATTGTTGCTACCTTTTGTTTTTCCCTTCTTGGCTGCTATGATTGGATCAAGAACGTGGTGTGTGGCAAGAAAGGTAAGTCTGGGTATCGGAGAGCAGTTATGAAATGAACTGCTGAACTTTGCATCTCATAAGAGTTGTCCTTGCTTTCTTCAACTATGCTGCAGAAGCTCTGCAACCTATTGTGAGTTCTGATGACTTGGCGTATCGTACTCAAAGAGGATCATCGATGTTCTTCATGATATTTCATTAGTGTTGAGCGTACGAATGCTGATTAATATATGACTACTTACAGAAAATACCTGTTGTATGCTGTAAAATCTCACCAATTTCTGACAGAAAAAATTGCCAAAATTACCCTTTTTATACGCCCACATATTTATATGTGGACGCATTATGCCGTCATCTCCGTTCGTCTGTCCATTCAGCGCCTGTCCGTCTTCCGTCTGGCGTCTTTCCGTCTGGCATCCGCTGCTCTTTTTCCAAAACCCTTTGTCATATGTTCATGAATTTTTGGACAAGTGTTCCTTTCATGAATGGGACAACATGAGCGAACTTTCGGACGGATCCGACCATCGGTGTGCCCCCTAATGGCAATTTTATTTTTACGCTTATCTCTATATCTTCAAAGGTCCTCAACGTATTATCATAAAATTTGGCATATAGGCATCTATTAGTCAGATGACGCTATCATCCCATTTTCGGATAGATTTGACAAAGTTTGCACCACCTAGTGGCCATTTTTACTGTTTTAGTCTGTTTTTTTTTGGCATCCACCCCTCTAGCAACCAAACGGCTCTAAGGATGATTGTGAAAATTGGCATGTATGTTCTAATTACTATAAAGAGTTCGGCTGACGATAATTTTTCGACTATTTCCCTTACTGTGGCGCCTCCTAGTGGCAATTTTTTTTGCGCCCATGGCTGTATCTCCTACACCATTTGCAGGATCTTTGCTAAATTTAGCAAGTGTATTTATATTGTGTTCACAACAAATTATAACAACTTTCGGATGGATCTGCCTCTTAATGTGCCCCGTAGTACCAATTTTTATACGCCCACATATTTATATTTGGACGCATTGTGCCGTCATCTCCGTCCGTCCGTCCGGGCGGCGTCCGTCCGGCGTCCGCTGCTCTATCTCCAAAACCCTTTGACATACGTTCATGAAATTTGGCACATATGTTTCATTCGTGAATGGGACGGCATGTGCGAACTTTTGGACGGATCCGACTACTGGTGTGCCCCCTAGTGGCAATTTTAGTTTTTTACGCTTACCTTTGTATCTTCAAAAGTCCTGAACGGATTTTCATGAAATTTTGTATGTAGGCGCCTATTAGTGAGATGACGCTATCCTCCCATTTTCAGATGGATTTGACATAGTTTGCGCCACCTAGTGGTCATTTTTCTGTTTTCGAGTTTGTATTTTTGCGTCCACCCCTCTATCAACCAAACCGCTCAAAGGATGATTGTGAAAATTGGCGTGTATGTGCTTACTATAAAGAGGACAGCCGACAATGATTTTCAGACGATTTGGATTGCTGTGGCGCCTCCTAGTGGCAGTTTTTTTTTTTGCGCTTATGGCTGTATCTCCTAAATCGTTCGTAGGATCTCTACGAAATTTAATAAGTGTATTTATATGATGTTAACAACAGACGATGACGACTTTTGGATGGATCCGCCTACCAGTGTGCCCCCTAGTGGCAATTTTATTTTTTTACGTTTACCTCTGTATCTTCACAAGTCCTTGACAGATTTTCATGAAATTTGGTATGTAGGCACCTATTAGTGCGATGACGCTATCCTCCCGTTTTCGGATGGATTCGACCTAGTTTGCGACACCCAGTGGCCATTTTTACTGTTTATGAGTCTGTTTTTTGGCGTCCACCCCTCTATCAACCAAACCGCTATAAGTATGATTGTGAAAATTGGCATGTATGTTCTTACCATGAAGAGGACGGTTGATGCTGAATTTCCCATGACTTTGATTACTCTGGCGCCTCCTAGTGGCAGTTTTTTTTTGGCCCATGGCTGTATCTCCCAAACCGTTTGCAGGATCTTTACTAAATTTAGCAAGTGTATTTATGTGATGTTGACAACGGACGATGATGACTTTAGGATGATTCTGACTACCGGTATTCCTCTAGTGGCAATTTTAGTATTTTACATTGACCTCTGTATTTTCATAGGTCTTCAGGTGTATACTTTGTGTTACTTCGTGACTATGACGGAAAAGTTCCAAGTAGAAATTTGTTTCTGGCATTCTAATGCTGTGCTAATCTCGTATGTTGGTAAATTTGTTTTTAATTATATGTTTCTGTGGTGCTTTAAGCAACTGATGTATAGGTTGTGCTTGTATTATGAAGATCACTCACATTTTGCCCCTAGCCTATTGAGGAGACAATGACCATGCCTTTCCATTTTACAAAGTACAACATACTACATATATCAGGGCTTGGAATTTTCCGCGGAAACGCGGATTTCCGCTTTTTTGAAATGTGCTTTCCGCTTTTTTTATAATATTTCCTCGTAAAAAAATCAGATTTGATATGAAATTTCCGCGGCAAAATTCCTTTCTTACCGCGGCGTTGCAGACGACGTTCACCTTGGAAAGAGGAAGTCTTTATGTTTCGGAGGAACGTAAATTGTCAACATTGCCGGGGCATCTGGGTAAAGCGTGGTCTGATTTTCAATGGCGGCTCGTGTTATGGTTAAGCGCGGCGACAAATACTACCGCTCTGCAGCCAAATTTGTGTGGGTTGGGAGTGGACGGGCGAGCGAAAAGGACGCAGACGCATACTACTGATGGCGGTAACGTTTTTTTTTTGTTTTTTTTTAATTTTTTTTTAGTCCTCCCGATTTTTGTCGCGGAAAGGTTCACATTGACCATTTCAAAGGCTGGTTAATCAGCCGTAAAAGTTTCTGCGTTTTTTGTCATTGGTCATTCCAAGTCCTGATATATGCCCTCTACTGGCTACTTTATGGTATCAATGAACAACCCTAGAAGGATACCGTATACTGTGCAGTTGTGGTCGCATTTCAACGCTCTGCGTTGCTCTTGTAGTTTTTTAGGTTTACCTCTGTATCTTCAAAGGTCCTCAACAGATTTTCAGAAAATTTGGAATATAGGCATTTATTGGTGAGATGCTATCCTCCCGTTTTCGGATGAAATCAAGGTACTTTGTGCCACCTAGTGGCCATTTTTCCTGTTTTCAAATTTGTTTTTGGCATCCACCCGTCGATCGACCAAACCAGTCTAAGGATAATTTTGAAAATTGGCGTGTATGTTCTCAGTGTGAAGAGGGCGGTTGATTATAACGAATTTGACTACTGTGACGCCTCCTAGTGGTAGTTTTGTTTTGCGCCCATAGCAGCATCTCCTTAACACACTGCATGATCTTTAGTAATTATTGTATTTTTATGAAGCTAACAACAGACAACATCTTTCAGGCCGATCCAATGAAAGCTGTGCCCCATATTGGCAATTTCATTTTTTCCGTTTTCCTTCGTTTCTCTGATTTCCTTGACTGATATTTGTGAAATTTTTTAAAATAGCTTTCTATTACAGAAGTGATGGTTTTTCCCTGTTTTCAGATGGATTTGATGTTTTTGCACCATCTAGTGGCTATTTTTATGAAACAAATAAACAACCCTAAAAGCAAACCGTTAGCGGTGCATTCGTGGGCGCATTTCAATGCTCCGCGTTGCTCTTGTTTCATTTTTCAAGGTCTTCTGACATTGTTGTGAATGCACACATTTTCTGATGGTATTTATTAACTTGAACATGGTATGTCATTTATTTGGCGCTACATATTTTCTATGCAAAAATGAGAAAATTTCACTCATCCGCCTTGTTGTGTCCTGAATTTGTGAGATTTACTGTATTAGTCCATTGCCTTGTAAGGTCATATAACAATCAAGTGTTACTTTATATTCGAACGTATCGTAGCCTTTTATTTGAGTATATGAAGCTATGGCTGTGAATATAAGGCCATAGCTTTATATTCGGAGATTGTTTGCATTCTGTTGTCGATAAAAGCTGCATTAATTTGAATCAGAAATTCACAACAGTTGTTTCTTTTAATTATTTTTCCAATGTGTTCGTGAAATGATTTTACCCAACCAACCAATATGTTATCAGCTTTGACAGTTGTTAATGTTTTGGTCACAGCTGACTGAACAGAAATCATCACTGGCAATACTATTTCTTCTATTTTCCTCTTTTTCTTTGGAGTTTCTTGACAGATGTTCGTGAAATTGATGTATTCACGCCGACAGGAGGCGCGTTCCAAAACGAGGCTCGCTACGATAGCTCTGTTAGCTTATCGGTATAGGAGTCTGTGTTTCAGTCCGTGTTGTTCCGCGAACGGCTAGAAAAAATACGGACACGCAACTGTCTGTTTTACAATCTCTAACGACGTTGAGATTCGGAAGCGTTGGGTCGTTGCCATGCGCCGCGACGAAGCAAAATATGTCCGTGTAAAATAAATGTTTTCGAAAAGTCAGATCATATATTGTCTTATCCCACTCAGTTGTCAAGCATCATAGTAGCGACCGGAGAATGGGCCAGCCAGGCTGTATTTTCATGACTACGGATTTAGGGGAGGGGGGGACATGCCCCCCCCCTAAAATTGTATCAGATCCCATTTTTGAGTTCGGGTGCGAATTGCTGACTAGCACACGTGCGCAACCAGGGGGTCTTGGGGGTGAATAAACAATGCATAGGCGCTGAATGAACCCCGTTTACCGTTTTTTTTAGTCAACAGGTCCGCAAACCCAAGAATTCAAGACCCCTGCATCCCCAGATTTTAGGCTGGGCGCGCGCATCTGCCGAAATGCTGCTCATTCCTGTGCCCTGCCCCCCTAACTCAAAATCCGGCCTGGTTCCGCCCCTGCTACGGGTTGAAACATAATTTTTCTTTCCAAAAAGGACAGGGCCCTCACTCCCTCAAATTTGGGGCCCAATTTCGGCCCTATTTCCCTCTCAGAAATATTGAAATATCACGCGAAATTCCCCCCACGAGGCATAAAAATTCCCCTAGTGAAAAATCTCTCTGAGTTCACATCACCTGTAACCATACAGGTGACAATTTTTAAGAGCACAAAAGGCTACTTTAAATTGAGACAGCGCCTATAAGAGCTTGCAACAGGGCGGGGGTGCTATTGATGGTGAAAAAATCGCCTCTCAGTAGGCAGTGGCACCTTTCCCCTTGGATGAACAAGGTTCCTGCAGAAACATGATAACTATGATTGCATTGTCCAGTTAACTGAAATTGAGTTCTAAAACGAGGTTATGTTTTGAACGAATGAATCAGGTGTTTTAAGTTTAAAATTCAACTTGGTCCAGATGGATATTTGAAATCTAACACATGAAATAGACATAAGAATTATTACAACCAAGAAAGCAGAATTGATGGTCAAATAATTTTTATTTTCAATTACGAGCCTGGTTTATTATTTTAATAAAAAATATATTTAATAACATCAATTATTCTTTCAGATCAATGACAAATCAACTGTTAGTCCCAGTGAGTGCATAGGATCAGGCTATGCTTGATGTTAATATTCTTGATCAACAAATTAAACCAGATGTGACTAATTGCACATGACAGCCACCACTGTCGAATATGTCTTCAACTCGTCAACAATATGAGCAGATGACCTGGTCCGCGTAGAAAGTATTTTGATCAACAATTTACAAGAAAAAACGTAATCCTGCATTCAGCATAATACCTAATCCGTAACACTACGATCGCCGCAATTTGGTCATATTTATTTTTCATGTTTCGAACCTAGTTTTCCGAAAAAAATTAAACCCTTTCGTCAGACAACTCTTTGGCGCCTTAACTTGTTCTCTAATGTAATTTTCTACGTCTCTGTGGTTAATTGTCGACACATTATTGAAAGTCAATATCCAGGTTGGACTCGAAAGACCGGCTATTTAACTCACGCAATGTCTACGGTACTTTCGCCTGGTTTATCGTAGTGATTGACTTCAAGTTGGTTTGTTCCTAATTTCTTCCGTCTCTTTCCTTGTCTTAAAAGTTGAATATTGGACACACAGGTAAGTATGATACAATCCTACCTGTACTTTTATTGTTACTGTTTTGTTCAGGAATTCCCTAGCAACCCTGTAGTCAGTTATGGGATGGCATGTTGTACTTTGTTGTGTGCATGGGAGAAGGGTTTGAAGTGCTTAAAACCACCATTTACCTTGTTTTGACAAGTGATTACAATGTCACAAATATTAATTTAAACCTTCCTTTACAACTGTGAATTCAATATCACAAAATGAGAAAATAAAAGAAAAGCAACTATAATTAAAAGTTTCTTAGCTTCACGGACAGTAGTGTGACTTATAAAGTAAACGTACTTACCGCCAGTGTATCATTCCCACGAACACGTGGGTTTCTTGTGCAAACTTGTGCCATGTCTGTGCTTCACTGATGCTCCACAGGAAAATGAATTATCCGCAACATGCTCAAATACTGAGTTGTCACAACACCACAAGTGTAACTTTCCACCGTTCTTTATTATACCACTGTAAACCACGAGAAAGCGAGCAGCAATATCTGCCGACTTCACACTAAACACAGTGTAGGATGACTAACGCTGTGATTGGTTGTCCGAAGTATATGTCAACCAATAAATGTGTCTAACTCAAAATCAGCTAATTACTATCCTCAGGTAGTGTTTGCTGGTGTTCTAATTACAAAGCTGATGGACTGGTGGTGTTCGTTTTTTTTTGTATATTGAATTGGTGGTTTTAAGCACTGTAACAATATGCGGCACCCAAGAAAGTGTCCTTCAGAACCTGTTACAAATGGCAGATTGAATTCATTCATAGAAACTTTCAAATACTGATGCTTTACGCACTTTTCCTCAAAATGTTGTCAGAAATTCTTTTAAATTATTCCACTTCTGGATGAGGGACTATCAAAAAACAGGACTTTATGATTTTCATGGAAAAAATAACTAAAGTTGCATACCAAAACATAATGATATATTGGGAAACTGTAGCGGCGTTTTCGAGATCTCACCTTAAATAAAATTTAATCATATATCCTACACTTATTGCTTTGTTATCAATGTTTCTTTGTTAATTTTCGGTAAAAATACATGGTCACATGACCCAATTAATAATAAAGACCTGGTAAAAAGTCAAAAAATCAATGTCTTCAAGCTTTCAACTCTCAGAAAATATCATTATACAATTAAAAATCAGATCTGTAGTTTTGCAGATGCTAAATACGCTGACCTGTTGATAAAGTCTTTCATAACCATTAAAAATCATGACTTTTAGGTTTCCCTTGCAATGGCTAACTTTCTTATGAAGAAATATGAGAAAAGATGACTCGAAAATGAACTAGAATAGTAGGATGTTACCCTTAATTCAGACTTTTTTCACCAGCCTCGATGTTGTTAATGCTTCTTCCTTATCCATGCCTGCTGGCAGGGTGGCTGTTTCACTTTCTTGTAGGCATTATTTGTAGGGGGTAATAAACATGAGTGGATTTCGTTGTATTCTGATGCGATATATCAAGAAGTTGCTGTGTGAAATGCTTCATTAGGACTGAACTACATTAAAAGTGGTAACATGTAATCACCAAGAGATACCAGCTATCTGTTCTGTCTCATTTAAATTTGTGGGCTGCATGCAATGTTGTGTAATATGAAGCAAGAATGAAATTTGCCGTTGTGGTGAATTGGGATTTCTGAAGTGCCGCATGTATTCGAATTTTGTTATAATGCTATTGCTTGACTGTTGCTTGTAGTTTATAAGACGATTTGTTGGATGTTTTTGATCCGCTATGTTTTTTAGTTTTGTTATGATTGGGAATTCTCATTTAATCAGAAGTTCCCTTTTCGTGAATGAATTTTTTTCTGCTAGAAACTATGTTGTTTCTCATGCACCACAGTTCTGTTTTTGCAATCACATTATTTCATTTCAAGTGTCGTTACTTTTTACTGATAAGTGCATGCCAAGATTTTCCGCTTTACAAGCAGCCCCCGAAATATAGGCATGTTTGCCTACAGGGAGAGCCACAATTAATTTGATTGACGTAATTAGTGCTGGTTAGTTAAGTCCTTACTTTTTTTCTGCATATCGGCCCAGGCTTATGTTTCAGGTACTACAAACTAAGGTAAAAATGGATGTCATTTTCCAAAAATGGAGCCTGGATTTGCTATCGGAAAATCCTGGAAAGCTTAGGCTGCAATGTATCAAACATGTAATGAAATTGTCTGTATTTAGGAATACCATACTTTAATTGACCCATCGCAAGCTCCGTCCCCTTGCGAAATGTTGACAAACAAACAAAAGGTTTTACCCGACAACGTGTTGTTTGTTGGGTAAAATGGCGGCTTAATTGGAAACAAAGGTTTGTCAAGAATGCTGCGTTCTGATTGTCACTTAAGCCGTCACTGAAAGTCCTGGCATTAACTCAATTGAGTGATAATGTTACGAAAAATGAAATGTGTAAGAGCAGAATAGGTTGTCAAGAGAAAAGGCATACAGCTTAGGAGAAGAGAATCGATGCATTTGTAATTTAAGACACAATATGGCCGACAAGCGGAGTTTTGTTTTATTTTGTTTTCTAGAAACATATGTAACACAAATTTAAAATAAATGATATCACCCTCTTCAAGTTCTGTACCACAGTTACCATCAAACAAAGTGTTGAAAAATTGTATTCACAACAATGTTAGAAGCCCTTGAAGATTGAAAAAAGAGATATTTTTGTCTTTTTTTTTGTCCAACATTAGTGAAATTTTACTGTACTTGTCAACCTATTTTACTTACAGATGATGACAATAGCAATGGAGGAGAAAAACAGTCACTAAACCAGGATCAGGAACTGAATGAAATATGTACCAAAGGCGGTATGAATAGTCATAAAGCGTTAAATATTGACAAATTAATGTCAATAATACTGACATGAGGATTTTAACTCTTCAGATTTTTATAGACATGTCAATCACAGTTGGCCTACACTTTGTGACTGTCAGAATGCTGTTTCCAGTTTTGACATTAATCTAAATTACGGCATTGTACTCCTGCTCCATGTTTCACATTTGATGTCATTTTGAATTTTATTGAAAAAATTAAAACAAACTGTTAAAGGTGAACACAAAAAATAGTTCAGCATCTCGACTGACAAGTAACTGTTTGTAAGTTGGAAATAGTATCCTAGGCAAAGAAATATGTTTGCGAAAAGCAAAAATGGTGTATCCGTCCATCAATAATCACAAAAATGTCTTCTTTCTGTGAAAACTGATTTTGTGACTTAAAACAGCTTGGGTTAGTATTGTAAACATTTTTAATCAAAATCTAGTTGGCTTCTTTTAGGTGATGGGGATGAACCTGGTCCATCAGGAACTGACCGGAGTGAGTGATTTTTAATTTGTTATTGTCAAGCACTTGTGATTTTGTTAAAGATATGACCTCACCCACTAATCACACTACTGTTGCGCCTCCTAGTGACAATTATTATTTGTGCCATCCTCTTTGTCATTTGCCAAGAGATTTGATTGATGCTTGTGAAATTCCATACNTGTGTTGAAACATTGTATTCACAACAATGTGTTGAAACATTGTATTCACAACAATGTGTTGAAACATTGTATTCACACCAATGTGTTGAAACATTGTATTCACAACAATGTGTTGAAACATTGTATTCACAACAATGTTAGAAGCCCTTGAAGATTGGAAAAAGAGATATTTTTGGCATTTTATTTGTCATTAGTGAAATTTTACTGTACTTGTCAACCTATTTTACTTACAGATGATGACAATAGCAATGGAGGAGAAAAACAGTCACTAACCCAGGATCAGGAACTGCCTGAAATGTGTACCACAAGCGGTATGAATAGTCATAAAGCGTTAAATATAGACAAATTAATGTCAATAACACTGACATGAGGATTTTAACTCTTCAGATTTTATAGACCTGTCAATCACAGTTGGCTTACACTGTGACTGTCGGAATGCTGTTTCCAGTTTTGACATTAATCTAAATTACGGCATTGTACTCCTGCTCCATGTTTCACATTTGATGTCATTTTGAATTTTATTGAAAAAAATAGTTCAGCATCTCGATTGACAAGTAACTGTTTGTAAGTTGGAAATTGTATCCTAGGCAGGGAATAACAAGCAGGATTGATCTGTCCGCAAGCAAAGAAATATGTTTGCGAAAAGCAAAAATGGTGTATCCGTCCATCAATAATCACAAAAATGTCTTCTTTCTGTGAAAACTGATTTTCTGACTTAAAACAGCTTGGGTTAGTACTGTAAACATTTTTAATGTAGTTGGCTTCTTTTAGGTGATGGGGATGAACCTGGTCCATCAGGAACTGACCGGAGTGAGTGATCTTTAATTTGTTATTGTCAAGCACTTGTGATTTTGTTAAAGATATGACCTCACCCACTAATCACACTACTGTTGCGCCTCCTAGTGACAATTATTATTTGTGCCATCCTCTTCGTTGTTTGCCAAGAGATTTGATTGATGCCTGTGAAATTCCATACCTAAGTTTTTGGATGTCTAGCGCTGCGCTCTTTGGAGATAATTAATATTTTTACTAGAAGTGTTGATCCCTCTTGTGGGAATGCTTGAATAATAGTTCACACTATGCATACCAATGCTTTGAGTTGTTCTTGCCCACAATTTTGAACTGTTGGTCTATGATCTTAAGTAATTGGCGCATTATGTTGTGTGCCCAGCAGAATTAATAAGCAGAATACGTGCTAGTTTTAGGTTAACTTTATAAAAGTCGCATTTACTTTCTGCTTTCCAAATTAAAAAATCTAGCCATTGTGCTTTCCGCAAACTATTCAAATATTTGCTATTAAAACCTTTCAAAATGAACCCGAGAATGACAAAATCAGCTGAAGTTGGATGGTTTCTTTGAAGGAAGCCGCAGATTTTAAGGTTAGCGTTAGAGTGTCAATGTTGGATTTTTTCTTGTTGAAGCAGCTATAAACCTGCCTTGCATCACGAAACAACTTTTGATTTAAACCATTTACAGCATGACATGAAATTGATCTCAAGTTTTCCTTAGCTTTAGAGGTAAATTCAATGGTCAGAAAATTTCTGGTCACGCCTTATTCTAAAATTTTTTGAGCTTGGACTTATAGGAATAATTAAGCTGTCCGCTGTCCTGGAGCTCAGAGATCACTTCTAAAGTAAGTAGAGACAAGACCAGTTTTATAGCAGAACAATAAGTGGCCTAAATTGAAACTAATTGTTTTTGACAGAAAGCACTGGGTTAAATGCCACTTAAACCATTACAACAAGTAAAGAGTATCAGTCTCAAACTTGTTCATTCTCCATTTTCAAGTTACTTTCAAACAGATCTTAAAAATCCTGAGTTTAAATTCATTTTTGGTCAACATTCTCTTTTCTAAGAGCCCGTATTAGGTCCTCGAGTGGTTCAGGTAATGTACCTTTATGTTAAATTAAGTAGATTTGTAAGTCGTACTAAACCGACTGCCGCAATCAATTTTGGGGCAAATTCAACTACCGCATCACCATCTTGTGGACATTTTGTCTGGTTGTCTGTTCTACATCTCAAAAATCCCGGTGGCATTTTGATGAAATTTGGCAGAAGGGTGTAGGACATGGCTAGGGCAACGGTGCATGTCACTTTTCAATTTTCCCCACCTGTGATACCATTGGGCAGGGCTTTTCTGCGTTTCTTTATATTTTTGTGGTGGAAGAGCATTTCCGGATAATATCTAGATAGCCAATTGGTGGATTGTGGTGAAACTTGACTCAGAGGTAATGTGACGGCAAAGCACCTCCACCAGTCAATTTTCGGGCAAATTCAAGTACTCAGTGATGGCTTTATTTTGCTTGTTTGTTCAGCTGTGCACTTACCAGCTCTAAGTCTCTCTTCAGATTTTGATGAAATTTGGCACAGTGTAGGGAATCATAAGGGTGATGCATGCCACTTTTCAATAAGCCCCGCCCCCTTGGCTGGGAAGGCAAGGGTTTTCAGTATTTTGTGGGGGAAGACCATGTCATGATAATATTTACAGAAGCAACTGGTGGATATCAGTAGAACTTGAAATGGTGGTATGTGACAGCAATTTGCCAGCGCCAGATAATTTTTTGGACAGATTCGATTCTTACAGCACCCCTAGTGGCCATTATGGTCTCAACTAGTGGCTTTTCATTATTGTTTGGTCACTAGGCAAATCTTATGCTAACAGGATTTGCACGCCAAGTAGATGAGAAAGCGTGCACTATTTACCCCCAGAGTATTCAGCGAATTCCTTGGCACATCAAAGGCTTGATGGCACAGAATGAAGTGAGCTAGTCACTATTGATGGGCTTGGCCGAATGTGTATTGATGGAGATAATTGCAGTCGTCAACAACGCTCATGTTAAGCGTACTAGTTTCAAAGCCAAAAAATGAACATTAAATAAGACAAACGACCAACATGATAGTTTTGAAAAAGTAATTTTTCGTCTTTGAATTTTTAAAATCAATGGCATTATTAAAGAGAAATTATCAACTAGGATTTCCTCAGCATTGTGACTAAGCCATGCGCGTTAATTTGTGAATCTATTAGGGCCGGTTAGTTATAGTCTGGCTTAAGCTTGTTTGGGCGTTGGGGACCCCGAATTTCAGCTTAGGAGTTGCCTCAACCCTAGTGGCCATTTCAGTCTTGACAAGGGCTTTTTCCATAATTATTTTTGAGGAGAAAAGCGTGTTTTTGGATGGAATCTAGAGAACTTATTGATGGATTTCATTGAAACATGACCGAGGTATGTGATGGCAATGGGCTGGCACCAGCTGAGTTTTGGCTAGATTTGACTTCTACAGCGCGCATTCTGTTTTGCCAAAGCTCATGATTGTAGTAGAATTTGTATTTGTTTCTGCGCATTTGGTAGATTTAATTGACATGGTTTCTGTCTATTTCAGGTAAGACACTTGAATTGAAAAGATCCACATCCAGAACTAGCGACTCGGAGGAGGAACCACTGATGGAGAAAAATAATGGTTTGTTGTTAGCTCAGTTGTCACATACATCGTCAATTCCTAAAATAAATTCTAAAAGGAACATTAATTCCAAGTAATTGAAGGACTCTGGCCTTGGGTAAGGTGAAATGGAAATGCTAAGATTTGTACTTAATAGTCATGGTTACAGTGAAATGGAAATGGGTGTACTCAAACTTACTAAGGTTGTCTGTGGTCGTGGGCGTGGTGAAATGGAAATTAATGTACCCAAACTTTCTAAGAATTATCACTTGCCTTGGGTACAGTGAAATGGGTATACCGAAACTTAGTAAGATATGGCAGTAGTCTTGGATGCAGCGAACTAGAAATGGGTTTACCCAATTTTTCTAAAATATGTTGGTGGTCTTGGGTACATTGAAGTGGAAATTGGTGAATTCAAACTTTCTATTAAAAATTTTCGGTGGCCATGGGTTCAGTGAAATGAAAATGGGTGTGTCCAAACTTTCAATTAAATCAATTTGATTGTACCCAAGCTTCGATGTCGATTTATCTCTTGAATCCCAACGGGAACCTGAAATTGAACTCTAATTTGTTCATCAAACTTTTATTTTGATGATAAAACTTCTAAATAATAGCATGTTATAACTACTGACTGGGAGCATTACTGTTGTTATTGTTGTTGATGTAAATTGTTATTAAACAGTGGATTCTCTAATACTTAACCACAGAACCCCACGCCCAATTATCCAACATTTCTAGGTTCCCCCATGTGTCAGTTGTAGCGTTTGTCTTGGATAGCAATTCTGGTCTTGGGGAAAAGGCTGTATTAGACTGCTGTAAAGTTATTGAATAGTTGATTTACAAGTTATTGCTTGATATCCATACTTGAACAGACACAAGTAATGCGAGTTAACTCAATCCATTAATTGAGTACCTGTTGCTCATTTTATTGCAGCCATATTTGAAATGCCACATGTCCTTGATTGAATTTACGTTGTTGTATGATTTCATGGGGAGTTTTAGGTAGTCTTTAGGATCATCATATTTCTGTAGTGTCTTTCCAAGTTCAAGGACGTGTGTAATCTAATGATTGACACACCGGCCCAATCTTTTCAATTCCGGATAGTTTACAAGTAATCAAGTATCAATGATATATCTCAATTTGATTGTTTTTGCCTCTGTCTTCCAGACACTGCCGCAGCTAAGTCTTCATCCAGTGGAAAAAGACGAAGTGTTGTGTCTGAGCTCGGGATTACTGATCAAGAGCGTCTTGAACAAGGTATAAAGTTTCTTTTACCTCCAGGTGAATGTTTAAAGAGATCCATTGAGAACGTTTTGCTGTGTTTTGATATGCACCGACATTGTCATAATCCTTAAACTTCCTTTGCTATTAAAAGCAATACATGCCGCAATTGTATGTGAATTAATTCTCAAGTTTCCAAAAACAAGAAAATTGGAGGTAAGATATTTAAATGATATACCTATAAATGCCAGTAAGTATGACAGTAATACAATCAGGCTTATGACAAAACGGGATTGTAAGACAGTTAACAAGAAAGTCTGTGTGTTCTGGGCGAGGAATATCATCTGCATGGAAGTTGTTTTCGAATGTCCTGTTTATTAAATCTAGGTGTTTGTTTTGTCAAGTTTACAGTTTAACTTTGGGAAACAATAATCATTCTTTATTTCTTTCAGCTGCTTGTAGGTCTCGCCTCAGCAGTTCAAACGATGCTTACGTTCATTCCACAGATCAGCTGCTTGATGGGGAGCCCAGCAATACAGGTACCTATTCCTCAGTAATTGTGTCAGAAGTACTAACCAATTTTTAGTGAATCTGGCCATCGCTCCGTTTTATTCAGTATGTCAGTGGTGGTAAACCAACTGAGCAGCAGAAAATTTACCATGGATGTAGTGAATCACTACGCCACTCTTCACCAAACAAGCACTGCAGAAAGGTACAAACAACTGTTACTATAATGGAAATTGAACTACAACCAAACGACTGCACCCTTGAGTTGTTGCAGTCATCCCTTTAAAGCACTCAAAGGGGTGTAGCTGACAGTCTGGTATTGGGCTAGCTCAGGTAGCTTGACAAAGCTATTGTACGACATAGAAGTGTTATTATAATGATATCCTAAAGATTTGCTGTGTTCAATGCTTTGAGCATAAACAGCCATTACAAAATAAAAATATAAGTCGGTTAATCTGACCTGATAGGATATGAGAATATAATTTACCTGAAAGTTAGCAAATGCGTTCCCATGGAGTCTTTGTGACATTATTTAGTATTATTTTATTGATTTGGGTTCATATCAAACCATTGGCAAGATGTTTGTTTTTCTTTTCTTTACTGTTGTCGCGTTTTACCCTGTGGATGGGTGGGTGCATGCGGTTGTCACTGATCAGTGCTAATAGCTTTCGATGCGAAGATAGACTGAAGACGAGTGCAAGTATAATCTCAACCATATGTCCACAAGTCTACCCATACAAAACATCCAATGTAATGTCTGTTCTATGCTCCAAGTGACTTGGAAGTTGCATTTTACAAATTACACCCCACTCACCCAGATCACTTGCAGATAGCACATTACCATTATATCACTTGTGTTTCCAATGCAGCAAACCCAATCTGGTGGAACTAATTACAGGCCCAGTACATTCTAACAAAGATTTACTCACTCAGTTAACTCGGGCATGTTTTTGTGAATAGGCTTGACTTGCTGCTTGGCTGGGATAAGGCACCTCCCTTAGGCTAGTCTTGGTGTAGCAAGGTCTGTAAGCACTATTTTCATGGCATGAGTCAGTGCTGCAATGCGTTGTTTTGGGATGAAATTTTTGAGCCGCTTCTAGCAACTGTTACACTCGTTGATTCTGATCAATAACCTGATGTCTCTTTAGCTGGCTCTCTATTGACTAATTGCATAACAGCTGATTCTGGAAGTGGAACTCAACTGTAACTTAACTCAACCGGCTCAACTCAACTGACTCACACTTACCTGCGCCTGAGTATATTTATAATCTCTCACCATGTTCTTGAATTTTTCACCAATTTACGCTTATTCCATAACTTTTCGGAATCTAACCAATTATTTTCCACACAATGTACTAGGCTTTAGAATGCCCCAGGTCTTGGGTACATTGAAATGGAAATGGGCGTTCCCAAACTTTCCAAGATTGTCAGTGGCCTTGCATTCAGTGAAATGAAAATAGGTATATCCAAAGTTTCTAAGACTTGTCACTGGTTTTGGGTACAGTTAAATTAAAGTGGGTGTATCCAAACTTTCTAAGATATGTCAGAGGTCTTTGGCAGAGTGAAATGAATTTGGATGTACCCAAACTTTCGAAGATTGTTCGTGGTTATAGTGAAATGAAAATTACTCCAGACTTAAAATTTTTATATTGCCAGTGTAATCATTTGGAAGCCGTTAGTAAATAAATGTTAGTTTTGGCTCTGATTCCGTGTCATTTTGACTACGTTTGCTGATCATCATGACGGCGACATCCCGTTGCTCCCAACTTGTTTGATTCTATAGCTCAACAACAAGTTGGGAAGTTTACCCCCGTAGCCAATATCTTACACGACTGATTAACTCCATTCTGGCATTTATGGTTGGAGGGCATGCGCATGGGTTCAATGAAATGAAAATGGGTGTATCCAAACTTTTTGAGGTATGTCAATGGCTTTGTGTTCAGTGGATGCAAATGCTGTGCCCAAAATTTTTAAGATTTGTTGGTGGCCAAATTTGCATGATGCAAGATTTTTCAGGAGTTGGGTTGAATCAAATTAATGTCAATTTATGTCGTGAATACCAAGGGGAGCCTGAGATTTAATTTTTTAGTCAAATTTTCACGTTGGCAATAAAAGTTCATTCTAAATAATAGCATGTTGTAACTACAAACTGAGAACGTCGTTGTTTTATTGCCACATTTAAATTGTCGCGTGAATGTGATTGAATTATATGTTTTTGTGGTAGATGTGTTTAGTACCATCATATTTCTGTAGTACCTTTCCAAGTTCAAGGTTCTGTGGAATCTAATGATTGTCAAGCCAGCCCCTTTTTCAAATTTAGTAAGTTAACAAGTAATACATTCATTGCCTGTTAACACGGTGTTATGTCTCTATTTGATTGTTTTTGCCTCTGTCTTCCAGACACTGTCGTGACTTTTTCATCCAATGAAAATAGCGTGGTGTTGGATCTCGGGACTACGGTTCAAGAATCTCTTAAACAAGGTATAAACTTAAGTCTCTTGTACCTCCAGGGCTGAGTTGCATAATGCTTCAAAAGTTATCCGCTGGATAAGTTTGATTGTTGCATGACGTCAGGTGAACTGTTCAACAAGAACAATGTGACGCATGATAATGCGACGTCACTGTTGCTATACGGCGTATAACTTTTATGCAACTGGGCCCAGGTGGACGTCGTAAGAGATGCATTAAAAACTTTTTGCTGTGTTTTGATATGCTACGACGTTGTCATTCTTAAACGTCATTGCTAATAATAACAATACATGCCACAATTACTTGTGAATTAAGTGTCAAGTTAACAAAAACAACAAAATTGAAGGTAAGAGATTTTAATAGCATTATACGTATTAACGCCAGTAAGTATGAGAGTAATACTTGCTGATGGCCAGGAACGAGATTGGCTACTCTCCACTAGTTGTGTTCGAAAATGTAATATAATATAATAAGTCTGTTAACAAGAAAGTCTTTCTGGTCTGGAGGAGGAATATCATCTGCACGGAAGTTGTTTTCGAATGTCCTGTTTATTAAATCTGGGTGTGTCAGTATATTGTCTGTTCTATACTCCAGATGACTTATAAGTTGTGAAAACTTTACAAATTACACCCCACTCAACCATATCACTTGCAGACAGCACATTACCATTATTGTGTTCCCAATGCAATAAACCTAATCTGATGGCACTAATTACAGACGCAGTACTTTCTAACAAAGATTTACACGCTCACTTAACTTGGGCATGCCTTTATAAATATGCTCGACTTGCTGCATGGCTGGTGTGAGGCACCTCGCCTAGGATATCCTTGGTGTAGAAAGGCTTGTAAACACTATCCTCATGGCATGAGTCAGTGCTGGAAAGCATTGAATTGTGATGAATTCCTGAGTCACTTCCAGCAACTGTTACACTGGTTGATTCAATAATCGTATTTATATGCGCTAACTGCGAAGCGATACCGAAGCTAGTTTACAGTGAAACAACACATGTAGATGAGATAAAAGGACTCATATATATTATGACAAACTATACTACTACAGATTTCGGTAATTACAAAAGTTGTATAATATGTTGAACTGTTAAGGTGGGTGACAATCTGCCAAGCAGCAATGAAGGTAAGTGGTGAATAGAAAGTTAAGTAATAATATGCGGAAGCATAACAGCAACACCGGGACAGCGACATGGGGAAGGTAAGGATAAACAGGGAAGTTAGGAAAATTGGTTTGAGGGAGAGAGAGGGAAAGAGAAATTGAGTGCAAACTGAAATTTGGAGAGAATTGTGGACGATGGCCCAGTGTTGCGACGAGACAAAGAGATCACGTGGTACAATTAAACCAATAATCGTAGAACAAAGAGGGTCACTGACCCGAGAATCCAAACAATATGATAATGAGAACGAAGCAGTATAGCTTACATAAAATAATTTAATACTTGAATAATTTATCTCTATAGCTGGCTGTCTAACTTTAACTCAATTCAACTCAACTCGGCTGATTCACTCTTACTGTCCTTGGGTTTATTTATAATATCTTCTTGAATTTTTTACCGATTCAAGCGCATTCTATAACTTACTGGAATCTACCCAATCATTTTACACACTGTATTCTAGAGGCTTTAGAATGCTCCAGCCTATGGTTCTATTTTATTCACTTATATGATGGAATCTACTGAAGTGTTCTCTAGTATTCTGTTGTAAACAAATCACACCATCACTGGCCTGACCTTATGTGTCATATCAATCAAATGCTCTCTGCTAGTAAACAAGTAGAACAGCAAGTTAAATAAAACTCATAGAACATAGTTAATCTGCTCCTGGCATAATTGGTCAGTATATTTCTGTTGTGAATATTTAACTGTCAGTGCACTCAGTACTTTAAAAAGCATTATTAGAGCAATTAATGGGTGATTTAACATTGACTAGGTGGCGCTAGTGTGACAGTGGTTTTAGCGGTAGCAATACAAGCAATCTGGTAGTCACATGAGCGCCTTAACTTAGAGACGCCTCCATACTAATGAATTGGTTGCTGCTCTCTAGCTGTTCAGGTTTTAAATAGAGGAGCGTTTATTGTTTGGAACCTACTTGCAAATACTCAATCTCACATTGAATGAATGTGTAACGCTTCATATTGCCGTGTGTTGACTGCAGCTTAATTTTCATGACACTTAATGTCCAGTTGTAAAACCTGAGGTTTTGTGGAATCAGCCCGTCTTCCTCACCACCTAAACCCCAAGTCAGTCACTCAATGTGTTTTACATATCCTTCCATGCTACGGTTATAGAACGTGATTTTCACCCCACGGTGCATGAGCACTTATTAATAACTTCAAATGCCATTCAGTTTGACGTGGTTTCTCTAGGTATTAATGATGGCGACACCAGCTCTGACTTTCAGCTAGAGGATGCTAAGGTTCTAGATTCCGGCATGTCTACAGGTGCATTGCCTGTTGACACAATGTTATATCTCAGTTTGAATGTTTTGCTTCCATCTTCTAGTCACTGCAGCAAGTAAGTCTTCATCCTGTAAAGGAGGACGCAGCGTGGCGCCTGATCACGAGACTATGGAGCAAGAGCCTCTTGAACAAGGTATGCTTTATGCACCTCCTGGGAGATGTTGCAAGAGAGCTGTGAAGATCTTTTTGCTGTGTTTTGACATGCAGCATTATCGTTATCGTTAAACGTCCCTAATAGCAATACATGTCACAATTGCTCATGATTAATTCTCAAGAAACCAATAACAAGGAAATTTAAGGTAAGAGATTTACATTCAGGATTTGCAACATACAAGCTTATGATTAATCCCTTTTTTCAGAAATGTCACTGCGAGAATTCTTTTACAAGGTGGCTAGCATTCTTCACCCTCATAATTGGAAAGAAGTTATGAGGAAGTTACCAGGTATGTGACTACAGTTAGTTGTACAATTTTTCTGATTTTTGACGGAATATTTTTTCCTTGGCCAGAAGTTGACCTAGTAAATTTTAGGAACTCATGCAACAGGCCATTTGAAATGGAAGTGTCAGATGTTCTCCCTCCAGTAAAATTGCCCTTTTTCTTAGCAAAATTTTGGAATGCATAGTAAGATCAGTTGTGAGAGACTGATCTGAATTTAATATCTTACCTTTTGCGGTATTGTGTGTTGCACAAAAACTATTCTTTACTGCACTTACTTGAGAATATAAAACATTTTGTCAGCCAGTGTTGCCTTTTTCAAGATTCATGTTTGTGTGATTCGCTGGAGGCAAGCGACGGGAATCATCTTTCACCGTGGCATGAGTGATAATCTCCAAGTTGTTAAAAACTGTATTACTTGAATAAGATGATGTCTTTCTACATGCAACATCACCAACGGACTTAACCCCGGTGCTATGCTGAGGTGAACTCTCTTGTTGTGGAAATAGGAAAAGACGTTCCACACTTAGTGACATGGCAAAATAACAGCACCAATCAAAGTATAAGGCCGAGGGGGGGTTAGTGTTTTGTCAAGTATGTGTAGTTATCTCTCTGCCTCAGTTGGCTTACAGATTCTTATTCATCGTATCTTGAAATTCTGTAATGCCTGACTGGCTTGTATACAGCTGAATCACCTTTTTCTCTATCTCAGTTTCAATCCTGCCACTGGAGCACTTGATGACATAAGCAGAGTGTTTATCAGTTTATCATTAGCTAGCAAAGGAGAACATGATTGTTTGATTTTTACAAGGCACGCAAATGCTATCAAAGTCAACAGTGGACGTTAATTAACAAAGTGATGACCACAAAATAATGACAATGAGGTCAATCGTTTTTCGGTGCTGGTGGTGTGCAAAATAACGCCGTGATCACTTGATCCAGAATTGGTGGGCCTTGAGCCCTATACGACCTGGCTGTCCGACAGGTTGAGCAAATAAACTCGAGCAAATATCTAATAGATAAGTGGTAATAAGCTTTTATTTGCTTTTGGCTTTTTTTGTTTTGGTGGTGTGTTCCAGAAATTGGGCATAATTAACAATACCATTAAACTGATACCAATCTAAACAGTGCAGGATTCCCCGATCACTCGTTATAAACACACACTACTTGTGACGGCAAATGCACCAGGTAACTTTTCCAGTTTAAGGACGAATTTTGAACTCCAGGTAATGGATGACCTTAGGCTATTGTGCTTACTAATGAAATGTTTTACTTATGAGCACTGACCTCGTGATTTGAAGTATGACCTAGTTAAAGAAGTTGCCCACTTTCTCTCAAAAAATTCGTCCTTAAATTTAGGCCACTAACTGTTATGGCAGCGCCACAACTTGTCTAGCTTTTAGTTTAAAACCTTGTTAATTAATGTTCATTAGTTGTCCACAAGACTGTAACATGATTGTAATTTACATTGCCTTTGGTCTGATATTTATGTGTGTATTGCCTTGTAGGAGAGGAATTAACGGACCCCAATATCAGAAATATTGAGTATGACTTCTATCTTCAGGGAATAAATGAAGTGAAATATGAGGTAAAAATTATCTTACGGTTATGTAGGACCTTATTGACAAGTATGCGCACTAAGCCAGATATTTACAAAACTATAGATTTTAAGACTTCAGAATGTAGAAATGCTGCGAAATTGGATTTTTGACTTTTTACCAATCTCCCGTCTATTGATTCACATGATCATGTTGAAGTTAATTTTCAGTAAATTTTAACAAAAAAAGAAAATTACATTGATAGCAAAACAATGGTATCGATAAAATCATCGAAGATTATTTGATCGATGTAAATGAGATCTTAAAAACGCTCAGTTACAGGGTTTTTTTTACACTGTTTAATTTTTGTTTCATGGAAGTTTAGATTTTTTTTCGTGAAAAAGTGTGGCATTATAAGAACCATTTCTAAAAGCTTTTCACATAAAGCACAATATCTGAAAGTTTCGTATGAATCTGATCAACTTTTTCTAAGATTTGATATTTTCTGAATTTAGCCAAATTTAGACATTTTATTTAATATGGAATAGGAGATCTTTATTACTAAGAATAAAATTTTCTAAAGAACTTTTAAGTACTATTTATATTACACCGTTAAAACTGTATAGTTTTATAATCCATGATCACTGAATCTATCTTTTTCTCAAAAATCTCAACATTTCACAAAGATCGTTTAATTTCCAAAATGGGAATTCTTCGTATGAAATTTGCAAGTTTTTCCTTATTCTTTTAACTACAAAGCACGTTTGTGGGACTTAACGTAGCATGGATAGTGAGGACAATGCTGCTAACGGAGACGGGTGCCATTTTTCATTTTTGGGCACAGATTTGGTTTGCTTTTCTCCATTTTAGTATAAATTTGGAGTACCAAATAGGACTGGTGTAAAAATGCGGGGTTGGGATATCGCTGTTTGCTTGTCATAAGTTTTGGTACCGTAATTATCTACAGGGCATGAGTACTAGCGTGATTCTAAATAGTGACTAGAGAGGGGGATAGGGTATGATTTTAGTTGACTTTAGGTCTGAAGATGGATCGTGTTTCAAATCCTCTTTAAATAGGTATAAAAATGGGGCTCAGCTGTAGCTTTAGGTTCAAACATGGGTTGAACTTTTTCATTTTTGCCAGGTACAAATATTGTGCAATAAAATAAGAGTGCTCCTGGTTACCAACTTGTTTGGTCTTTGTGAAATTTTGCAGATTGGTTTTTATGAAGGACAGTACTATCACAAGACAATTTTCTCAAAGTGGTTCTTTTCGTTTTTAGATTCTCAAAATTTGGAATCCACCCAGCAATTTAAAAAAGGAAATTTTTGACATAAGTGCAATGTACAAAAATGCAGCGTCTGTCAATTCTAAATATCAGAGCATCAGGGCTTGGAATTTTCCGCTTTTAAGAGGATTTCCCATTTTTTTGGTTTCGATTTCCTCTTATTTGATTTCCAGTTTCCCTTATTTCGTCTCTTTCTTATCATTATTTTGACTTTATTCAAATTCAGACATGCAAAAACGTTTATTTCTGTTAAATTTTACGACACAAAAAATATTTCTATCACACAAACCTATGTATTTGTAGAATGATACATCACCTGGAAAAAATTCTTTTTTGTCATTCGGGTCATTCCCAGCCGTGAATTATTGTAGCTTCCCGTGGTGCCCAATTATAAAGGACTACATTGTGTTGCATGAAATTAATAAGCACCACCTGGCACCATTTCAAGCCTTTACAAAATTGTGCGTTATTTATCCATACGTTTAAAGTTTTTAATTTTTTGATTTTCATTGGCCCATACTACCCATGCAAGTTGTGTCTGTGTATACCTATTTCACGGTTTTGCGGATGCGTTTTATATTATTTTTCAGTGTCTCAAGTTTTGTGTGTGCATTATATTTTCAGTGTCTCAAACGCTGGTGGAAGAAAAACACTGACTTAGATGTAGTCTCCAGTGTTGTGAGAGCACTGGAAAAATCTGGATGGACTACTAATGTACAAGAAATCAAAAAAGTTAGGGTAAATCTCACCGATGTCTAGTACTTTTTCCTAAGTCATGCATCAAAGATGTGTCTGCGAGATGGCATGCATTGTGGAAGATGAATGTCTATATTTAATACCAATTTTCACAGGTGGTTGACAGAATTGTCACTTAACGTCAAACGTTTAGTGTATCATCATTATGTACACAGGGTCTCGGATTTGAAGTCACGAGATTAACACTACTGTCTTCCTATATATGGGATATTCCGTATGAAGTCACCTGTACTTCACAGGACAGGGTGGTGTTGCCCCGAAAAACAAGGAAAAATTGGGTGTAGAAGTTTGTTTTAGAAAATTAGTTTTACTATTATATTTATATTCAAGAAAATTTAGGGATTTATTTTTTAATTACTCTATTTATATCCAAGATGACATAATGTTTTGTATATCTCATTTTATTCAGTGGTCAGTGCTGAGATCTGTGCTCTGCAGAGCTTTGCAACCTTACTGTACCCTTGATGTGGTTGCTTATTGATTTGTAACTGAATTCTGTGTTAATAGTAAGGGCCAGTGCAGACAGGGAGCTGCATCTTGAATGCAAGTGAGCTCAGCTTAGTGCTCACATTTGGGCCAAGTGAACTGAGAGGATCTTGGCTTGCATGCTAAATGCTGTTGCAAGCGTTAATCCTCAGCATGCTAGGCAAGTGGTGTGAGGATTACAATTGATAGCCTTAAACTTAGTATTGCATCACCTAACAACAACAAATCTCTCCCTCACTCATGTAACCACGTGTACTTCATTGATGCTGTTTACTGCTTTGTCTGGATGATAGGGAAGGAAAAAAAATTTCACTTGAGGAACACAACTCAACTCGTACTTTTCTGTCTGCTCTGACTATAACACAATGACGTAGTTTGCCTTCTCTAGACTATTGGAGGAACTGAATTTTGAGAGTAATCATTGTTAGACATTTAATTAATTTTTTTGTCTCTATTGTGTCATAATTAGCAAGTCCGATCAAGTTCTACTAGGACATAAGCATAAATATACCAAGTAGCTTTCAGTCAGTAGGCTTTAAGAGTGACACAGAGTCCTACTTTAGTGATTTCACCCAAACTAATCCAGTGGCAGGTCATTATATGATTGAATAAAAGTTGGTTGCAAAATGATAGCGTTACAAAATGTATCCTGTGGTTTGAGGGAGACGGTCTTTCCTTACAACTGTCAATGAACTCAAGCAGAGCATTCGCTGTGCTAACCTAGTCCGCATACTTAGTAAGGAATTCCTGAAACTTATCAACTACTTTTACACGGCATTGTTTTGTGTCACACTATCAACCAGATCTAGCTGTAGTTAATATCTTTCAATAGACTTATCTAGAACATCATTTTAGACCTATGTGTTGAGCAATGACCATTTGCAATCTGATCACAAGAATATTGCCATGTCCTTGCCACCTGATCCATGTGTGAGGTAGAATTATGGGAAATATATTGTGTCCTGTAATTCCTCTGTAAATAATTAAAAGGATCTTCAATATGGGTTTTTAAAGTCCCATCAGCTTACAGTTATCGAGGGCTGTGATATTCATAAGTATACAGTTCAGTTTTTATGGCTAACTTAGTGACGTGAATGAAGACTTAGGAAATGAACTTGCAATACGTGTACATAGATACAGTTAACATCGCCTCATTATCATTTGTTTCAGAAGTGTTTAGTGCTGCCTGTAGCGGCAGTGTATATTGTTGTGTCAGCCATGTTAGTTTGTGACTGAACTTTTGTTGAAGAAAAATACATCATAAACATAGACTGCGGATCTTAACATTTCTTATGGCCATCATTGGACCATCCGACAGTGTATGTAGTTGTGTCAGCCATATTAGTTTCTTGAAGAAAAATAAATCGTAAAAGTATACTGCGAATCTTAATATTATTACTTATGGTTATCATTGGACCAACCCAATCCATCCAACATTTGTCATGTTATCTGTTGTCATTGTGAGCTTATACCCCAACTGAATAAAATTAAAAAGCAAAATGTGTTGATCAAAATTTTTCCTTAATCAGAATAGTAGCAGCCCTTCGTTGACACGAACTTGGTTGAAGGCACAACTAAACAGCTTATGTATACTCGCTTGTAGTCTCCATACAATCTCGTATCTCTGGGAGTGCTGTAGCAACACCAAAAGACAACAGACAAACGTTAAAATAGCTGCAATATTTTGAGACCCCGTGTCTCTTTATAAGGCTGTAGGTGAAATGGACGTGGAAGCCAAATAAACAAGTGACAGCAGGTAAAAGGGCATGCAAGCAGGGAGTGTGTCTGAATGTATCATACGGTAGGGAGCCCACAAGCCTAACAGAACACGGCTAGCATGTGGTACACACCTTTGAGGTGCTCATTTAGTACAGTTTTTTATGACTGAATGATAGAGACTATAAAATCTAACCTAAGTGTGTCATTTTCCACGTAGCGAATGGTGGCATTGTCAACTACTATTTCCCAGTTATTTTTCAACCATGTTGATTTAAAAATGATTTTGAATGGACACACCCAGCAAATGCATGAAGAACTGTCGGGAGAGGCAATTAACATACCATGTCTTAAATGTAACGCTGTTCACAAGAATGAGGACGGAGACATTCGTCAATGTGACATGAGAATTGATAAACAACATAACATTTGGCCTCTGATTGCAATGAGAATAGATGTTATGTCTGTTCTTGAAAGGAATGGAATGTTTGTTATTGGTAGAGATGAGGCTCTAGACAAGTTGACTGGTTTATAGTGTATGATTTTATTTGCCCAGCAAAGTCCAACAAATTAAGCACTTCTCATCTGAGTAAGGAACAAGTTGAAACCAAACTTACTTTGGTAAGTGGGTTGCTGTAAATCAAAGCGTACTGTCTACGATGGAACACTGATTGATTGCCACTTTAAGAAACGCAAAATCCTGCTTAAAGACATTGTAATAGTGACAAAGTCTTCTTTTCATAGTTTGTGTGCAAGGTAGTCATTATGCAACAAAACATGCAGGGGGGAATGTTTTTGTATCGCAATGAATTTTCCCACCATACCTGTGTCTAGAAACAGTAAAGATAAAAACAAAGTAATGTATACTTTACGGGGAACATTATTTTAAAAAAGTTTAAACCTGCTACATTCAAACACTGCTATAAATATTATAACAACAAAATTAATCAACAAGTTTGTATTCTTGCTCACAAAACATGCTTATCCTTATAACGTCTATTATCTAACAAACAGGCTTAAACAAAAATCCGAAGTATATGCAAGCTCTTTCGGAATTATTTTTCTGAGAGGCATTGAGCATGGGGTCACTATTCGGTCTTTTAACGCGTAATGCGTAGCTGTGGTCAATTTATAAGCTAATTTTCCACATGTTCAGGTTACAATAATATAGTCAGTAACATTTAAAACTTTTATGGAGCACAATAATATTTCAACTCGAAAGATCTTAATATTCAACTGAGGTGAGAAAAAACAGACAACGGAATTCCGATTGTTTTCTCATTGCACACTCACAGGCAGAAATTCCACTTACTAACTGAATCCAAGCTGTACACACAAGTACAAGTTAAATTTGCGACCTGTGCATTTTGTGATGAACAACAACACATCGGCTAGCCACCAACTTAAGTTCTACAGTAAACCAACAGATATCCAGACACGTCAGACGCAACTCTTCAATTACCATCTGTCGTCAAATTCGTAGATGTCCTTGACAAGGTACCGAATCATGTGTCTCTTTTCTTTGATAATACTTTGCCTGTGGTTCCAAATGCGGTCCAACAATTCAGCTGGTGGTTGGATTGTACAGCAGCTGTACACTGAAGAGCAAAAGACAGTCAAGTTAAAGTAAAACGATTGGTTAAGTGTCAACGCACTGCTTAGTAGGCTTAATGATACACTATACTTAGGCTAGTGAACCTGGAACAGACATTAGTAAAACCCTAATGAAAACTGCATTGACAAAGGTGTGATATAAACTGCGTTTTCTTCTGTTAAGCTGTTCATAAAGCAAAATCAAAACTAGGGGGGGTTGACGATCGAGTCAAAAATGCCTCAGAAGAAAATCTTAGATTGACAAACCCTCCGAAACTTGACTGCAGCAACTGGAATGCAGGTTATTTCCCAATTGTAACTGAAAGATGAAACTGATGCTATCATAGTAAGGAAAAGCTCAGTTTGGCAGTGTTAATTGGCTAATTTCTTGATCTCACATTTAACTTGTCCACTATAAAGGAAATCTTTAATCTCATCATTAAAGTGACATTAAACCCACCTTTCATGACAACAATCAACTTTTGATGTAAACCATTAACCATTTGTCAAATTGGAGGAGGTATCAGGGATTCAAAGGAATTAACAGTTTGTTATTGTTTGATATCAGTCTTTAAGGTTGGTTTGTCAAGGTGTGTCATTTTATATGCTAAGTCTCTAGTCGAAGAATAATGAACTGCCAGTCCTTTGCGAATTGT
This sequence comes from Phoronis australis, assembly GCA_002633005.1. Classification (NCBI taxonomy): domain Eukaryota; kingdom Metazoa; phylum Phoronida; family Phoronidae; genus Phoronis; species Phoronis australis. Next base: position 344,289 of record NMRA01000410.1, on the reverse strand, counting down.
TTCTCCACTGAATATGGAGAAAGTTGAGGCCAATTTTATAGTGGTAAATATAATGTGGGTTTATAGTCATTTTAAGAAAAAAATAATGATGTATGTACACAATAATATTATTAAGTATATAGTCATTAAGGTCGTGTAAAATCTCCACATAATAAAGCTAGACTTGTGGCTTTTCAGCTAGTGCTCTATAACCCAGAATGGCAACAAAACAGCTACATATAACAACAAAGCACATTTCTCAATAAGACTCTTTTCTTGGCACAATATGGCAAACTTATGCGTCATGAGAGTTGTCAATGTTACGGCCTAAAACTGACCACACACATTTAGCGCATTTTCATGAAAAATTTTTAGCATGAAATGAGATTCACATATTGGGCAACACTCTCAAACAAAAAGACTGTAATTCAAATGTCAGCATTCAAAGGTGGTTGAGAAAATCCTGTGCTTGTGGTCTCAACTGGAATGAGAAATGTGAAAACTATGGGGACTGTGCTTCAGCAGTGAATGGAGGACTGTAGAAACAGTAAACTGTTGTTTGTGGAGAACCTGGAGGATATCAGTAGCCTGCGGATACTGCAAGCGTTGTGCTTACGAAAATAAAAGCGAGCCATTTTCGCAAAAACACAGTCATTCAAACTTCAACACGAAAATTTGCCAAAAACTTCGTTCCTTACCCTGTTCCCTTGCCAGAACATAAAAGGCAGTCCACAGCGAACCAGAGAACAATTCCTTAGGAGTTGGAAACTCATGCGTGAGATGAAGTAATTTTCCAAGGAAATGGTAGGCGTGGCGATATATATCCTGCAAGACATCGATAGCACTCAGACAAAGCTCGTCAGGCTAAAACTGGTTTAAGACAATCCTTTTAACACAACAACTAATTCAAATTGGCCACTGTTTGCTCAGCACAAAGAGAAGATCGTTGGGTACACCAACTAATCCACTCCACTTATGACACCTGCACAGTTAAGAAAGGTTACCGTACATCAACATACAGTCAAGATAAAGAACTGTGTTGTGTGTTTGAAACGACCCCAAGAACATTATGTATTCCCCACTTTAATAGGGATGCTTGATAAGAAACGCCACCTATTTGGGACTGTTTCATGCAACCAGGAACAGGGGCCTCCATTTTTAATTTTAAGAAAACGTCAAATATGGTTACTATCCCCTTTAAAACAACTCCAAACGTGGAAAGCGTGTAAAACAGTACAATTTTAGACTTTGTACCAATCTGCCAATGACTGGGTAAAGTAACCATGTAATTTTAGTAAACTTTAGCAAAAACAAAAGGTATTTTTACCACATATTTTATCCATAACATCACCAAATTTCATTTGTTACAAATATCCAAGATGAAATCTCAAAATTTCTGAATTTTCTTTTCTTAGCACTCACCTGAAACCAGTTGCCAATGGTGACACACCTGACAGGTGGTCTCAAAGGTAAACCTAGACATTCATTGTCATGAGCATGCACGTGGGCAAAAACCGTGGCTATCAGCGAGAAGAACTCATCTCGTTGGATGAAGAGGTTTTGATCCAGGTTAAGAATAAGCATGTATCGCAGAACGTAACACAGGAAGCCATTTTTGCGACCGTAGCGATCAAACCACTTCATTCCCTCTGAAAAGTATCATGAATAACAGGGCTTGGAATGACCATTGACAAGAAATGCGGAAACTTTTACGGCCCAAAACATGCGCGCTACGAAGCTTTGAATAGTCGATGTGAACCTTTCGCCGACAAAAATCGGTAGGACTAAAAAAAAGAAAAAAAACGTTAGCATGCATCTGCGTCTTTTTATCTCGTCCGTCCACTCCCACCCCCACACATTTTTGGCTGCAGAGCAGTAGTATTTGTCACCGCGGTTTACAATCACACGAGACGCCATTGAAAATCCCACCACGTTATCCCAGATGCCCCGGCAATGTTGACAATTTACGTTCCTCCGAAACTTCTGCTTTTCGAGGCGAACGTCGTCAGCAACGCCGCGGTAAGAAAGGAATTTTCCGCGGAAATTTTATATCAAATCCGATTTTTTTACGCGGAAATATAATAAAATGCGCGGACAGAACATTTGAAAAAAGCGGAAATCCGCGTTTCCGCGGAAAATTCCAAGCCCTGGAATAAACATGCATCTCAGGATATGCGTAACACATGGAGCTCGCAACAAAACCATTCATCCTAAAAGTAAACATTATCTGAGGAAATTATACAGGATGACATTTTTGTAATCAGATGTCAAACTAAGTCAAGCCATATGAAGTAAACCACAAAAAAGAATAATAAATAAATTAGAATAAAATTAAGAGTCTTAAAATTGTGTTTGTTTCAAGATGATTTTATGAAGAGGCATATGCACAAAAATATGCTATTTAACGCAACCAATGGGTTTAATAAAACAATAAGGTTTTATAATTACGAGCTAGGCAAGATCTCAAAAGCCAATGGCTATGTATTGAACTCGTCTTTCCAATATTTCGAGTCACAGTCTTGGAACAAGCTATCAAAAATGCACATTAAATATGAGAAACGTAGACCAGTTTTAAAATGTTTTATGTTTCATTCTGTTATAAAGTTGGGAACTAAACAAACTCTTAATTATTTCTATGCTATTTTAGTCACACTCACATAAAGTGTGGTTTGTGTGATAACGCGTCTTTCCTGCACGCTTGAGATCTAGTTCACCAGGTGACACCTCAATTTGCATTCTTCCAAAAGACATGCAAGACATTAACAAATACGTCCCCTAAGACACGTAAGCATAGTGACAGTTTAATTAGTGCCTATAAATCAATCTCTCGTCACAAAAACACTTCCGATTTAAAGACAATTCACCAGATTACTGTTCCTCAGTCAATTCAGTGTAGGTTTATAGCCTCTTTAAGGAAATCTTAAAAATTAAATTATTGAACCCAAATTAAATCATTACTTGGTTCTGGTCTTTGATTTTGTTTTGAAAGTTGAATCAGTGGTGCTGTATTTTTTACTTCCTCACGCACCTGAATAGCACAAAAACAACGAAAGATCTGATTTTGTCCTCACCGTGGCAAATCACAGTGTTTCAAACCTTGCATACCCCTGCTGGTGCGGGTGGGCATTTTTTATTTGGTCAGTTGCTTACTTTTCAAAAAAGAAAACTCACCTGAAACTAACAAAAATAATGTGGTACCTGTTTTTACAGACTGCGTAGCAAATAACAGCATTTGAAATCTTGCTTATGTACCTTATGCACCTTTTCAAAACAAAAAAATGAGACCATGACTGAAATTCCGTGATGAGAGAGGGCATTTTTTAGTTGGTGAGCACACAGGTTACAAAATGAGTGGGGTAGAGATCAGAACAAATAAATACTTTTTTTTGTGTCTTTGTCAGCTAACAGCAGAAGCAATAAGATTTTTGACTGTGAACAGCCTTGGAAAGAAATTCGCTAACACTTACTCAAGGCAAGTTCATGACTTGTGGGTTCGAGACTATAGACAAGACATCAAGCTATCATCTATGGTAAGTCTAATGATAATCAACAAATAAGGAATTACATTCCAATGATAATAAAAAATAAGTGATTACATATTACCTGGTTCCATGTGAGACATTATGTTGTGGAATAGTCGGAGGTTGTCAAACACACGCTCGCTCTTGATGTGGTGAATTGGCAACAGACGGAAATGAGTCGGTTCCTGAACTTTGTATACCTTTGAATCAAGCAAAAAAAGCTTAAATCGATTATTACATTCTAACTCCATTTAGGAAACAGTTTCTCAATTAGATTGTTTCCAGAACGCAAGTTTAACCCTAGTGAGCTCTGATTATAACAAACACACGCACTCACACACAAACTGAACATTTATGAAATGAGTAGCAATCGTCATTTTCACTGCTTAACCTGCTTTCACTAAGTCCCGTTTAGACATTAATGTTTGGCCAATCTGACACACCGCAAGATGACGTGGTGTCAAGCGGCCATTGAAATGCATAGATTTCGAAACCGTGGCAAGACGGACATGCGCAAATTTGTAAATTGCATGCATGACAGTTCACTGTTGTTGTTGTTGTTATTGTTGATGTTGTTGTTAAGCTGATTCTAATTCCACCAATGCCCAGGGCTGTTAACTGTATGTAATATTCTAACAATTTGCTGTTGAGTATCCTTTTAGTTTATTGTTCTGTAAAAAAGAACAACTCCGATGAAACCCAGACAAACCTTAAATATTAGAATTGCCACTAGAGGGTAGAGCAGTACTCAGATCCGTCCGAAAGTCTTTGTCATATGATGTTATGTTTTTAGAAATATACTTGCCAAATTTCACAACAATCCTCCAAGGGATTCAGGAGATACAGCCACAGAGGCCGAATGAAGACACCGTATGGACAGACACTGGACAAAGACGATGGACACATAATAATATGTTTGTGCGTAAAAAGTTCGGCAACCTCTTATTTTACGTTACAAGCAACTTACTCTCAAGGCTTCAAACTGTTTATTAGGAGTTCTGCCATACTCCATGATGAATGCCTCATTTCTGTTCAACAGCATCCAGTACACGAACCCACGGAGTTCGGACAAGGCGACCTCCACACATGGATGACCTGGGGTCATGACCTCAACCAACATTCGATGCCAATAAAAATTATGGTGCATCGCAAATATATGGGGAGGGTATTTCCCTTGGCTGACACACTCAATAATGTGCTGGGAGTGTGGAGCTTTTTCAACTGGCTTTTCACTGGGGTGTTGAGCTTCATAGAACAGGCGCGAAATATGGATTGCTTCTTGAAACTGTACGTTTCCGCACTAGAACGACATATTAACATACTGTCAAAATGGACAACCAAAGCTTGTTTCTTTGAAAAGAATCGTATTGAAAGTTGACTCTCCAGTGTTAAACATGGTTCCAACCAGCAACATTGACAGCTAAGCAGCAGCAAAATGCCCCTTCGGCATTCTTAACATTTAAAATAAAAACTAATGGACGGAAAAGACAAGACATGTTGGCGTAACTGCAAACATAACACTTGAGTAAAATGTTTTTTGAAAGAAGACATTTTAAAATATCTAGATGTGGGCCTGTGTGCCTAAAACGTGAAGTTCTGTGCATATTTCTACTAACCAGTTCATCAGCTATAACAGGGTGATTCTCAATTTTCTTATGGTGCATTACCCAGCCTGCAACATTCTTAGGATCCTTGAAGTCACCACGGATACCTATCTTTGGCTTCAACTTCTTCATGTACGGAGACGTTGCATCATTCCCACAAACAAGGGCTAGCTCGACAAGAAGAAAATGATTTCTTATCTAAAACAGAATCAACTTGTGTCAAAAGTAATTTGACATGTGACCTCCACATTTCTTCCAACAAAACAGACAAGTGTGACAATTATTTGTTTCAGTAAAAAGAAAGTGCGGACTTTACTGATCAAATGGGTTTGAGCAGAGTGAAGCTAGAGAAGGCGCACAAAGTTATTTCATGATGTTTTTGACATTTTATATGAGGTTGCGGGGTGACAAATGATTAAAGATATGGACGGACATCACTTCTTTCAAGTTTCGAAAATACAGATGAGTCTTTAAGTTTACAAGTGACCATGCACAGGGCAAAATGCTATTGCCATGAAACACAATCAAAACTCGCATCCAAAATCGTGAAAGGATGAAAATGTAAACATGACCTACTTCAACATTACACTCATCATGTTTTATGAATAACATTACACTCATCATGTTTTATGAATAACATTACACTCATCATGTTTTATGAATAACATTACACTCATCATGTTTTATGAATAACAATACACTCATCATGTTTTATGAATAACAATACACCATTTGAGCTCCTCCTTACCCTTTGGCTGTTTTTCAAGATACAGTGAAGCTCAGTTAAGTTGAATCAAGATAGACTAAGAGATTTATCTTAGAAGCAAAGTGAATTCGGAATTACATAAAGTCCAAGCATCAACAAGAACCCTTCTATGGAATTCCGAACACTTTGTAAAATTTAAACGTTTATAAAAAAGACGGAAAATCCAAAAAGCAAACTTTATTAAAAATTTTGTCTCAACTTGTTCCTTACTCAGATGACAATGGATTTTTGGGTTTGAAAAGAATTGACAGAACTTTTTTATTCCTCTAAACCAAAGTAGTAGAAATAATAATGGGAGTGGGACAGTGGTCGGAATTTTGTGAAATAAAGTATGCAAAACAAAAAGGCCAACACGTTAATTAAGACTTCTACAAGCCCACTGCAACAGACACTCAATGCTTTAATTCAACTGCTCGTACTGAGCAAGGCTACCAGCCTGCTTGAGCTATTTAAGTTTTTAATGTTTTTGTTAGCTATAACAGTTTTCACTGAAACTGCATTTACTTGCAAAGCACTCAGTGCATTTAGAAAATGGACAATTGACGCACAAATAAAAAAGTTCATGTTAACTCAATATTTCGTCTATTCCTACGACATCATCAGGATATGTACAGTAGGACAAGTGCCGATTACCATTCAAGTCACATCCATGGGGTGAAATGAGAGTGAGAGATACAGGGAAAGTATTTGTGTGGCGATTGTCCGTTTTCTATTTGTACTATAGCCAAAAAATTCTGTGCTGATCCTTAAAAGGTAAGTGAAACACCGACCGACATGGAGTTTTCGAGTTCCATCTTCCATTCATTAAATTAGGCAGCAGGATTTTGTTGCTCAACATGTTGTTTTTTTATGTTTCTGCAGGTTACAGTGACCTTTTATCACCTGCATTCCTCAAAACCATGCTTAGCACACTAAATGACATGCCATGACAAGTCAGCTTGTAACACTTGATCTCAAGCCATCATGATCAGTCAGTTCTTCTGAATTAAAGCTACTGTAAAATACATCCACTTTGACTTAGGAACAAGTTGATGAGACCAGTTTCATAATGGTACGTGGTCTAAATCTAAAGTTGTTTTGTGGGTTGTAAGGCAAGCTCTTATTGCCGTTTCATGAAAAAGTCCGACATACTTTCAACTCACACAAGTTTTGTTGTAAGGCCAAAAAATCATAAACTGTTCAGTTCTGGTCTTTCACGTGGACTGATTTTGAGACCTGTGACTGACCTCAATGTCTAAAAATATGCCTGTGCCTGAATCAATATCAGCCAAGGGGTCTCCTGTTTTTTTTACTCGTTGTACAAAGGCACCTAAGCAAGGGTATAAGCAAGGTTTGAACCAATTATGTTTTTTACTCTAACAACAAAAGACTGAAGTAAACCACATACTCCTAGTGAATGTGCAACGTCAGACGACGAGATGACACCACAAATCAACTTCGATGGCTTCTCAGGAATGAGCAAAGCCTCCCCAAGGCGTAGATCGTTCTCCAAGTCAAATAATTCATTTGGTATTACTTTACAGTTTCTCACAACACAGAAATCTGTGTCATTGCTTAATATGCAGTACGCTTTGGGTCGCTCACACAGTCCTTTGGCAAGAGCTGGATCTGCCTCACCAGCACAAACTTGGATCACGTCGCATTTGCACTTATTTAGTGTGTCCAGAATCTGAACTTCAAACAATACTGGTCGAATGAACGAGGACTCTGAAAGTGAATGGGGATCTTTCGTGCCAGAACAAACGTCAATAATTCCGGCCACATTGCCGAGATCTCGGTTATGTCTGTTCACCCAGGTTTCAAATTTATTTCTAGTTGTGGTCACACTGCTTCCTTTGGCACCATCCACGTAGAAAATAAGCTTGATTCCAGAGCTAGACAGATCCGAAATGATTTTTGTAACATATGCATCAACATATGCATACTCGCCTCCAGTGATTTTGATGAACTCGTTATTGTAAATCATGCACACACTTCTCCAAAATTTGTCACGCAAAAACTGGAAGAAAGAATAAAAGTCTACCAGAATTTCTATACCATCACGTTGCCTTGAAACCTCTATTAAGTCTGTGTTAGTGACGCAACTGTCTTTATGTTGTAAGCAATATGTTTGCAAACCAAAGACGCCCATGATTCTTCCTCATTAGAAATAAAAGTTTTTGCGTTAAAATTTAACATGCAACCCCTGGTAGAACACAAAACAATACACACTTTTACACCTTCAACCACGGAGAGCATGAGAAGGAAGTGACGTAATTTCAGGCCTAAACCCAATCTCGCTGGTTCCCTGCGTGCCGAATGAGCTATATACATAGTTATATTTATCTCATTGCCTAAACCCCTCTGACACAGCGCCACCTATACTGCACGAAAACTTAAGTTATTACTTGAAACTTAAGTTTATTAGTGAAAATTTAAGTTTTACACCTGAAAAAACTTAAGTTTTCTAAAAAAAAATAAGTTCTCTGAAAAACTTAACATTGTGCTGAAAAACTTAAGTTTTTGGCGAAAAATTAAGTTTTAAAAACTTAAGTTACTTTTAAAAACTGAAGTTTTTCGGAAGAACTTAAGTTTTTCCTCTAAAACTTAAGTTATTTTCCAAAAACTTAAGTTTTTTCGCCAAAAACTTAAGTTTTCAGCGAAAAAGTTAAGTACATTTTTGTAAGCCTCCCCCCCCCCCCTTATCCGCCACTTGTTAGCGTAGCTCGACCGTTGGTTCCCTACGTGCCTAGCCCGGCACTGGGCTGCCGGGCTACTGACCACCTAGCGGCACGCAGGTAACCAGCGCGCTGGCGTAGGTCCTAGTCAACGGAGTACGTACGCATGCCAGCGTGAGCCGAGATAGCTTACCGGTACGTCACGTACTCTATTTGTTAAACAGCGTAATATTCGAAAATTCATTTTCGTGAACGTACATATTTTAGGTTTCTTTGGTCTTTGCCGTGAACTCAATCCTACTCTTCCCGAAAAATGTACTCACTCGACGGATGACCTTACCCGCGCCTATTGCTGGCCGCCTCGTTGGCCCAGCGGCAGCTAGGCGCAGTCTGCCCCCGGCCCGGGCCGACGACTTTCGTACTGCCGCCGGCTACTGGTCGAGATGCACGTCGGTGACACCAAACATGATATGAGGGGTTTTGGTGAGACTGTCAGAAAAAATCCATTTGGCTAAGCATTTTTGTGTTTACAATTACCGTGAGAGATAAAGAATTAGCCTGCACAATAAATTCCAGAAACCTCATGTGCAAGGCAGACGCCAAAACGCCGGGAATTCCGGAGTAACTCGTTAGATGCCACTGAGTTGCCGACTGGCACGCTGTAGAACTCAACATGTTAACTACAAAGTCTCATCGCAAAATTAATTGACTAAATTCAGAATTGACTAATTTAAGTTAGATGTCATTGAGTTAGTGAGGCCTAAATATAACTTACATAGCCCGCAGCATTCAGAGTGATTTGTCACTGAGTAGTTTGTAATCCAGCAGACGTGTACTACGATGACTGGACATCCTAAGTTCAGTTATTCCGGTTCATGTTTACTTTCACGTTCACGTAAAAATTTAGCAGTTGCGAAGCCCAGTCTTAAGGGCGCCGGTGACTCGGCACGCGCAATTCACTCCGCCGTTTCACATCACTTGGCGAAACCTCGATTATCACATTTTCACGCTGTTGAAACCACTTTCGTCTGGAGCCGGGGTACTCGGAGGCGGCGGAACATATTTCATTTCTTTGAGCACCTGAGGGCTTTACTGGCAGTAACCAGAGACCTCGACTGAGCTATCCACTACACTCACTACTAGCTACTTTTTTCTAATATCCATAAGCCGTTGCTTTGGTCGGTCGCAATTTAACATAAAATATTTTCGAACAAAAAAGTGGTGACCACATCCCCAAAGGTCTGTGACATCTCCATATGGTAGAATTGTCGTGAGGACTTGACAGGGACCTCAGGGGTCTCACACTCCATATCCACATTATTTTGAAAACAAAGGCTTTCAAGTTGCCCAGTCACACATTGTGTGTCATTACAGGGCCTAAGCATACCTGCACAGGCGCACTGGTGTAGACTCACAGTTGAACTGTGGTTTTCTGTTGACCCCAGACCGTCCGGAGTTGCACCATATACCAACTCCGGACGGTCTCTCACGACGATATAGAGCCATTCTCAATGAATCGCGACAATTCGACACCTGAGACACTCGATTTTCAAGTATCTTCATCTGGAGCTAATGTATTATTTTTTCTTAGTTTAACGTATGAATGATAAGTTTTGAACAATTTCCTCAGCTCAGCAAGTGCAGTTATAGAGTTATTTTGTTCTTTTATTAGAGCAACTGGATAATTTATTTGAAAACATAAAAACGCGTTCGTTGGGTTAATTTTCGGTCTAGTTTGTTATCATTGACAACGAACAATCTCAGTGTGCAATTTTATTAATCAGCATGCTTGATAAAATCGAGAAAATTAGCTCTTAGTATTTTCTACTTTCTTGTATATTTTTCGTGGACATATAAAAATTTAACTTTTGAACTAAATTTTTACTTTTTTAAAACACGTCGTTTGATTATAACTGTGTTTTATCAAAACAGGTGCCGTGGTGTTTGCACTTGTCTTAATTTTCATTAGCGACTATCGATCATTCAAAAACTGGTATCCAATATCCGGTAATGTGATGACTAAAAAATCCTTAAGTGAATTTAAAGACGTCTCGTAAATGACACAACAAGTCCCGTAAGTGAGGGGCAAGTGATATTGTGTTGGTGGAAATAATTTCTGACCACCTACACTTCAGGAAAAACTGGTATGAAATAATGACGGATAGTATACGTATTGAAGGCTATTTGTTGTCACTTGTATGAGTTGATGTAACTGATTACGTAATAAAAATGACAACAGATTACAATTCAACTGTCTGTGATGCAAGAAGGCACGTGGAGACATTTGTAACACACCTCACATGTACATATACAGGTAAATCCAAAAGTTTGCATTCAACATTTTTACAACATTTGCTATATACAATTGTGCCTGACATCTAACACGTCACATGTCACGTCCCGTAAATGACAACTAAGTGTTGACAATTGGGCCAAACGGCAATTTTAGCTGGGCTTTAAACGTCATTAGGAAAAATCAAGATAGTCCAGCAATTCATCTGACGCCTTGAATGCCCTGCAGCTTTCCCAGTAGGTACGAGGTCCAGGACGAGATTCAGGATGTCATCTTTCCGTAGCCAAATCTTGTTTCCTTCGGCCGGCCACATAAACAATCCACTCATTTTACTGGACGGCTGCAAGAAGTTGACCTCCACAGGCAAGTCGACATCATTTGTGTCCACGACTTGTTAGAGATATCGGCGACCTTCATATTTACAAACAAAATTGCCTTGCTTCACTTATTTATTGACTTCTTTGGTCTCAGCTAACACTCTGTTGGTTTCTTGTCTTCCGACTTTTTGTATTTCTGTCAGTTCTGACACTGGTACAAAATACCCGTAACTCGTTCACTTTCTCTTCTAAGCCATTCGTCNGTGAAGCTAGAGAAGGCGCACAAAGTTATTTCATGATGTTTTTGACATTTTATATGAGGTTGCGGGGTGACAAATGATTAAAGATATGGACGGACATCACTTCTTTCAAGTTTCGAAAATACAGATGAGTCTTTAAGTTTACAAGTGACCATGCACAGGGCAAAATGCTATTGCCATGAAACACAATCAAAACTCGCATCCAAAATCGTGAAAGGATGAAAATGTAAACATGACTTACTTCAACATTACACTCATCATGTTTTATGAATAACATTACACTCATCATGTTTTATAAATAACATTACACTCATCATGTTTTATAAATAACATTACACTCATCATGTTTTATAAATAACATTACACTCATCATGTTTTACGAATAACATTACACCATTTGAGCTCCTCCTTACCCTTTGACTGTTTTTCAAGATACAGTGAAGCTCAGTTAAGTTGAATCAAGATAGACCAAGAGATTTATCCTAGAAGCAAAGTGAATTCGGAATTACATAAAGTCCAAGCATCAACAAGAACCCTTCTATGGAATTCCGAACACTTTGTAAAGTTTAAACGTTTATAAAGAAGATGGAAAAGCCAAAAAGCAAACTTTATTAAAAATTTTGTCTCAACTTGTTCCTTACTCAGATGACAATGGATTTTTGGGTTTGAAAAGAATTGACAGAACTTTTTTTATTCCTCTAAACCATAGTAGTAGAAATAATAATGGGAGTGGGACAGTGGTCGGAATTTTGTGAAATAAAGTATGCAAAACAAAAAGGCCAACACGTTAATTAAGACTTCTACAAGCCCACTGCAACAGACACTCAATACTTTAATTCCACTGCTCGTACTGAGCAAGGCTACCAGTCTACTTGAGCAATTTTCCAAGTTTTTTTAATGTTTTTGTTAGCTATAACAGTTTTCACTGAAATTGCATTTACTTGCAAAGCACTAGGGTGCATTTAGAAAATGGACAATCGACGCACAAATAAAAAAGTTCATGTTAACTCAACATTTCGTCTATTCATACGACATCATCAGGATATGTACAGTAGGACAAGTGTCGATTACCATTCAAGTCACATCCATGGGGTGAAATGAGAGTGAGAGATACAGGGAAAGTATTTGTGCGGCGATTGTCCATTTTCTATTTGTACTATAGCCAAACAATTCTGTGCTGATGCTTAAATGGTAACTGAAACACCGACCGACATGGAGGTTTCGAGTTCCATCTTCCATTCAGCAAATTGGGCAGCAGGATTGTGTTGCTCAACCTGTTGTTTTTTTATGTTTCTGCAGGTTACAGTGACCTGTTATCACCTGCATTCCTCAAAAGCATGCTTAGCACACTAAATGACATGCCATGACAAGTCAGCTTGTAACACTTGATCTCAAGCCATCATGACCAGTCAGTTCTTCTGAATTAAAGCTTCCCTGGTAACACATTCAGTTTGACTTAGGAACAAGTTGATGAGACCAGTTTCATAATGGTACGTGGTCTAAATCTAAAGTTGTTTTGTGGGTTGGAAGGCAAGCTCTTATTGCCGTTTCATGAAAAAGTTCGACATACTTTCAACTCACACGAGTTTTGCTGTAAGGCCAAAAAATCATAAACAGTTCTGGTCATTCACGTGGACTGATTTTGAGACCTATGACTGACCTCAATGTCTAAAAATATGCCTGTGCCTGAATCAATATCAGCCAAGGGGTCTCCTGTTTTTTTAATCGTTGTACAAAGGCACCTAAGCAAGGGTATAAGCAAGGTTTGAACCAATTATGTTTTTTAGTCTAACAACAAAAGACTGAAGTAAACCACATACTCCTAGTGAATGTGCAACGTCAGACGACGAGATGACACCACAAATCAACTTCGATGGCTTCTCAGGAATGAGCAAAGCCTCCCCAAGGCGTAGATCGTTCTCCAGGTCAAATAATTCATTTGGTATTACTTTACAGTTCCTAACAACACAGAAATCTGTGTCATTGCTTAATATGCAGTACGCTTTGGGTCGCTCACACAGTTCTTTGGCAAGAGCTGGATCTGCCTCACCAGCACAAACTTGGATCACGTCGCATTTGCACTTGCTTAGTGTGTCCAGAATCTGAACTTCAAACAATACTGGTCGAATGAACGAGGACTCTGAAAGTGAATGGGGATCTTTCGTGCCAGAACAAACGTCAATAATTCCTGCCACATTGCCGAGATCTCGGTTATGTCTGTTCACCCAGGTTTCAAATTTATTTCTAGTTGTGGTCACACTGCTTCCTTTGGCACCATCCACATAGAAAATAAGCTTGATTCCAGAGCTAGACAGATCCGAAATGATTTTTGTAACATATGCATCAACATATGCATACTCGCCTCCAGTGATTTTGATGAACTCGTTACTGTAAATCATGCACACACTTCTCCAAAATTTGTCACGCAAAAACTGGAAGAAAGAATAAAAGTCTACTAGAATTTCTATACCATCACGTTGCCTTGAAACCTCTATTAAGTCTGTGTTAGTGACGCAACTGTCTTTATGTTGTAAGCAATATGTTTGCAAACCAAAAACGCCCATGATTCTTCCTCATTAGAAATAAAAGTTTTTGCGTTAAAATTTAACATGCAACCCCTGGTAGAACACAAAACAATACACACTTTTACACCTTCAACCACGGAGAGCATGAGAAGGAAGTGACGTAATTTCAGGCCTAAACCTCTGACACAGCGCCACCTATACTGCACGAAAGTTATTACTTGAAACTTAAGTTTATTAGTGAAAACTTAAGTTTTACACCTGAAAAAACTTAAGTTTTCTAAAAAATTTAACATTGTGCTGAAAAACTTAAGTTTTTGGCGAAAAATTAAGTTTTAAAAACTTAAGTTACTTTTAAAAACTGAAGTTTTTTGGAAGAAGTTAAGTTTTTCCTCTAAAACTTAAGTTATTTTCCAAAAACTTACGTTTTCAGCGAAAAACTTAAGTTCATTTTCGTAAGCCTCCCCGGCCCCCCTTATCCGCCACTGGGTCCTAGCGTAGCTCGACCGTTGGTTCCCTACGTGCCTAGACAGCACTGGGCTGCCGGGCTACCACCTAGCGGCACGCAGGGAACCAGCGCGCTTGGCTGGCGTAGGTCCTAGTCAACGGAGTACGTACGCATGCCAGCGTGAGCCGAGATAGCGGCTTACCGGTACGTCACGTACTCTATTTGTTAAACAGCGTAATAGGCCTACTATTCGAAAATTCATTTTCGTGAACGTTTATTATAGGTTTCTTTTGGTCTTTGCCGTGAACTCAATCCTCCTTCCCGAAAAACCGTACTCACTCGACCACATAGATGACCTTACGGGCCCGCGCTTATTGCTGGCCGCCTCGTTGGCCCAACGGCAGCTAGGCTCTGCCCCCGGGCCGACGACGTCGTACTCGCTGCCGCCGGCTACTGGTCGAGATGCACGTCGGTGACCGTCCAAACATGATATGAGGGGTTTTGGTGAGACTGTCAGAAAAAAATCTAAGCATTTGTGTCAGTACAGAGATAAAGAATTAGCCTGCACAATAAATTCCAGAAACCTCATGTGCAAGGCAGACGCCCAAACGCCGGGATTTCCGGAGTAACTCGTTAGATGCCACCTGAGTTGCCGACTGGCACGCTGTAGAACTCAACCTGTTAACTATAAAGTCTCATCGCAAAATTAATTGATTAAATTCAGAATTGACTAATTTAAGTTAGATATCACTGAGTTAGTGAGAATCTAAATAGGCTAGTAGCCCGCAGCATTTCAGAGTGATTTGTCACTGAGTAGTTTGTAATCCAGCAGACGTGTACTACGATGACTGGACATCCTAAGTTCAGTTATTCGGTTCATGTTTACTTTCACGTTCACGTAAAAATTTAGCAGTCAGTTGCGAAGCCCATTTTCTTAACGGCGCCCGTGAATCGGCACGGCGCGCAATTCCGGCACTACGCCGTTTCACATCACTTCAGTGGCGAAACCTCTTAATGACACATTTTCACGCTCAGTTGAAACCACTTTCGTCTGGAGCCGGGGTACTCGGAGGCGGCGGAACATATTTCATTTCTTTGAGCACCTGAGACTTTACTGGCAGTAATTAAACCAGACTGAAGACCTCGACTGAGCTATCCACACTCACTACTAGCTAGGCCTACTTTTATTTCTAATATCCATAAGCCGTTGCTTTGGTCGGTCGCAATTTAACATAAAATATTTTCGAAAAAAAAGGGGTGACCACATCCCCAAAGGTCTGTGACATCTCCATATGGTAGAATTGTCGTGAGGACTTGACAGGGACCTCAGGGGTCTCACACTCCATATCCACATTATTTTGAAAACGCCGCTTTCAAGTTGCCCAGTCATGACACATTGTGTGTCATAAAAGGGCCTAAGCATACCTGCAGGAGCACATTGGTGTAGACTCACAGTTGAACCGTGGTTTCTGTTGACCCCAGACCGTCCGGAGTTGCACCATATACCAACTCCGGACGGTCTCTCACGACGATTTAGCGTTATGTCGGTAGGCCAACCCGGGATTTCTAGTCTGCTCGTGTAGTGTTCGGGAGTCCGGCATCTGCATTTGCGCTCCGCGCTGCTCCGGTGTAGTGCGTGAACTTGGAATACCCAAGGAAACTTGACAAATTAACTGAAATAATTACGTTCACGTTGATAAAAATTTGCATTGCACTAAATCAAATTAGGTGTACATGTAACGTAGAAATTTTTTTCTGATCCGGGCGATCTTATTCCGCACCAAGCAATAATTGATTTAACCATTCACATACTCCTCCGATTCATTGACACAAATTACGGTAAAGGAGGAAATGGGTGATCATAAGGGTAATAAATAAAAATTCTTTACACTAAACAAAAAATTTCACATGATTGCCCAAATGAGTATGATTCCAAGCTCGCACATACGAAGGATTCAAATTCAAACACAGCAACGCCACCTTTTATCATTTCGAGTGTGTACCTAATCGCCACGTTGATTTTATAGGGTAGCTTACTTGTACCATAGATTATAGACAACTATAGTCTATGCTTGTACAGACTTCAGACTAAATTAGTGACCTCTGGTAAACCATAGGTGAGTAAACAGAATAGCTGGTATGAGGGGAACAACAGTTGAAAACTGACTAACTGATCTATTGGTTTTAGACATGATAGAGGTCCTTTTCAAGTTTCAGTGAATCAAGTTGGCACATCTGTCGGTAGGCAGCGGTAGGCTGAATCAGTCTGACGCTAGGCCTACTCACTAGTGACCATTCTGGCAATAGCGCAATGCTAACGCCGTTGTCGAAAAGTATTGGCTTACCGGTTCTGCAAAGCAGTAACTTGTAAGAACCAGCCAGCTTGTTGGCCCTCCCATGGCATGGAGCTCGTGGCGATGTCTTGCCTATCAACCGGCCTCATTGACAACCGTAAGAGGTTAAAGCGGCACGTTTTAACTGTAGGCCTAGGTAAAATTTAACACTGTCTGTTCTTTCTGTCAAAACCAAGCTTGATTTAAGCTGTTTACCTTTATAAAACTGGTCTTATACCAGTGTGTATGGTAAAATCGGGCAAATTATGACACAATATGGCCACATTTCACTCCCTGATTTTCCAATAAAAAATTGCCATGAAAAATTAATGCTTTGTCATGTTGAAATTCATGCAGTGATACATAAGATGTTTTGGGGAATTTGTGGGCAGTTACAATTATGAACCAAAAGGGCTATATTGAATGTTACTCTTTTCCGAAAGTGATGAGATTTATACATAAGTATTACTCAGTTTCATCAGTTTGATTATTATCTTTAGCTCCATGACACCTGTTTTTTCTTTGGACCAGGGTGTCGTTGACTTTCCAGGGTGTTGAAATAGTTATTGTTCACAGTTTCTGTTCTGCTCTAATACAAAACTCGAGATAAATTTATTCTACTTTTCATTTGGTCTATATTATGCCTTTTTGGTTTAGTTGCAGATAGGCCTATAGTTGAAATCAAGATTCGATGTTGATGACCCCAAGATTTGATTTACAGTGAGGAAAATTAAAGCTTATCTCACAGTCATCATAGTGTCGTTCTTAGTATATCTTTGTATTATTCTGAATGTTATAAAGAAGCTAGTTGATATCTGAATAGCTGAATGAACGTTGGTAGAATTTCTTTCTGGCCTATTTGTGTGATCTGATAAACTGTGAAATTTAAGAAATCAATACAATTTTCATAAACACAAGAACATGTGGTAAGTTTAGTAGTGGTCGAAAGCATTTCGGATGCTATTTTTGACTGTAAAACAATTTAAGAGGAACACCTTGAGAATTTTGATGTACGATAAATGCATACAAATTTTTAATGACTTGTGTTAGTTGGGGATGACTGACTAGTGTGTAAACACAAGATGTTTAAGCATAAGAAATTTCACGAAAAAACATTGTAGTGTCATAACAGCCTGGCGCTCTTACCTAAATAACTACCTGGGAACACTAATTATTCACAAAACCTTGAAATTGGAACTTGACACCTCCTGCTGCAGTTTATGTTATCAAGGTCATTGCTAGTGAGCCACGAGTGGGACTTTATTTTTCCGCACTCTTACTGCTCCAAATCCGATAATGAGAGTGACAAAATGTGTTTGAAATTGGTGCCTGTTGTTTGATGAGCTTATTGAGCTGAAATGTTTGTTAAATTTTAACTTGATACAAGCTTTCTCTGCTGTTTTTTCTTGTGTAATTCAGAAAGATTCAATGAGCCGGAGCTGACGTAGGTGAATCCAAAAAAATTATCAGCTATTTTCGTTAATTTTATGAAATATGCACATCGTCAGAAAGAAGAATTTTTTACCGGAATAGTATACTTTGTAGTTGTACTTGTTTTGAGTAGTAGCAGTCACTCATTTAGCTCTGTAGGTTTGATTGTGGGTCTGAAACTAGAACACTGACTACAAATTTATAGTAAAAACTTCAGGAATTTGGGTAAAAACCTGAAAATTTGAGTTCGAACTCGAACTAATGGCTTTAATGGGGGTACAATCAAGTGCAGACTTAGACAGTTCCACTGAACTCCCCAGTACCACTGAACTCCCCAGTAAAGATGGTGATCATCTCATAGGCTCTCCATACCCCAGAAGCTTTTTGGGGAATTGTGCCTCACACCATCTAATTATGCCTTACACCATCTAAGTCGAGTTGCTATCAGTAGCCTTTGCTTATAGTAGGATAGCTTTGGAGGCTGTTGATGTCTTTAACTTAATCGATCCTCCCAGCGACAAATACTTCCGCAATCAAACTTTTTCGAACAGTCTTTCATTCAGTTGACAAATTGGTAACTGAAAGATTTTTACACTGCTCGCGCCTGAGGATATGACAGCCAAGATGGTGGTACTGTCTAGTGCAGAACAGGTCACTAGTAGACTGTCATCCACATATAGTATAACATTCCCAAACACTGAATTATGGGCATTTATCTCATTTAAAGTAGAATTTAAAATGTGAAAAGAAATTAAGAGTTCAATTTCAAGTATAAAGATTAGACCTCGGGCCCAGGTCAAAACCTTTAAGGAATAGCAAAGATCAATTTTATATCATGTGACTCTTTGCCTAAATCAAAACCTGGGCTGAGTTGCATAAAGCTTCAAAAGTTATCCGCTGGATAAGTTTGATTGTCGCATGACGTCAGGTGCATTGTTCAACAATAACAACGTGACGCGTGATAATGTGACGTCATTGTTGCTATACGGCGTATAACTTTTATGCAACTGGGCCCTGGTGTTTTGACAGAATGCATGTAGCTTTAATATCACGTAAATATTGCGTGCATACTTGGGAGCCCTTGCCAGGTGTTCATCCAGGATTTCAAGAATAGGACATCCGAAATGAGTGTCCCAATTTCTCACAGCATCCATGACTAATGACATATGGCAATATTTTTATAACCCCAAGTCAAATTGCTGTTATGTTGTGGTATGTTACTGTGGAGACATGGTTCTGCGATGAACAGGGTCCTGCATTTTGAGAACCAGTTTCTTTCACTGAATAATTGGCATCAAACTGGTTCTCAAAATCTGAAGCCAGTTGTAAATGATTTACATTGTTGTCCATTGCAAAATTCCTGTTTCAGTTCCGAGATAGCGTGGGAATGGCAACAAAGCGCATAACCAGAAGTCAGGTGCATAATGAAGACAAAGAACCAAGACATTTCGTAGAACTTGATGACATAGAGAGCGACCATACATTCCCACCCATGCACATACATTACGACAGCGCATCCTCGCAGTCGGAGAACGACGGAAGGGGTAGCAGCTATGAGAGACCCAACTTAGACGGAGACCGAGTCAACATAGCGGTGTTAATGTTCCTTTACGTTCTTCAAGGTATTCCCCTCGGACTGGCTGGTAGCATTCCTTTAATGTTACAGGAGCGAAATATCAGCTACAAGGAACAGGCTGTGTTTAGTTTTGTTATCTGGCCATTTAGCATGAAACTGCTATGGGCTCCGATCGTTGACGCTGCATACGTTAAGTCATTCGGACGACGGAAATCATGGCTTATACCAACTCAGTACGCTTTGGGATTGTTTATGTTATACTTGTCGACAATTGTCAAGTCTTTGCTAGGAGAGGCTGGCAATGGGCATGCTGATGTTTACACTCTGACTTTCTTCTTTGCCTGCCTGACATTTCTGGCAGCAACACAAGATGTCGCTGTTGATGGCTGGGCCTTGACAATGCTGTCCAGGTAATTTAAGAGATTTCATCTACAGCCCGAATGTCATTTTCAAATGCAGTGTGGGAAATTTGTTGGCTCCTAAAAATCTGGTAACATCATAGATACAGAACTTCTTCATTTGAATTTTGAATTTCTGGTGGTGCACCAACAAAATTGTTGCCATGGTTGAATTCTAGAAAACTTCACAGTCTTATTCTATGACACTAAAGACAGTGTAAGGAAACAAAAATATATACGGTGCTGTAATTTTCAAAATGTTATTTTTCTATTATTTTTAGTTGGTGAGACTAGTTCAGAATCTACAGTGCAAGGAAATGTTATCTTTAAGAGCAAAATACCAAGCAGGTGGTACTATGTAGATGGATGTGTTTCACTCTTTAGTATTCTATGGCATTGTGGTTCCAAGAAAAATGTTGTTTCAAGATTTTTGTTGTTAGGTCATGGCTGTTCTAGGCTTGTCTCAAAGCCTTCATTCATCTGCACTGCTACATTTTGAGATGGTGTTTCTGTACACAAATGATGGTTTCTTACTGTGGCATTTCACACTAATTCTCCATTTATTTTAGGAGAAACGTTGGCTGGGCGTCCACATGCAATAGTGTTGGACAGACAGTTGGGTATTTTGTGGCCAATGTCTGTTTTCTTGCACTTCAGTCTCCTGCATTTTGCAACTACCTCAGGACTGAACCCCAACCATATGGCTTGGTCGACCTGTCTTGTAAGTTCATCTGAACCGTACACGGGATTAGGGATGGATGATGGTATTGTAAAAACTGGTATTGCAGCTTCATTATACAACACGTGCCAAAAATAATCATGGGAAAAATCTTGTTTCTCACTATGACGTTTAATTACGGCCTGTGTTTATATGTTTTGCTTCATGCTGCTCCCATAAGTATCGATAATCGCAAATTAATATAGAATATTCACGTTTTAGTTGAATGTTGTACACTTACAACCAGCACGTAGTGTTGGTGTTTGTTAACTCAAGCTTGCACAGCAACGGTTACCAAGTGGCAAATCAAGCTAGGAGTTCTCCGTTGAAAAGGAGACTGTCCCAACAAGCTTATTTAAGATTCTCTGACAAGCTAGATGACGCTTACGCATCAAAAGTCTTTATCAAGCTAACTGAGCAATAGTCAGTAAGGAAGTGTGGAAATTTCAACTGGGAAAAAACATCAAATGAGGTGATATATCATTAAGCTTGACAAACCTTGGGTCAAATTCAACTAACATCACAGAGTAGAGTGCAGAAACACTAGGACCTCGCTAGAAAAGCAAGACTTCACGAAATTACGCGACATATTGCCGTGTATTTCAATTGAGAACGCGTGATTTTGGCTAGATTTTTCTAGCCGCGAGACTGCTACTGAACTCTGTCCAGGTCTTATGTTTACACTCTTTACTTTGTAGGGTTCCTCCGCTTTTGGGGCTTCGTGTTCCTCATCACGACAAGCCTGGTGTGGTGGCTGAAACACGAGCGAATGGATGATGACAGTGATGAGCTGGGTATAGTCGACACATACAAACAGCTGTATCATATTATACGACTACCCGCCGTCCTCAAGTATGTGGCCATACTGCTTACCATTAAGGTATGAGTTAGGGGCTAAACGGGGTTCTAAAAAGGGATGTTGCAAACCTCTGTCTGTCAAAAATAACTTAAGTTGGGGGACTTTTCATCAGAAGCAGTTTTCAGCTCATGTCTGTGTTAGATTAGACATGATGTCTGGACTTTGGAAGACCTGACAGTTCTCTGTAATTCTTTGAGACTGTGTTCAGTGCATACGTAACATGATCAACCTGTGTGTTGTGGCGCGGTGTTGCCTGCAGGTCATTCTACAGTTATGCTTTATTCTAGTTCCATGTACAACGACTGTAAATTTATGAAAACCCCACAAGCACACAACACAGACAGTGGATACTAAGAACACGCGTACACTTCACATAGATCAGAATTTAAGTGAGTAGAACTGGCGGGTAAAAGGCTTTTAAATGCCAGTATCACAGGACGTGTCCCAAGATCTGGGGGTTCTTGGGACACA
>NMRA01000410.1:249592-322076 GCA_002633005.1 Phoronis australis | reverse complement strand
ACACACACACACACACACACACACACACACACACACACACACACACACACACACACACACGCCAAAACACACGCCAAAACACACGCCAAAACACACGCCAAAACACACGCCAAAACACACGCCAAAACACACGCCAAAACACACGCCAAAACACACGCCAAAACACACACCAAAACCCATACCAAAACGCACCAAAACACGACAGATTGCATCTAAAGTAACACTGGGCTAGACAACCTATTGAACCTGGTTTTGAGCAGTAATAAAGTTTTAAATGACCGTCACACAATCTAGATTTTGTGCTATGGCCTCTGTATTCAGATTCAGTGAATCTCTGCCTCTAGATTGGGTTCGCAGCCACCGATGCCGTGACGGGCTTGAAGCTGATTGGTCAAGGAGTTCCCAAGGAACATTTAGCCATGCTGGCTGTTCCACTGGTACCACTGCAGGTGGTTCTAACTTTGTACCTCAGCCATAAAACTGCCGGGCCTAAGCCACTCGACGTTACAATCAAAGCATTTCCTGTGAGGTAGGTTTGTATTCTTGTTGGCGGCAATTATCAATGATTAAGCTACCTGGGCTCGGCCTCTCGATATCGGCTTCAGAATATTTTGTGGAAGGTAGGTTTGCAGTCTTCTTTGCATAATAACATCAGCTGTTTACTCTTCTGGGCTAAGTCTTTCAATGTTACACTCAAAGCAATTCCTGTGAGGTAGATTTGTAGTTTTACCAGCACCATATAGTAGCCACTAAAGGCTTCGGTTAGATTGCTCTTAAGTTGCAGATGAAGTGATAATTTATAAAACTGCAACAGCGTTTTTGAGACTTCATCTCTAGCATTTATATCAAATGAAATCTTATCTATACCATTGTCTTACTAAATTCTACTAAAAAGACACAGTCATGTGACCCAATTCATTACAGTTTGGTATGAAACCAAAAATCAAATTCTGCAGGCTTTCTACCTTCACAAAATGCGTACTTTTACCAACCGAAATTAAAATCTAGAGTTTAGTAGACTTTTGGCTAATTACATATACACTTGTAAATGAAGTCCTACACTACCTTAAATATTTAATTGTAGTTTTTAAAATAAGGAAGACGCAAACGTTAATTTGAATCATTTGTGTGTGCATTGTGTATCATGTTGTGATGTCGTGTTTCAGGCTGGTGATGGGGCTGGTCTTTGCCACCCTGGTGTGGTGGGCTGGACACGCAAAGACTGGGGAACACCAGTTCCCCTATCACTTCTACATCATCATAGTATTGTGTTATTGCATACACCAGGTCAGTTGCCATTACCCTACATTCAAATCAAAGTTCCACCAGGTCACTTATGCACCAGTGAAGGACACGTTATGGCAGACGAACGAAATGTTTTTCTTGATTTTTTCATAAAAAAGTATGTGGCACGAAAATAGTGCTTTGCCACGATCAAGTTCTGTGTCATAGCAGCCAACAGACAACACTGCAAAACTGTGGACATTCGCAACAACTTTGAAAGTCCTTGAAAAATTAAGAAAGGGGCAACTTAAGCCATAGGGAAGGAAAGTGATTACATCACACCCCTAGCAACCACTCCAAATTGTAGACAAACAAAATAGTGGTGGCCTGTTCCCTTGCATGAATCAACTCTTTAAAATCTGAAGTACATTCCGCCACACCTTTGAACTACACGTACTAGCATATTCAGCACGTGTGTTCTAAAACACAGTTCAATTGGTGACTTTTTAATTACAAATTTTGACCTAATGTCATTTGAACTTGCACACAATGGACGTTTGAATCGACAACAAAGTTTTAAATTTTCACCAACAATGTGTATTTCATGTCCTTCAATCTGTTCTGGTGAGGTAGTGAATCAACATCTCTGTATATTGCAGGTGACGCTATACAGTTGCTTTGTGTCGAACATGGCCTTCGTGGCTAAAATCAGTGATCCTGCAATAGGAGGCACTTACATGACACTTATGAATACAGTTACCAATCTAGGTGAGTTGTCACTGTCTTCCCATCTTATGTTCTTGTCTATGGTTGATTTCACAGCATCAACTATCTCTAGTTAAGTTTTGGATGACCAAAGGTAAGCTGGAAAGGAGACGAGCACATGTGTATTGAAGGAAAAAAGTGAATGCGTTTGTCTCGATCCAGACTATAATTTTGTTTAATAAAGTGTTGATAAAAACAACAACGGATTTATTTACAAAATGCTTCTACTTGCTATCTCGGAGAGATTTAACAAAGTGATTATCAAAGAAGCTGGCCTACATAGAAGAGCAGCATACATTATTTATTGTGGAATCGAAACATTTATTATTTCAGTAAATGCATATGTTGTTATTCATTGGCGACTTGAGGGGCTGTTCAGTCTTTTTCAGTTGTGACTGTCCCTGAAACTTTTCAGAAATGCCAAGCAATGCTCGGCTGAATAGTTGGGTGGATTTTCAGGACTCTGTGTTGGTGGATGTTATGTCTAAAATTATGTTGGGCAAATTAGGTTTGGGAGTTAGGTGGTACCTGAAGGTCTTGTGGTTCAACAACTGGTGTAGTTGAGGGTCTCTGTCATCGCAGATTTTGTTTAAAAAAGCAAAAGAAAAACATGTTCTAAATATGTTTGATGAAAAAGCTTTAAATAACTGTTGGAGTGTTCGTTGACAGCGGCAGTTTTGTGTGATTGTGTACAATATTAGTCATGCTTCATTGTTGCCGATTGTGTTGCTTTAAAAGTCCGACCCATCACTAACATTTCTAGTTTTTCTTGGAAAATGAGATGTGATAAAGTGAGATGTGTCATCCATATGCTTTGTCGTAATATGCCTTTCTTGTCGCAGGTGGTAACTGGCCCGCTACCATGGCGCTGTGGTTCGTGGATGGACTCACATGGACGACGTGTGAAGGTGCCTCTGGCACGTGTTATTCAGAGTCGGGCAAAGCGGTGAGCTCAGACATCGGTGTGACTCAATATCAATGGGAGGATGGTGTTGTTTTCAGAAACTGTATTGTCTAGTATTGGCCTTCTGTTTAGGAAATAATTGGATTTAGACCACTTGTCATTATGAATCTTGGTGTCGACATGTTCCTTACTCAGATTAGAATTTTTTTTTTATTTGCCCAGGAATTGCATTATTGTTATGGCTGGGGCTGGGTGGTCTTAGCTGCATCGTACAGAAAAAATAATCATTTTGATATGGACTTCATATTGATAGGAAGTGCAATTAGCATGATATTATTATAGAAGAGGGGCAGTAGACATAGGTGTAGCCTCGCATATAGGTACATCGGTCTAAATATGCCCATAATTGGTCTAAACTAAAAGGTGCTGTGTAACGTATCTTCAATTTTGTGAACCGGTCAATACACGCAGATGTGATGCTTCCATCAAAATAGTGCCAAATAGTAGCAACATTCTTACTAGCCAAATTGCAGGAGGTTGTTCTCACTTCTTTCAGGCCTGTGCAAAAGATGGTGGTCGCTGTGTGACCCAGTGGGATGGTTACTACATTGAAGTGGTGGTATGCACAGTGCTGGGATTCCTGTGGCTGGGATATTTCGGGAATAGAATGAGAAGTTTACAGGATCTGGACCCGAAAATGTGGAGAGCAACGACATCCTGATGGAAGGATACATTTAGCAGATCTATTTACACTGTGTAAAAATATAAAGAAGGACCTTTCCTGTTCAACGGATATTGTGGAAATCTCTATTGTTTAGGTTTTAATACATCACAGAATGTGCAGGACCCATTCTAAGAAAACTGACATAGCTTAGCCAAATCTGAAACTTATAGTTATATTGCAAAATGCAGCTTTAAGTGGTGGCTATTTTGAAAAAAATTGAGACCGACTTTAGACAAGACTAGAGTTGTCTTATAGATATAGAAAGAGCTTAATAGGATCTTAGTTAAGATACTTTGTTGGAATGGAAAGAAAGTTTTGGGTGCAGAGAAATTGATTGAAGACCACCTACAATTAACTTATGGCAGTTTCTTTGAATGGGCCCCTGGTTAACAACATGAAGCAAAACTGTACGAAGACCAAAAATGATATTCTTTATTGACTTTAACAATGAGATTTGAGATGTAGTTAGAATTTTTGTTTCGTTAGTATTCCCAAAAAATTACCTTCCTGCGGGTCTGTATGTTGCCGGGGTTCTGAAATGTTGTACGCAATCTCACTTTATATGCATACCAGTGTACAGCTGATAACTTCAATATACTATTTGTCATACCAGCATTAATCTTGCTGAGATCTTACCTACCCTGTATTTTCTTCAAAATTATTGTTCTGTAGTCCGTGTTCAAGTTTTTGAACAGTGAAAATCCAGAAGTGTAAACCAAAGTTGAAAATTGTTCCATTTGGTTTTAAGTCACTCTTTGAAATCTGGTGATTAGTTGGCACAAGTACCTGTATGACAATAAGAGACAATGGGTTGCTGGAATGCTCGACAGAACCGGCGGTTTATTACAACTGCTCCTTTCTGGAATGGCAACGAAATACGAGCAAGTTGCAATTTGCATGTTGTGAAGACACTCACAGTGTCAAAATGTGTACTGTATTAGCGAAACTGTCCCATTTAGTCACCTTTTCACTCTAGTTACGAGCAATTTTGATCTGGAACATGCAATTTAGGGACCTATTATTTTGTCATTTTTGTTAGTTTTATTGCAATATTATATTAGCATTCCTATGTTGTGGACATGATTATTTATTTTGATCGTCTTAGTAAATGTGAAATCAGATTTTTTAATTAGAGGCTTTTTAATTGTTGAAAGCTCTGTGTTGCCAGTTCACTTGCTTTAATAAGTAGCTGTCAAAGTACATCGGATCCATTGCTACATTCAAAAATTTGACACGAGGACGAGGCAATTGAAAGTGTGAAAAATATTTTGTTTCCAATTTCTAGTCATTCATTTTGCAAGAATCCAGTCTTCTGTAATGTTCTGTTATAACGGTTATTGCTGTTTTAATGAACAATTATTTATTTCTGCTAGGTTGATTAAATCTAAATATTCGCTCAGTTACCATCTTCAACACACAAAAAATTTTAAGCAAATTTGAAATAACTTCAAAGGTCTGCATAATCAGCGGGTTTAAGTACCACTTAGTGCAAATAATAAACTACTGTTTACAGTTTGCCAATCAAAACTTGATTTTCTTATTGTAGAGAAAGACTGCTTACCTCGAATGAAGGGAACCAGACTTTCGACAAATGAGGAAGCCAGGGTTCACCCTGAGCTTCGTTCTCTAGTCCAAATTTCTTGCAAGAAAAGTGAGATCATGCAAGTGTGTGAATATTGCCATACATTGCATGCAGTAGTTGGTCATAGTTGCTTGTCTTGCATTTGCAGACTACTGCTTTGTGACGTCACCTTTTAATTGCATCTCTTCATAG
Organism: Phoronis australis; assembly: GCA_002633005.1. Taxonomy (NCBI): domain Eukaryota; kingdom Metazoa; phylum Phoronida; family Phoronidae; genus Phoronis; species Phoronis australis. The sequence goes on along the minus strand of NMRA01000410.1, from coordinate 316,685 downwards.
ATGTTATTGATGTGCACCACACTTTGTTGCATGAATAAAAATGTTGCAAAATCCTCGACTCTGACTCGCGTATTTCCTCTTCTGTCAGCCGTCTACAATTTGCCATGTTCAAACTGTTACTTACTGAGATGGTAATTTGTATCGGATTGTAGGGAAAGTAACCATTTTTCATGCTACATTTAGTAACTAGAGCCACGCAGAGCATTGATATGAGCCCACTGTGTGTATCGCATATTTTGCAGATACAAGGGATGATTACAATTTTAAACATTTCCAATAAAAGGAGCAATGCTACTAAATTTAAAATAGTCTCCAGACTGTGCATAGCAAGTGAAGGGTGCACAGTGGTCGTCAGACACGTCCAAAAGTCGTCCTCTGTCGTCATGTTCATAGAATTACATTTGCCAAATTTCGCAAAGATCCTGCAGGAAGAAACAGCTGCGGATGCGAAGAAAGCAAACTGCCACTAGGGGGCACCAGAGTAGCCAAACCTGTCAACCTTACTCTTACCGCGTTAACCAATTTTCATAATGATTCTAAGAGTGGTTTCGCTGATTTATACACGCCTACAACAGAGCAAAACAAAACAAAAAAACAGCCAATTCATCTGAAACCGAAAAAATGTTATCGCCTCATTAATAAATCCATCAAGGAACTCTAAAGATGGAGGAAAATGGTAAAAATAAAATTGCTACTAGGGGGCACAGCGGTAGATGGACCCATCCAAATGTCATTCATTGTCACCTTCATACGAACATGTATATATTAACCTAAACAGCCACAGACAAAAAAAAACTGCCACAAGGAGGTACCACAGTATTGGGCATCGTCCAAAAATCATCATCAGCCATCCTTTACCCAGTAAGAATATATGTGCCAGTTTTCTTAATCGTCCTAGAAGTGGTTTGGTCGATAGAAGTGGACGCCAAAAACAGACTAAAAATAAATTTAAAATGGCACTAGGAGGCGTCTACTAACATCAAATCCAACTCAAAACAAGACGCCATCAATTCTTTGGCAGAAATTTGCCAAATTTAAAAAAATCTGTCCAGGAATTACAAAGAAAGACGAAAATAGAAAAAAGAAGTAAAATTGCTACTAGGGCCACACCAGTAATTAGATGCGTCCGGAAGCCGTGGTCACCTTCATATAAACACTTGCAAAATTTAACAAAGATCCTGCAGAGGGTTTAAGAGATACAGCCATGGATACAAAAACAAAACTGCCACTAGATGGCACCACTGTAGTTGGAGCTGTCAGAAAACCATCGCAAGCCATCTATATCTATATATGTAGCGTGCGCATGTGTACATGTGCATGAGTCAATTTTCATAATCATCGTTAGATTGGTTTGGCCTGTAAACGAGTGTATAGTGACAAACAGACTCGAAATTTCACGATAAGGAACTCAAAAGATACAGAGGCGCTCACATATATATGTGGGCGCATGAGAATGCGGATCCCTGGTTACCTTGTAGAGACATTGTTCTTTGTTAATTACCTCTCCCCTGCAGAGTATATTCTATCCATAAAACAATAGGAAATGATGTCAATGGCCCAACAAAGGGCCACCACCTTGGTTCTGCAGTCAACTGAAATGCTGGATGGAGATGTCCCCCAAGTGAACTCATGGATCGTGATGAAATGACACAACACAGAATAGAGAAACAGTCCAAACTGTGCAAAAAGGGACGAGTCCATATGCTCACTTTAATATATGAAATAAGATATGAATGTCCAATGACCATGTTCAAATACTGCATTCCATTTTGTTTAATTTTTTTAATTTAGTCCACATTGTAAGCAGAAACACATAAAAACAGTCCATACAAAGCACATTGTCTAGCATCATTCAATATCCACATTATTCTGCGATAGAGGAGACATGAATAAAACAAATGAACATCATAATCTAACAAACATGTGTCACGTGCAAAACATTTCCAGGAAATAAATAAAGACATTTGGTTGGTGCAAAACAATTCCTTAGTTTAGTATATCCAGTGAGCTGTCAAACAACATTTCCCTTCAAGATTACTAAAAAGCCTCATAGGCCAACAAGAGCAAAATAATAGACAAGTGTTATGTATTGTCCAAGCTGTCCTCTTGCCTCATAGGCCAACAGGAGCAAATTAATAGTGTTTTGTATTGTCCAAGTTGTCCTCTTGCATGCACTAACTTAAACTCTAACTAAACTGTGGATTTCCTCATTTCGGCAATGCACATGATAAGCAAAGAGTCAATTGTTTATTAATCTATAATTGTTTGCTAAGCAAAAGGTCTAACATCAATTTGCATAAACTATCCGTAATCATTCCTAATAGTGGCAGGCGCACACTGCAACCTACCCCAAGTTATTGCAGAGAACTGCTATTAAATATAATCTACACATTAACCGATCAGATAATTTGTAAAAGTCTAAGAAAATATCATTGATGCACCTCACAAGAACATAACAAGCATCATGTAGTGATATTCCCCAGCCCAATTATGAGAAACTGGCCGCACTGGACTACAAACCTCGATTAAGATCATTTAGTGCTTTACGAACATCTCTTCATTCACATCCGCCAAGTACATTGCATTTAAATTCATTTGGTGACAAACTGACAAAGATAAGTAATTAGCCTACAAATGCCACTTTAAAAGTGCACCGATATCATACTACATTGCATTTTCCTTGCATTAAATCTAACACCACATAAACAAAACTCTATTGCAACAAATCAGTGACATCGTGTCTCATACAACACACACTATGGGTTTCATCATTTTACCGCGGCAAAAATAAGTTTCGATACAGTCCACTTGCCATTTTGAATTTAGTTTCAATTTTCTCAAAACAGGTATGATTTCCAGACTTGAAAAAAAACTTCATTATTTCTTCAGACCAATGATATGAAATTTCAGGTCACCATGTGACTGAAAACTTTATGAGTTTGGTCTAAAAATTAATAAAATCAATTTTGCCCAAATCCACAGATCACTTATAAACTGAGTAGAGAGCAAGACAAGACCAATTTTATATTAATCAAAACATGATTTTGCACAGAAAGAACGAGTTTAATGTTGCTTTAAGTAATACCATCTTTCATGAAATCTACAAACATTCTATCAAACAACTTCTTTACTGTTTAGTGTACACTTTCAAACTACGTTTACTGACTTGTCAATTGGTGGAAACCCTGAATCTGAGTCTTAAAATATCAAAGACTGATGACAAAGCTTTCCAAAGACACTGTATGGCCTATATGGAGGTGAACATGACTCAGATTTTTTATTCACATTTAAAATTACTGGGATAATCATACCCAAGATCTATTTTTAAAAACATCTCATTTTTGACAGCTGGTATATAAATTATTCGACGGCAAATCAAAAATGTTTGAGATACATTTCCCTCTACAATAGACCATGATGAAACACCTGCTTTGTTACACAAATCGACACATGGGCTAAAGAAATATTAACATCTAAGTTTGCTAAAAGCGTCAAAAAACAAAAGGCTTGAAAATGACCAACAAAGATTTGTGAAATAGTTGAACTCATCTCCAAGATGTCACAACTTTTGGTACAAACATTGCATTTTCAGAATTTCCAAGAAAAGAATTGAAAGTTAGAAAACATCGCTTTATACAAAAAGATGTACAATGCATTTGTTGGCTGACAAATAACAGTACAACCTTCTCTAGTTTAGGACACAGCATGTCAGACAAGTGTAATTACATCATTTTTAAAATTTTTTTGTCAATAAAATAACTTCCAGAAAAAATGTCTTCATTATTAAAATGGTTTGTACGGTGCAGAGGACACTAAACATGCAGAAAATTTTTGAGTATTTGCAGTCATGCAGCAAGCGTCTGAATACTAGAACCACGGCAGTTTTTGCAAATTCCTTAATTCCAGGTTGACAAATTTTTACCCGGCTACATGAAAATCACATGATTGTGTAAATAGTATTGGCAAACAGTTTGTACTCGATGAAACCAGTCTTCAAACTCGAGACCACGTAAACAAAGCAGACGGACTGTCAATATGACATTTCCCACAATCCAAATCCAGGACCACCAATGATAACCTCCAATTCGACACGGAAGCCTTTTAGTGAATTATAATGCTGTTTCTAATACGGCATGAACACTGTAGGTAACAAGTGGAGGAAACGGATTGCTTCACTCTCTGAATCTGGTATCCACAACGCAAACATGCTATGGTATGGAGAGCTTGGCTCCGCCAGTTTTGTGTGGCTTCAAGCAAAACGGAGTACCGTATTCGACCATTTTAGCCTGCATGCTGTAACAAGCGCACACGGGCGGGAATGTTAGGTTACAACTAGTTACAAGCACACAAGCTTTCATTGACCACCCTGAAATCAGGACAGCGTGAGATTTGGTTCAGTCAATATTAAATCTAGACAAGGACAATGAACTTGCAATACAACTCCCACGAAGCAATTTCAGGCAAAAATAGTTGACTTATTTCAAAGGCTGCTGACACTGTTGTGAATGCCCAAAATTTCTAAAAATATTTCTAATGATAAGATGTGGCATGGAATATGGAACTTCAACACGATAACACATTTTTTCTTGTAACATATTCGTAATGAAAAAAATTACATTTCCCTTGTCTGCCACATTGTATCTTGACCAGCGCCTGGGATATACTCCTTGTACACGGAATCAAAATTAATTTTGACTTTTTCCATTCTACCTTCCTGCGCATTCAAAATAACCAAGAGTTCATTGCTCTGCATTGGAATACATTATGGTTGATGTGGAATAGTGTCTAGTACTGGAATAATGATATAAGTTCGAGTTTGAACTCAAAATTTCAGGGTGTTCCTCAAAAACTCTACCTCTCACTCGAGTCTGCAGCTCAAATCAAGGGGGTCATAAGGTGTGAAATTGGACTAGACACAAGTCACCATAAACCATAACATAATCAAGGAGAGAAAAACAGATCACACAATTACAGAAAACGTCAAAAGTAATTTCCAGCCCGATTTCGAGTACAAAGACTGGATCACAGGCACAAGTGAGATTGTACAGTGCTAAGTCTATTTCTTATTTTTAGCGGTACATGGAAATCTTGCATTTAATATGGATTCTTGGTTATATTGTGTTTCATATTTCTATATTATGACCACACAATGTACTAAAAGAGTCAAATTGGGTGTTTTAAATTAAGTGTAAACTAAGGTACAGTAACCATGGCGAACAGCAAACAGTTTGCTGTACCTGCTTGCTACCTTGGTGACACAAAACCTTTGGTACCATCAGGCCCTTTGGGCTGTCGCACAACATTGTTCAATATTTTCGATACCTCTGTATTTTTTAGCAGCTTGGTAGGCCTGAAACAAAACAGAGATCAAGAATAAGTAAAAAGTAAAAATGCAACATCAGCTTCCAGAAATAGGAGCACACCAGTTATTTCACTGTTAGTAGTAATTCAAACAAAGTGAGCTTAGTACACGGTATCCTCTCCTCAAATGCAACAAACTATCAAGACTTTGAATCTGATGCATTAGCGTGTGTTAATATCATACAGCCGAGAAGCATTCAGAAATATGACTCTGAATTCTCCGTCATGATGGCTGGGCAGAAGCCCAATTGATCGTCAGAGCAGTCTTCTCTCATAACTCAGAATGAAGCAAAATGTTTATTTTCTGGTATTTTTGCACACTGTTTAACTGTGATTCTAAGCGATGAATTGTTACAAAATTAAGAAAAGAGGATAAAAAATCTGATTTTCGATAGGAACACAAACAATATTCTTATCTGAATTTTGGGTAAACAATAACATTATTAGTAGATTCTGGAATCGAACAGTGATAACCAAGGCCAAAAAACAGAACCGAACCGAACCAAAGGAAGTGAAACCGTTACAGCCTTAGTAATAATCCATCCATGTTTTCAGTAGCTGCAGTCATTCACACACAACACTATCATCACGTTACCTTGCCTCTGCACTTTCAGCACCCAGGTTACCCATAATCCTTTGACGTGCCTCTGCATAGGCAGCTTCTCTTTGTTGTAATGTTTTTGTTGGCTTAACATTTCTGTAGAAAAGTAGAATGATGCGGCAATAGAAACATCAACATCAGGCAACAGTCTTGAATTGAAATCAAGACGAAACTTCATCAAAGATGTAGGTTTCATGACAGTTCACACACTAAGAATTCACAAACTGTGTGTCATGTGAACATACTTAGAACTATTATGTCAAAAGAATTTGTCTGAAAAGCGTGATCTTTACAATAAAATAATGGAGTCACCCGTAATCATAACAGCTACGAACTCATCACCTTCTACCAGTTGTGTTGATGTGCGCCCCTGGTGCACCCCTAAAGGTATTTGACTAGGACTCTTTATAAGTTTCATGTAGGGTGCAATAAGACACAAACTTGACCACAAGAGGCAGTTGCAGTCGTCAGAATTGACAAAAATGTACTACGCACCTCACCATTTACTTCATAAGCCAACATTACCACAGTATCTTACTAAAATCAGGCGAGATTATCTCCCCATGTAACCATATGCAATATTTTGTGATTTTAAAAAGGATGACATCATCTTGTAATATCTGGCATCAAAAGCAATATCAAACAACCGTTTCTGCTTTTGATAACTCGTCTGCTTCCCTTTATCTTCAATTGTCCTTTTACAGTACTATTGTTAAGCGGACTAATGACGAAACAATTACGCCACCTGGTGACTGGGCTCCTCACCTTTTAACTTTAGAACAAAAAAATCAAAAAAGGAATCTGTTTTCAACATTATCATATATAAAAACAGCCACAAGGGGGCCTAGCAGTAGTCTCGTAATTTGAAATCAGTATCAACTTTGCTCTCCTCATTAGAAACACATCTAGACTATTTCTGTTACCAAAAAACTTGGGATAGAACGCTAAAGTGTATCCCGCGCAAACTGTGCTATCGATCACATGATGAGCCACGTGACATCTCCGTGGCCTGTCGAAGTCCTCGAGATAAGGACGCAAAGTAACTAACTTAATCCGTAAGACCAGTAATTGATTTATTTTTCATATTATTTACTCAACTGGATGACTCAAAATATTCATCATATTATCACATCTATTAAAATTCACGACGATCCTTCATCGAAGTTGGCAGATATTGCAGGAAGGATAACAAAAGAAAACTACCACTAGGGGTCAAAGCAGTATTCAAATCCATTGAACAAAGATATCAGCCATAGTTATGGGAATAGATACACTTCTGCCAAATGTCATGACCATACTTCACACCTTTGCCAGATACAAAAGGGGTGACAAAAATGGAAAAAGTTGATGTCTGATGATTTTAAGCACTTAACAATTAATAACAACATTTTAGCCAATCAGGGAAAAGAAAATCAAACAATCATCAGTTACCTGGCCTCGTTTCCATTGACTGATATTTTTTCTGGATTCCTTTGCAAAATTTTCACTTGTGGTTGATATACTGTTCTCATACTGTCGTTGACAAGGACTGGAACCTGCATTTCAGCATTGGTGGTTTTCCTAAAAAAATCACAGAGTAAATCGACACATGAATGGAGTATCGTTAGCAAAGTTTGACAATAAAATATAACCTAAGTTTGTACATGCAGATAACCTATTAGCTGAGCATCACAAAAATGCAGTTTGGTAAAAAATAACAGACAAACCGTTCCTCCAGCGAATATAACCCAAACACTTCATGCACAAATGAAATCTGAACAATTGCAAAAAGACGTCAAGACAGTTGCAGAGCTGAGAATACAGTTTGGCAACAACAGAACTTCAAAGGGAAGGGGGGAAGGGGGGAATAGGGAGGGGGTATTAAAAAGGAACAGGGGTGGGGAACAGGGAGAGGGATGTGGAAGAGGGAGTGGGGATGGTGAAGAGGGAGGTGGGGTGAGGAAGTGAAAGAGGGAAAGACAGAGAAAGAGAGGAGAGAGTGAGAGGGAGGATGAGATGGAGAGAGAGGTGGGGGAGGAAGGAAGGAAGGGTGGAGGGAGGCAGGGAGGGAGGCAAGGAGGAATTAAGGAGGGAGTGAGAAATAGTATATTTCAATCCACAAGATCAAAGCCAATTGTACATTATACACATGGTAATAACAAATTTTGGTTACAACGGACATTTCAGAAATTAAAAGTTCCGGGAAGATTTGCATTTAATGTGGTTCGACAAAAGAACAATTAAATGTCATAACACAAACGTCCTGAAATCAATGCTGAATACCTTTTGTCTACCTTCACGGTCATTTCTTCTAAGCGCCGGTCAAGTTCCTAAAAGGTAAAAGTAACAAGCACTCAGTTTTACAAAACACTCACAGCATCAGGTTATGCCACAACATGGCATTACACAGCCGTCAAGTATTTAGAAAACAAAGAATACTTGCTATGAAATCAATAAACACTTGTTTGAAAGCATTGAATTCATTTAGAGACTATATGGCCAACTCGGTTGTAGGACAGAAAAGTGCATGTTGGTTAATTGTTGAGTACTAACAGGATACATTTCATCTTATTAGCTCCAAGAGCTGCTGTTAAGTTAAAAGAGATACAAATGGTTAGGCCTTCAAATGCCGAATAGGACATCCATATGGTAATATGGGTATCCTAACTAGGCAGCTTTTTGAGCGACAACAGGGATTCAGCCCAGTCAATGAGCAAGGAGAAATGATTGAAAATGGGCCAGGAAAAAGTAGAGGTTTTTCTGCACAGTCGATCCATATGACGAACGTTCCAGGATCTCTGCATAAATTTGTGGAAAGAAAAGAAAGACAGCAGCTATTTATAGATTAGGTGAGGGAGCAGAGAAAGCACCATGTTGGCTGAGGTACAGAAGATCAGAACTGGCTGGCTCGAAGGTCGTATTTCGATATGCAGTGATTGGCCATCACAGCAATGGCTGGATATAGCAGTCCCTGGTTTTGAGAACCTGCAGGCAATCACTTAATAACGGGCCCATCTCGTTCTCAAAATCAGGGACCGCTGATATCCAACCAGTGCCGGCTATCATTGTGTGCTCGTCAGCGGAGCTAGTTATGGATTTATTGCTGAAACTTGTTAGGAAGCTGGATATCAATCTGATGATGTCGACATGACTGCGTTGCTTCTTCGCGAAGAAGCAACGCCAACAATGAACAACCGCCAATCCACCCAACCCAGAAGATCCAACCAATGGGACCGGCGACAACATTGGAGGTGGAGGAGTAATTTTAACCATTGATGTCCTGCAGTTTACACAGTAACTTATTAATAAGAGCCTTGAATGGCTGCTGGATGAAAGCCTGGAAATTACTTCTCGGCATTTTGATCGGAGGAATGTGGCTCAGTTAGAAGAGCTATACAATACAATTGCTGAGACGCAACGGTAGCACTGGTCGGATGATAGCGGTCCATGATTTAGAGAACCAGGCAATCAGTGAATAACGGGGCCGTTACTTAGTGGATTTGGTTCCCTAAATCAGGGACCGCTATATCGGACCAGTCACCAGTGCGACGCAAAGGGCAGGTTCACATCGTTCTGAAAATGTTTTGCATTTGCTAACTGTTCGAATTTGTGGACTTCTGTACAGTCTCATGGTCTGAAACATGGTTAATTGTCATTTGACATAACCTTCAACAACTAGTATCGGACGTACCCCGCTGTCATCTAAATCTTCCCAACTATCCAATGTATCGTTATCATCATTGCAATCCGCCATGATTCAACATTCTCCGCCAGGTGTCAGTGAGATCGTTCACTGCCAACAGCCTCTGGTACCCGTAACCTGCCCGAAGGAAGGCAAAAATTATTGGAGGGGCACAAATCAATTCGACGTCGCCAAACTACCCCCTTTCCTGTCTGAGCGGTGACCAGTGTAAGCGAGAAATTCTCCACATGTGTTTCAAAATCCCCTGTTCATGTGGAGAATTTCTCGCTTACACTGGTCACTGCTCAGATTTTTTCCCTTTGCCCCAACTTTGATGCCTATTGAGCTCGCCCCGTGTATCGATGTAGATCTGAGCTAATGAAGTGGAAAGGTAATAGCTAGCACTACTGTCTCAAAAACGATGGTTGTTATTACACCCAAATTGATTTTCTCTGGCATTTGCACAGAGTTGCAAGCTGCAGATGAACTGTGGACAGCAGTTTTAACTTGGAACATTTTAAATATTACAAAATTACTAAAAAATTTCATTTGTGTTTATCTTGACCATGGGCCACTTCCCAAACGAACGATGGTTTTAAATATGTTTCATACCGGTTTTTGTTAATTTATTTTTATACTCCTGTCTACTTTTTTTTTTTTCTTACCGGGAACGGGTTGATATCTTTTTATTTTATTTATAAACTTAAAGTATCAAAACAGTGGTAGATCTTGATCGCCGAAGAAACTTAATTAGTCTAGTTAATTGTGAAACCAGCCCTGAGCTTTCCAAATTACAGCTACACTACTCAATTTTCATAAAATATATACAAAAGTGCAAATGGTGATAGCCAAACTGAAGATTTCGAAACTTTGGACAATTTTGGTTGCACTAACTACATAACTATTTTAGCTTTTTGTCAGCCATAAAAATATAGAGTGGGCACAAGTTAAATACAACTTTTTGGAGTAAAGAACCTGATTAAACGAGATTGAAAGAATATCAAAAAACATACTTCATGCGACATATTGTTAATTCTGATCAGCGTTTGTAAATCCATCTACTATATCGATACGCACGGTCGTTTATCTTCAATCGTAAAAACAATGGTTGTAGTTTTTACTGTAGAAATCGAAATCCGTACTTGGTTGTTTTTTTTTCCAGATGAATACCGCCGTGGTGTTTGTTTTTAACCAAAATTATTGGCTAATATTGGAAAATTCGCCAGTATGCACAGGCAGTGATGCTTACTACAGTTTATGGTGGAGTAATTACATTTAATGGGGTCTTACATGGGTGGCACAGCGCAGTGAAAAAAGTCGGGGGTAAAGCCCCCAAGCCCCCCATGGTGCGCCGCCTATAGACCATGGGCGGCGTAGCACTGAAGAAAGTCGGGCTATAGCCCCACGCCCAGCCCCTTGGTGCGCCGCCCATGTCTTATACTCGCACAGGACAACGCGGTCATCACAACTGTACCCGACTGCGGCAACGCACTCACTTTGATCCTGGTAAAAGCCGCTCAGAAGGACGAGCGGGGAAAATTCCCGCATATCTTTAGAAATGCGTGACTTTCTTGTAAGCGTATTATTCATGGTATGCGAAACACGACCGCTAGTCTAATTTATGGTGGCTGGGGAAAATGATACAGAGTGTGTCCAAAAATATACACACCACAGGAGAACAACGCCTGGAGTTCAAATTCAGTTCCCAGGATCACTAAGATCCTGTGCTGGCCTACCTGGTTCATGGTTGCATCTTATTTCTAAGTGGGTGCGTCAGTCATGACGTCCTCCGTCCGTGTAATACGCATGGGAAATGTAAGCAAACGATTCAGTTTTGAAGAACAAAAAATCATTACGCAATACCACTGGAAACTAAACACGTCAAGGAAGTGTAAAGATAACCTTTCAAAGTTAATGAGCAATGCGTTTACTATATATTTAAGGACTAAAACTTCTTTTTCGATAGACGGTTTGTGAATTTAAACAACTAATGTAGTTTCTAAGTGAATAAACAATCCATTGTCATTTGAATTGTGATAACATTTTGGGATACTTTGTAGAGCTGTCCGAGATTCATCAATATCCTTGAGACTTATTTCAGATAAACAAAAATCGTTTAGTACACTATGGGGATATGATAATAGATTAACTTTCCGAATGACGGTCTGCAACTAAGTTCAGTGAAGCATAGTAATTTCTTACAAGCTTAGCTTCTAATTGTCGAAAACTCATCTATCTTTCGTACACACATAAACATGTAAAGCAGAAACCAACAATCGAGTTCATGAGCAATGCGTTTACCTTTATTTAACGACTTAATTCCTTTTTGATCTCCTGTTTGTGAATTTAAACTACAAATCGCCTACCTAAGTCAAAAAGCAATGCATTTATTGTCGTTTGAATTATGAGTATATCTTTTGTAACTGTCCAAATTTCATCAGTGTCTTTGAGAGTTATTTCATATAGGCAAAAATCGTCTTAGTGTACTTTACTATTTGGGGATCGGATTATAGAGTTCTTCCAACTTCAAGCTGCAACGAAATTCACCGAAATATCCTCAATTCTTACAATATTAGCTTCGCGTTTTCAAAGATAATCTATCGTAGATACCTGTACATAGACATCTGAATCAGAATCCAACAAATTTGTTTATCAAAAAGGAATATTATAAGCAATTTCCGCAGGCACTGTGACAGATTTTTGACGGGTAACCGGGGGAACATGGGAGACGGGCATTCGTATTAAGGTGTATTGTTACTCATTTCAGAGGTACCTATAACGGTTCACGAGTTAAAGTTGAACTCCAAAAAAGCACCGAAATTTTTGTTTATGATAGCAAGTCTTTTGAATGAGTACCCCATTCGACATGTACATGGTCATCACAAATCGTAGCCCCGACATTCTTTTCGACATGTGCGAATTCCTTACAAACAACTTCTAGTTAAACGATCTTCAAAAGAAATACTGTTGCTGTGATATTGTGAGAAAAAAGTAACACAATTTTATAATCATACCATCGGAAATAGTCCTTTTGTTTAATTCACAAAAAAGCGGTATTCACGTTCTTCAAAATTCTACCTTTGCGATGACAGTCAATCGCATTGCATTTTTCACATTTTTGGTTGTTAGAGGCGAATGTCTTAATACTGCTATGCTGTGCACGAATGTTTTGGGTTTTTGATGAGATTGGAATCTCAACTTGTCGGATTTACATGTATAGAGGGACAAAGGGACTATTCCTCGGAACCACCCCACCAAGAGAAGGTACCGTCTGAAATGGGAAACTTTAAGACGACAGGCTAAACATCATTAAGCTTGGAAAAGAGTGACAGTTCATTCCACCGTCGTATGACCCTGCAAGAAGTGAGCTTCCTCAACATGAAAGCCGGTTGTACGATTTCACAAAAACAGGAAAATTGAGGAAATCGATTCCAACATTGGGCCCTCTCTCCGTGACCGGTCCCTTAAGAATTTGTCAATAAAAACACGAATAGGGTGGCCACTTGAATGTCGTCAATGGCCCCCTTAGAGGGCTAGGCCTCTAAATATGAAGATCTATATTTTTAAAAATCAGGAAATGCGCAGCAATTGATATTATTTGCCAGATCATCAATTTTTCTCAAGTGATATGCAATTTCGAAAAAAACAGGAAAAAATAAAGCGACAGCTGTCTCCGTTATGCTTTGCCAGAGAGGGACCTCTGGAAAAATATAGTTTTGCATTCGCAACTTTGTCTTATTGAATTTATAATTTTCTCGATTTTTCGAAATACATGTATGAATAATTAAATGCACGTTTTCAAGTGCGTTTAGACGACCTATACTGCAAAAACGGAGATCCGGCCTAACAACAATATCCTGGCAAGGACCCTCAAAGGGTAAACCATTCACTGGTACTGAGTTGTCAAATGTTCTCTTGAATTTTCTCTCTCATCCGTATTCGCGGTCTTTATTTTTTCGACTGTTACCGGCACCACGCCTATGTCGGTTGCCACGGTTTAACCCTGACGCCTGCAAAATTTGAGGGGTTGGGGGCACGTGCCCCCCTCCCGCTTCCTACGGCCCTGAGGAGACTATGGTACCCGCAGTAGCCGCACGTTCCTTCTCAACGCCCCGAGGAAGCGAGGCTCACGGCTATCGTATGTCGCGGGCCAAGGGTGACATCAGTCCTATTTATTACAGTTAGGTAATGATTCTTTAGTAAATCAGAAGCCAGGAATTATTACTGTAATAAATATTTATTACTGGAATAAATCAACCATTCAGATTCCAGGAATAATTACTGTAACAAATATTCATTATTGCAAATAATATTTGTTCCTGATCAGTAATTAATATTATTTAATAATTACTGGCAAAAATCAACTAGTCAGATGCCAGGAATAATTACAGTAATACATATTAATTACAGTAACAGAAATTTATTACAATAACTATTCTTGGCTTTTGATTGGCTAAAGAATTTTTACAGGAATAAATTGCGAATTATTACTATAAGAAACAGGAATTATGTCGCACTTGGCCTACGATACACGGCATGACACCGGCGGATCTACGAAGGGGGGGGTTCAAGGGGTTTAATTCTCCCACCTTGGGCCAGGACCGAAACATAAAAAAAAACAAAAACGTCTCCAGCAAAACAAAAATGGCACCACCAGCGTGTGAAAACCCCAAGTAAACCACCTTGGAAAAAATTGAGGGGGTTCACTTTGAAAATATAATTTTTTGCATTGTGATTTGCTGTTATGAAAAGCAACGCATTTTGAGATTTCGTGACTCATCGGCAAGACACGCGGAGTTAAATTTTGTTGGGCGCGTTTCCGTCGACACATTTTAAGTAGTCAAGTATTTTAGAGGGATCCACCGCTGAAAGAGCAGCTCTAAAGCTGATTTCTTTAGGTAATTATCTTCTTTAGTCTAAGATACGTTTCGATTTGCGAAAGGGGAAATACTGTGGTGCCGCAACCCTGACATTCAGGCGAATATTGACGTGCAACGTTTTTACCTCATCTGTCATGCCGTGTCATGCTGTTACACTCCACACTTTTTTAACTCGAATTTGGCTGGTGTATAATGAAGTTGTCTTGCGCAACATCATACAGTGTACATGTAATGTTTTTTTAAAAAGCGACCAACTCGTTTTCGGAAGAATGCTTTTGTGGCGGGCGCCGTGGTCTGGTCGCGAGTTCGTTTCAAGATGTGCCCTAACAAGTTATGTCTATACAAGGAATGACCCCGGGGCACTCACATTGACAAGATGACCACATTCGCGAACAGTGTACAGTACCAAAAATTGACCTATCGCCAGGATTATGACTGACGGCTCTAACTGACCAATCAGAACGTAGTATTCCTGACGCACCTTCGTCTGCGTTTCCAAGCCGCCATTGTACCCGACAAACAACACGTTGTCGGTAAAGCTTATTTTAGTCTATAGCTCAAGAAATTGTGCAATAAGAATGGTGAAACGGTGTTGAGATGGCGTGTGTAATTCTCACATAGCCGTTATATACCTCGAGAAGAATATCCCGTCCCTTTTTGTGCATTCCCTAAGCCGGAAAGTAATGTCCACTGTGTAAACGATGGATCAAACTGTGTGGACAGCCACACGAGCAGCTAAACATCATTAACTTGGCAATGTTGCTGGATTACGCGAAGGTTAAACACAAATACAGTTGTTCCACATTTCAGTTTGGTGGCTATCTGATTTTGGCTCTGGAGTTTCACTCGTCTGGGCGCCTTTGTCTCGACTTCTGCTGGACATCCCAGCACTAGTCTTGTCCCCGGAAATTGTTGTTTTTAAGGACAACTTTTATTATTTTTCATTTATTTCGACCTGTAATCAGTGGACATCGTTTTGTTTCGTAGCAGAGGTACATTTTCTGTTATCTATATATGCGTAGGCTGGCGTTCAACCGAACTTCTCACCAAAATTGACAGATTCGATCGGCACAGGGAGGGGCATTAGATTATTGAACTCAAAGCCTCGTTCGAGCTGTTGTCATGAAAAAATAAACAGTTGAATTACTTTTTAGAACCTCTAGTATATACACTACGCCTGTAGAGTTAGGAAGAGTTCATTTTGTAGTTGGTCAAACATGATACTTGGATTTATGAAGCTTTAAAAACAATTTCAGTTAATTTTGTAAATGGCCATTTTTGCCAGTACACCAGGCTTGTCATCTTTTGTAACCCTGCCACAACTTAGTGATCATGCTACTTTTAAAGTTAAATGAAAGCTACCGTTATGCAACGAAACAACAAAAATGTGAAGTTCATCAGAAGGTTGGCCTAATTACTTAAATGTCTTTATGGTGCATTGAATTACGGCCAATTCCATGCATTAATTTAACTTAGACACAGCCCTAGACCTACTGGAGCTAACTGCTTTCCTAGGACAAGACTAGAATGTGCCTGAGCTATGAACCCGATTTTTTTAATCAAAATATTTCGCTCGAAGATTAGAAAAGTATATACAGTGTTATCGACTCGACCTTACTTGGAGAATCCCATCAGTTGTGGCCTCCGTACTTTTCATTTGGCGGAATTTAGCAGACGGCAGAATGATAAAAATATCGGCGAATCTTCACTGATTTTGTTCGAAATATCCTGAAATATATGATATCGTACAGATAATTCGACTTTAAGGTACATACCCAGTTTTACATTAACATATTGCATCAGAGGCCTTTTGGCCCTTGTGTCAGTTTTTAAGTGAAGGTGAATCCCGTGTGGGGTTCTTCGGATTTTCGCTGGCTCCGAAATACTTTTCCTCGAACACTTAATTCATCATTGTGGCCTTTACAAATTCCCAAATGATGAAAGTACGATTCTCAGCTGAAAAGCATCGCATGTTGCCTTTGTCAAAGCGTTTTCGGAAAGTGCAAAATACACTCATCAATTCCACCAGAAACGTGATTTAGGCGCCAGTGTATTTGCCTTTGACATCTTGTTCGTTTGTCGGGTGTCACGTGACTTTTTGCAAGGGGGCGGAGCTTGCGATAGGTCAATTGCAGGTAGGCTGTACTTTCACAGCAAAGTCTTGAGGGACTCGTGCGATGTTCAGTAGGCCACCTATGGAGCCCTAGTGCCGACCTCAACACCTACCGTCTTCCTACCTGCAATAAGTACCACTGCCGTCTTCTATACTGAGAATTTCCGCAAAAAGGCCCACCCGATGAAAAGTCCATGCGCAAGGGCGTTTATTTGGTGTTACAACTTTGGGTTTCAAGTGTTCAGACATTGGGACGTTATTCCGAAAGTTTCAAGAAATGCAAATAAGTACTGGGATATATCGTCAAGAGTTGAAGTAGTCCCTGATGAACGAATCAAATTTAGTTGCGCATGTAACTTTTTTGAATGGACTTGGCAACCTCAGAGGCTTAGTGCCAAGCTGCGAAACGAGATGCTGACATTGTAGAGGCTTACAAGCTCATTGACACAGCAGTTGGCGAAGTGGAAGCGTTGGGAACAAACATCGAAGATTTCTGGGTAGAATGGTTCCCAGACGAGTGAACCGTTGGATCCGATATACAGATTCCTCGTCGAGGAATCCTCGGCAGTCCAGACAACAGAAGCATAGGACTAACGTTCCTGCAGAAACACCCAGGTAATAAATTGTAATTCTACACAGTTTGTCCATAATGTCAGATTTCTTTAAGGCTTGTGTACAATAAAAACGAAATAGAAATTATTTTTGGACATGCCAGATTTACTCAGTACAGCACAGGGTGTACGAGTGCACAGAAACTGATTCTGGTTTGTATTTCTACTTGGCTCTATATCTGCTTCATAACCAAAATCTATTTCACGTAATGTGTAGTTGAATTTGTACTCAGTACTTGTTTCTTCCAGTGAGTACTACAGAAGAACGGTGCGAATACCCTTCCTAGACAACCTCTCGCAGTAGTTGACCACCAGATGTGTAAAACACACGTATGAGCAACCACTGGGGATTAAAAAGTGTCCAGAGAGAAGTTTTTGCATAATGCATTTTTGGTTTCGCGACGGACCAGGCCCAGCTTGATTTGTGAGGATATTGACTTACAGTGTACTTCTGGTCCCTCGGCGAACTAGTCGTGATGTTTTTTACCACAGTGTACTTTGTAAAACTATTTATCTCAGTCAGTACTGTTCGGTCCGGCGACAAATTGCCTGCTTTTATAGGGATAATAAGCACAGGTTTTTTGGTCTCGTGACGGACCAGGGCAGCATATTTGTGTACTCTCAGTGTACATCTGGTCCCTCTGCGAACTGGTCCTGTATATCTTTTCACCATGGTGTAGAGAATGTTTTGATTGCGTGAAAATGTTTTCAGATGATTTGTTTCCTGATACATTTTACGTTTTCCAATTGTTATGACATACAGTAACCAAACAGTCAACGTGATTCAGCTTAATAAAGTGTTACTTAATTGTTTATTGTCGCTTTTAATAATAGACTAGGAGCTGAGAGCACCATCGTTCGCCAGTTTTTCTCGTATCGAGACAGAACATATGTTTATTTCCGGACGTAGCAGTACAAGTTTCGTTCTTAAACTGTCACACTGATATTCAAGTATTGGGTTTTTACGCCCGTCGGTGCTCCTTATGCTCTTGAATATTTGGTAGTTGTCTAAGCCCCTGTACACACACTACACTCGTTCGGATACGATTTTCGTATGCTTAAAAAGGTGTGTGTAGACAGATGTTCCAACAAAAATTTTTGCTGGTCATAGCTAGATATGTACAAATATAGTTTCACGAAACTTATGAGCCAAGTTCATGTGACGAAATCGAGAAGGCTTTAAATTATCTTCAGAAAAACTCCAGAGAAATGTTAATTGCCAGAAACTCACCAGGATGCATGGAAATTTCACTATTTTTGTACAAAAACTAAAATATTGTCTTACACGGGAGGGGAAACCCTCCCTCGATCCCGACCTCCCCCCGCTCTGCGCTACGCGACTCGGATTCGACCTTTGCGGGAATCCTAAACCCACCCCCCTTACTGAAAACGTAGATCCGCCATTGAAAAAGCGGGACGTGATACGGATAATATGATGGAAGGTAGAGCCTTTTTGCGGCCACTAAAAAGCATAAAAATAAACAACAGAATCAATCCGCATTATTTCAAGGCTGCATTTTAATTCCGTAGAACTCTATATTACCGCGGGACGTCCGTTCCTGCCGGGCGCCGCGCAAGCTTTCATCATCAGTGTGCTGGATAATACCGGCGCTCATCAACATCGACAGCAATCGTCCCGGCCGCGTCAGGGCGCTGACGTCTGTGGGAATACAGTACATCGCCAACGAAGGCACATATCGTGTCACTAGACTTCGGCTGTCAAAATTCAAAATGTGTGAAAGAGGTTTTATGTCTCACGCGATCGGACCAGGCCCATTGAGTACGGCGCCACTGAAGTCACGATCAACAGGACTATATTCCAGGTATGAGTTCAAAGCTAGGAACTGGTCATAGTGAGCTCATATTGTCAGTTTGGAAGCTCGTCTGCACTCATGCATGCTTTACGGAACACCTAAGGCTTGTCACTAAACTAAACATGTGAACAATGTGAACCAACAACTCGATCAGGCATTCGGATGATCGAAGGTTGTCGAATCAAAGGATTATGTTCTCTTCCCAAGACTTCAGTATTTTGGCCTATACTACAACAGTGAAAGACCAAGGTGTTCCATCGAAATTGGAATCTCGATGTAAAACAGATATCCCGGAGTCGAAAACAGACCCCCGCACCTTCTAAACAGCTAACCAACCCGAAAAACACGAACCTTTAAAACAGGCACCCAGGGCATCGGACAGGAAACCCAAACAAATTTTAAAATTTTCTGAGACGATGTCAGTAGCCTCAAATTTTGAGTTAAGGCATCTTTAAGTGCTTTCCAGTTGTTTTCTGCATTCGTTTGTGAAAATTATCAATACCAAAACCGATTGACTTTGCTTTTCGATTTTTATCGGTAAAGCTCGGTTGTTAAACGCAGAGGCGCAGGCATACCTACCGAAAACAACCGCCCGTCGATTTTATCTCAACTTTTTTCCCACATCGGTGCAAAGACAAATTTTAGACTTAAGTCAAAAAGAACTTAATTCAGTTTCTTGAATCGGACCTTATGTCTATAATCTTTGCTGTAATTAATGACGATAGTCTTCATACAGCTAGCTGGCTTTCTACCTTGGTATTTACTTTATGGTGTGACCTTCGCTCTCGATCGATACGCGCAATAATGTCTCGTGGGATATTACTTCACTACGCCACTCTCGGTACGTTTTGTGTATTTATATACTTTGTATACAATACAATATTTTTAAACACTTCCTTAATGAGGCCCAGTCACACAGCCGATCACGCATGAATCAACACGCACAAATTCAATTTGTGCGTGTTTTGATCGTCGAGAAATTGACCAAATTTTCCGGGTGTAGAGGTTAGAAATCACTGACAAATAACTGACGAATCACCTATGGCCCACGCACATATCACTTACAATCACTGATGAATCACTGACATATCGCGCATATCGACGCATACAAGCCAAAATGATATGTTTGTCAGTGGATGTCAGTGTAATGAACGTCATATATGCGTATTTCATGCGTGATATGAAGGTGGGGCGTCAGTGGACGGACGTGGACGTGCGTGATTTCGAACCAATTCTGACGCATAAGCACTGATGGCAAACGCGTGTCCAGCGCATAATCACGCATACTCGACGCATAAACTACGCACGTCAACTCACGAATTACGCACACCGACGCAGAGTTGTGCGTTGGAAAATTTTTGAACCGTTCAAAACTCAAAATCGCGCACAAACCCCCCTCGACGCACATCCACTTACATTCACTGATGCTCCACGTTGGTTCCACCGCATACGACGCAAGCTTCACGCATAAGCGAAAATCTGTGCGTGATTCATGAGTGATTCATGCGTAATCGGCTGTGTGACTGGGCCTTAAGTTTTCGCTTTAAACAATAGCTGCACCGCACAGGCAGGGTCAAATGTTTGTACTGCTTGGGGAAAGAATCCGGTAACCACACACCTAGCCTTGGCGCAAAGCTGTATACTAGGCGACAGTCTTCATACAGCTAGCTGGCTGTCTAGTACACACCCGCCTAAATCTGACAGAAATTCTGATTGAAGCTTTAAAATAAAACGGTCTCTTCAAGAAATATTACTGTCTCTGCGATGGACACTAATGTTCACTTGAAGATGTAGCTATTTCCCCTCGGCGTTTCCCAAATACAAGCTGCTAACCGTGCCAAAGCACGGGTAACGGCTATAGTGAACTTTTTACACTTAATTGTGACCAAACAATATCGATATTTTGCTTAAAATGAAATAGCTACATTTGCTCTCGGAATACCCAAATTTGATCTGTCATCTTACGGTTTGTTTGTTAAAAGGTACAATGTACGTAATTCTCCACGTTGCGCACGAACATTTTAGGGAAAGCTTTCATTGTCGTTTCTAATTTGGAACATTCGAAAAGATGAAAATCTATTTCTCACTGGCTTTTTTCCAAAGCGAGCTTTGATATCAATATTTTTCGTAACTCGATTATTGTCTACACTGTGTAAAGGTAGCGACAACAAGTACAAGAACTAAGATAACACCACCTTCCTTCTGTGAGTTTTGACTGTGTTTGGTTCTCCAGCAGGCAACGGTCGCGAGAGGAAATGTCCATCAAGATGAAATGCTCCTTTTACAAGGTTTCAGTTCATAACGACTTAACGAACATCTTAAAAATGGCTGTGCTGAACCGGACGACCTTATCCAATTGACCAATAAATAACCAGATATCACACGGGACTGTAATCCTGGTAGAAGTGACCACTATGAACCGTCGTTAGAAGCAAAGGTGCCATAACGGAATCACAGATCCAAATGCGCATGCACAATCTAAAATCCCATATAGTCTCCGGAGTCGGTGGAAGACTCCATATATAAATGCACCCATCGCCTAGACGACTACACAGAGAGGAAACGGACGGAATACGACCAAGATGTTTTCGTTGAAGGTCTCTGTATGTTTTGTAGTGATCGCATGTTTATTGACTCTTTCGAATGCGACAGGAGCAACAACCACAACCGGGCCAACTACAACCACAACGCAGCCCGCGGGTCCTCCAAACGCGGGACCAGAACCTGTGGTCACAACAATTTCGCCTGCGGTAATTCTATACTGTTAATTCATTTTTCTTTCAGTTGTTGTTTTGTTGCAGCTACGTTCATTGAATGCTAACTAGATTGGATAAGCATTACTAAGCTCAAACAAAATTCAGACGGAAGTAATTTTTCTCAGAGGTGACACGTGATTTCGTGTATGCATCTTCAAAGGTATTCTCTTACATTGATTACATGTGCAATCCCAGACGGAAAGCAACTTTTGCTTATGTTCTTTCAAGCATTTTGATCTTTCACAAACGGATATTAGATGACCTAAGCAATGATTGGCGTGACACAAACATCAAATCAATTTGTTTTTGTTTTTCACTTGTTTGTTATTTGCCGCTTGTCATTTGTGCCACCGCTAGTCCCAGTTGTTGGTGCTCGCGAGTCATAAAGCCACTAACCCTAAGTTAAGTTGAGATCCGCCGGCAACTGTTCGCATCACTATCAAATGCACAGTAAATATCATGAAAGTATCACGTTAGCAATATGAAGCTATAACTGCTATACTTAATTGTGAATAGACATTCTCAACACTTCCTTGAAACTGAAATGGCTCCATTTATTCTCGGAATATATAAATTTTAGAATCCATCCTAGAATTTGCTAATGAAAAGGGTAATTACACATGTACTTTTAGTATCTCAGTTCTGCATTATTTCTTTAATTCCGAACGTTCAAAAAGATAAAATCTGACGGTAAAGTTGAAAATCTACTTCCGGCTTTATTGCAGTGTGAGCTTTGAGATAAGGACTTCGAAAAGACAGTGAGAAGTTGTCAGCTCGGTTATTTGTTTACACTCTGCAAAGATAGGCAAACAAGTCTATGTCTTTATAACTAAGAGAACGCAACCTTCCTTACGTGAAATTTGACAGCGTTTTCTTCCCCAGCAACGTCGGTTGCCAAGGAAAATGTCCGTCAATATGCTATACTGCACTGAAACAAGCTTCAAAATGTTTCACTTCAAAGCGACTTAATGAATGCTGTTATTGAACTAAAACAAGCAATAAAGTATTTTATTATATTACGGCTCGGTGGATATCATAACATATCGTTTTGAACTGAAACAAGATATATAATAGGTTTTATTGCATAAAAGTGGGATTTTAATGCGTAATGGAACATTTAATGAGCACGCGCAAGGCAACAGTAGTTAAGGTGAATGTTTTATTGACTATATGTTAACAGGCTAATATCCACGAATGAGTACATACTTTTTAAACAGCTAGCAACAGAGAATAATTTCATGTGAAGTTGAGTGCATTTATTACACATTAACGGTTGCTGTTAAATTGTTGGGCCCCGAACCAGGAATTTTTTGCAAGAGTGGAATGACTTTATTACACATAAACAAAGTAATGCGCACCTTGGGTGTGAGCGAAGAGTTTGTGTACAAATAAAAACAACATTTGTCGTTATTTTGAATCGTCAATATTGCTCCACGACATTTGCGAATTTTGCAAGAGCTAAGTGATTTGAGTAACGCGCACCTTGCGCATGAACTTTGAATAAGTGCACAAAAAACGACATTCAAATTGTTTCAAAATATTATAGTTGCTTCATGACATACCGTTGCATCACGTGTACTTTTCATATACAATGAAAAGAACAAGCCCCTGCAACAAGTTCTGAAGAATTGTACCAAAGGCACTGATCATCTTACTTCCAATTTTGGTCGTTGCAAGGCTTTCTTATCAGCGGAGACATGAGATATGTTGTGAGTCGATCGGCCATGCACAAAAGTATGATGGACAATTCATATAGATTTCATCAAAGAGTGATTGCAGGAGGAAAAAAATTCATGAGGTTACAAAGCAGAGTAAAGTTGAAGTTGTGGAGAGTGTGTGTAACGTGACTTTTATCCAATTAGTCATTATAAAAGGCTGTTGGTGTTGCAGATGTTCGATCTCAACATTTTTAAACAGTAAAACAGACCATCTGCTAACTTTGTCCGAATTTCCAGGGCTTTTGGCGGCAAAAATTGGCATATCATTCTCTGAAAGTTAGTTAAGCTGCATTTCTCTCTTTATAGCTGACTAAAAACGGAAATCGTAAAGACCTTTTGTTCTCATAAAATCAGTCTCCTGATTTCCCTTACCGTGACATGATTCAATTTCCGTTACCGAGAAGAACATCGAAAGAACCCACAACTCAAGAAAACACGTCCGAGTTTATTGGCTTGGCGAATTCAAAAATGGCGTATGCGCCAAGGGTGGAGATGGACTGGGTGTCGTCTGCCGTAAAATTCCTTCACAAAAGAAAATTATACTAATACGTTGAGGAGCCACAAGAAAAATTAAGCTGTATAAACAATGTTTCCAAAAACAAAAAGGACCCAAAAACTGACCCTGCCAACTATCGCCCCATAACATTTTTCAATTCGTGCTTGAGCACCTTACCTCTCAAGACCGGGGCCTGGTCTCTAATTTTTGTACTCGAAATGAACTCGAAACTATTTTTGGCAATTTCTCTGCTCCTTTTGTGCGAACTTAATATAATTGGTTATCAGACTGTGTTCGAATACATTATAGTTTATGCATAGGAGTTTCTAGTTCAAGTTTGCCCTTGAAGACCCTTATATTCGTGCTACAAACTCGAGTAAAAACTCGAAATTTCGAGTTCAAACTCGAACTTATTGCTTTAATATTGGGTTTACAAACTGTGAACTAAGGGCAATAAATTATCTACGTAAGTTATTGTGTACTCGAGCATAGAATAATAGACACTTATCTTGAGTTCTCCCAAAAGTAGAGTAGAAAATGCCAAACCTAATTTCGAGTTCCATTTCTAGTAAAAAGATTGGAGACCGGGCCCTGGTCTACCATCTACAGTGCGGATTCATGCTTGGAAACAGCACTGGTGTCTCAACTCGTTGAAATTGTACATGAAATTCACCTGCAGTTTGAGCAAGGATTTAATGCAAAATCTGTATTTCTATACATTATGCCAGCATTTGATGTCATTACCCTGCAATCTACCGCTACACAAGTTACAATCTTATGGTTTCTCAGACATTCTCTTCCAACTTCTACAGTCATATCTCGCTTTTCGCACTTAAAAAGTGCGGATCGATGGAATCCTGTCACCCACGTCTTCGCCCGGCTTCGTCAATACTGGAGTACTATGCCCTCTCCTCTTCTTACTCTAAACGAACGATTTTCCGGACTTTTAGCGATTTTCTATCCATTCCCAAAAGAACATCCACAGCACTCCCTTCATCTACAGTCTGAACTCAACAAACTCTCTGACTGGTCTAATAAATGTAGGATGAAATCTAAGCCGTAAAAGTGTTGATCTAACATTTCCAAACCTATCAACACAGGCTATCATAAAAATCCAATCTTTGACCTGTCACTGGATGGAGAAAATATTCCCAAAAACACTCACATAAACACATTGGTATGCTGTTGGACGAATGGCCACATTCACACCTCAGTGTCGTGAACTTGTTCAAAGGGTACAAAAATTAATTAATCCAATCAATATTGTTTCTTGTCATCTTAACTCTTCGCATCTTGAAACACTTTTGACGTTTTGTGCTCCCACATCTAGATTACTGTGACGTCATGTACCAGTCATCGAACGCAGTTATACTGCTCCAGTTAGACAGGTTACATTACCAAGCTACAATTCAGATTTCCAAACTGCCGAATATGGGGGTCCTCAGGGGTCCATTCTAGGTCCCCTCTTTTTAAAATTTATGTTTATAATGTGGTTAGCGTTATTGACAACTGCAAAACGGTGATGTATGCAGATGACACGGCTTTGTTTTATGTTGGAAGTTGAAATTGCTCTTCATACCAACTTGTTCCATGTTTCTCAGTGGTTAGAGGACAACAGAGTGATCTTAAATATGAAAAAACGCAAGAATATGCGCTTCCTTTCCCATCAGCTACAAGTCCAAGTTTATAGTCCTCTTTGATTTGTCGGTCAGGAACCTGAGTAAGTTTCATGAAGTACTTGAGCAATATTCTGGATAGACATACGCCTGGGAGTGTCATGTAGATTATATTCGCTAGGAAATCGGTCTTCTTAAAAGATTAAGAAAGCTCCATGATCTCGATTCTCTGAATCTCTAAAAGTCGCGTTTGGAATTTTGTGATTTAGTGTGGGCCTCTTGTAATGATGGTATCAGAGCCACATTACATAGATTGTAGAACTATTCAACAAGCACATAAATACAGCAGTACTGACCGTATGCACTACAGTTTGGGCTGACTCAAACTGGATGTGCGTAGACATTATCATGTGTTTAGTTGTGTACAGAAATCTCCATGGCATACCACCTGAGTACCGTTGTGACAGTTAGTCTGGTTCACAACAGACATATTAGGTCTAGTGTCAGTGGCAATATCTATCTCCATAGAACCAGGACTAATTTTGGCAAACATTCATTCTACTTTGGCGCCGTGTTGTGGAACCATCTCAGTTCATTTCCATACTGTAGGTATCTTTAAATCCTGGTACCCGAGTAATGTTTAATTGTTTGGTCCCTCACTTTGTTGATCCAGCTTTGTTGTTCCGTCTTTATTGATCCAGCTTTGTTGTTATCTTTTTATTTTATATTTCTATTCTATTTTTCTAATCATATGACGTTTTGTCAGTTTGATTTCCATTATTTTCTTTCTTATCAAGGCCAGTATTGTTATTTTGAAGAATAGTTTTTAACTTGAATGAAATATACCTTACTAACATTTGAAAATAAATAGAGGGCCATCTGGATCTAACTGCAAGGGGAAAATGTCTGCCGCAACACCCAGAAACACCCCGGCTGCGTCTTTTAGCCATGCCTGAGAAACGGATGGGGGAACTTGGGGGTGGGGGGGATCAAGTGGAGAAGCACTAAAATATATCATAATACGTAAATTTTATTCAAGCCTGTGAAACGGGATGGTCCCGCCAAAAGCGGAACAATTGGCAAGTTCATAAGGTGTCGTTATTAAAGCGATATTTCCTATTTACTTGTCAACTAAAACGCAAATTGAACCAGGTTACAAGGTCAAATAAAATAAATCTTTCCATACCAAGACTGTCCCCAAACAGACTGTTCAAGCACTGGGATGTACAAAGGAGTCATAAACTTCCATATTTTTTAAATCACAGTGATCGGTCTGCAATTTTATATACTGTATCTGATACTCCATGGACAACATCTTGGCGCGAAGAAGCGCCTTTGGCTAAACTTATTACAACCATTGCATTTATGGAACGTCAACGTGATCTTTTGTCCAGTACGAATGAATGCAATGCACGTGTATTGAGAGGTATTAAACACCCTGGCAGCATCGGTAGACCCGCCCACTAGGCCAACACTTCCAACTGAAGATTGGACCACTTGATAACTTTCTTAGTTCATTACTGTGGTAGAAATCAATTGAAGGCCATAAATTTTTAATTGCCGCCCCTTGGTATTGTTTTATGACTAAGCTTAGCGTTTTATTATGATTTTTCTTACAGACCACTGTGGCGTCCTCTGAGACTACAGCCAGCAGTTCTGTGGAAGCAGTGGCTCAAGTCTCATTGATAACCGGTCTGCTACTTGGAGCGTGGGCGTTACGTCAGTAATCTTGACATGTACGAGATCGAACGGTAACTGTAATCTGGTCACTGTTACGTCAGTTAGCAGTCTGCACCAGCCACGCAAAGCAGTATGGGTAATATTGTGGAGTACACTATAGGAATGGCGTACTGGCAGACGACGGGTTATTGAATAAGCTAAATTTTTTCGATGTTCTTGGGCTCAAAACATTTATTCGAGATCAAGGTGTACCATTTAGCGCACGCAAAAAGCAAAAATTAGTTGGAGGCTGGTTCGATAGTCTGAAGGTTCGACATTCCGAAATGGTCTATTGTACCATGAGCGTGCTATATCAGTAACTTCAAGTTGATGTTTGACGCATGCATTGTACGTCAATGATAGCATAACATTAGTATGGACGAGTGCAATGCACGCATTCTCAAAATATGAACATGCTGATGCTATGGTATCCGCAATTGTACTATTATCAGCGTGTTCTATTAGCGACATCCGGATTCATGCGTGCATTGTACAGCGACAATGTGTGTAGAATCCGTGAACGCCTGGGGACCCAGGGAGTGGAGTGGATAATTGGCGATAGAGAGCCAAAAGCAGGTTCGCTAACTATAATTTCGCACCTACCAATTAAAACACTTGGCTACTGGTATGAAACGTGTATTAGAAACTGTCTGTAGTAGACTGGTTTGTAGATCAATAATAATCACGCCAGGTGATGCAATTGCCTGCCCATTTTAGTGTAAATTTTGCCTCCTTGCGTATGTTTTCACCGCCTTCCGTTATTTTGCATGCCGTTTTCCCATCGAAAAAGAAAATCAAGCAACGTGCTTGATGATGAGGCAATTTTAATCAGTGTCTGAATAGTCGAGTATGGATGACAATGAGAAGAGATGACAAAGGAGGGGGGGAGGGGTGGATAAAAGGTGGCACATTTTGTATAATGTTATTGGTGACGGTCCCTCCAAAGCGGGTAGCTAATCACAGAGGAATGTTCTGAGCATGTTACAAATTCAATGCAAATACCTTGACATTTGTTTCGCACTTGTCTCATAAATTATGAACCAGTTGTGGAAAATTGGCCAAAACAGATGTCATAACTCTGTCATACGACTGCTGATTATCTTTGTTAGGGCAGAAAAAATGAGGAAAGAGCGCCGCGTTAGACTTATGGGGACACGGTCGCTTAGTATGAAGATCACGGTATTTCTTAAACGAGGGTCACCAAATAACCGCACACGAGCAGTTATGAGTTGCTGGACAATTGAGCAATTAGTCTTGTTCTATTTGTAGGTACCTGGATGTTACGATTGACTTCAGCAACTATGAAGAACGTATTCCGATGTTCTGGAAATGATTTCGTGACAATACAGGCATCACTGTTTAAGCCGCATGTTTTTTAGTTAGTCCGTGTGATTACATTTATTCTTGAAAGTCATTCCCGACCGTCTGCTATTTTCTTTCAGGCTGAAAGATGTATCATTTTGCTACTTGGATAGTACTACACTTTGGTTATTTTTTGAAGGCGTAATCTTTATAAAATACAATTCATTTGATACTGAATACAAATGACAATGCGGAGATGTCATTCATTCTTTTTCATTTTTTCCCTTCTGTTTTCTTCTTGAAGATTGATTTTTTGCTCCTTAAAATTTGAATAGATGTAAAAACTTGATAATAGAGGATCTGCTCCTTGATCTGTTGAATTGGTTTAGATTTTTAAAATAAAATGTGTGTGTTTTTGACATCCACGAGTTTGTATTGATTTTTTATTTAGAGGATGACAAAAATCAAGTCCGAACAAACATTTTTAACCTTTTAGAGACTGGGGTTTAGTAAATGTACATAAAAATTATTTGGTTTGCCTGCTTTTCCGTATGGCCAATGTACACTATGTAATTTCTATGAAATATTGGTCATGATTGGTGAAACATCAATGCTGTTTGCAAAAGAACAAGAATAAGGCCACTGATCTCCCGGTGTTGAAATCAGAGAACTGGTAGTCAAATTTCATCTACGTGGAGAAGATCTTTTTTCAGTTTTTGGTGTCTTTTATTGGAAATTAAGCACATCAAATTGTAAAAATTGAAAACTTGAAACAGAAATGAATATCACTCACACACATACTCATCCAATCAATCAGACAGTATATCACGGAAGCATGAAACACAAAGGGAAAATCATTCACACACTCACTCGCGCACGCAATCACACAATATCTCACTCATCAATTATTAGAATGCTTAAAATCATTAATTATACACAAAAGCACCAAAATAAAAAACGGCCCAACCAGTCGACCAATTGTCAAATTATAAAACACGCATTGCCAAACACTATCTGACGATACATAGTACATAAAATCTGGTAAACCAGTCACAACACTAGTGTTTCGTGTGAAAAGTCGTCAGATATTGCTCCTCGTTTTCACGTGCTTTGTGATATACAGAATGTCGAGGCGTTGCGTTTGTGGTGATTGCGACAACGTATTATAAGGTGGTACCGGGGTTTTCCGTAGATAAGCCCACCCGATGAAACGCGCAGGTGCGTTAATTCGGAAAATTATGCCGAATAAACGCCCATGGTGTTGCAACTTCTCGTGTCAAGTGTCTAGTTAGTGGTGCTTTAATTTGGAAAATTTCCTCTTAAAAGCCTACTTAGGGTCAACTTTTAGTGACAAATTCAGTTTTGTGGAGCATTTATTATTTATAAAAACGAGGAAAGTTTTGCCGAACTGTACATTTATTAACGTAAAATTTTTAAAAACATTTTAAGTAAAAATCAGTCAGGAAACCTTTTAATCTACGTGTACTCAGTCCATGTCAATGTTTTCATCCGGAATAGACCATTTGCCCATAACCAGCTATGCCGCAACATTCATACGCTCTGATACTCGTCATGTCTTGCGGGATTTGCCGCATGGCTGAAGATAAAGATTCCAGGAATTTCTTGTAGGAGGGGCGGCGGCAATACCCTCTCGGGGTTTCTATTCTTTCTCTTCGTTTTCAAGTCAATACTGATACTGCTCTCGCAATCTCGCTTTGAAAGGAGCGTTGTCGTCAATGTCAAGTGGTTGAAGGAAATACGTCATTCTGGCTCGAATTATCTTCAAGCCGATATTCAATTTTCGAAACTCCGCGGATACAGTTTCTGCACCGTGGCTCCGGTGTGCGTCCATGAGCACAACAGGTTTGCCAGTGTTGAAATAAGGACCTCGCCTCATCATTATTGTCTGTATGTAACAGTTGCATCATAAGCGACTCGTTCATGGGTCCCTAGCTACCTGGACTTCAATTGTGTTGGGTACACACTGAAAGTAGTCAAAGACGGATTTATGGTAGGGCACATACCAACAGAACTGGCTCGAACATTGTCATTTTTTTCACAATACGATGTGGCCCAGTATTCAAGCCGGCCGAGCGACCTTGGGTGCTATCATCTTTGTCACAAGGAGATCTAGAAGTGTCATGCACATGCATTTCTTGTCCCGCTGGGCGGATATTGCAAAAACTGATAAGCTGCTTTATACGTTTCACTTACAAAAATACATATCGCGCTTCATGCTGGTATTTACGTCGCGAAAATTATGACTTTCCGTTTACACACCCCCTTTTCCGAATAAACGCCCGGGCGTTTATTGGTGTTCCTAAAGTGCCTGGAAATTTTCATTTTTCGTATACAAGCCCAGGGGCTTATGGGAAAACCCCCGTATTAGAACACGCTGTGGCTCCTTTCAGTTTCCCGCGAGACATCGGAGAAGCGCGGTTATGACACAAAATTTTGCAAGAAATCCGCGTATTGATGGGCATGACATAATGACCCTAGGTTTGTTCATACGTCATTGAAGTCGCTTTTACTCTATCTTCTCATTTTTGGGATATTGACCTTATGATTGTGATACGGAGCGCTATAAATGCTGAAGGCTTAATGATGCTGACAATGTAGTCACTAGTCAAAACAAGGTGAATGGTGGTTTTAAGCACTATAAAGGAGAATGCCACCCAAAAAACAACCTATTTTTTATCAATTTAGATGTAGTAGTTCTACTCCATAACGGCACGTTCGGTTGCGTTACCTGACACCTGACGGCAGACGGAGGTGTTGAAATTATCCAATGACGTAATTGGTTTCACGCGCAGTCTGTTCAGCTGTCCACAACACGGGTTACTGATGTCAGCTTATCGCTTGAATTCATCGTTTAACACCAATAAATCATCAATCTTCGATGTAAAACCCTTAAAAATACACCGAGTTCTTATAAAAACGTGTTGTTTTATTTCGCTGTTACGGATTTACTAGTATTTGGACACACCGTAGCCTACAAAGTTCGGCAGGCCAATTTACCAAGGTCCGTAGCAGGAGTTGGGGGTCTGTTCGGAGATAAATTCGAAGTATTCTTCCGTGATATACAGACAGGAGAACCTAGATCTGTTTTGTTTATACTTAAGATTTTTTGAGTTCTAAACACACAAAACGCCGAACCCGATCAGGCCCGTCGCGGCGCCGTGACTGGCACGAACATAAACCAGCTTGAGTTGGAAACTAAACCTCCTAAGGTGAGGTCGACCGTATAAGAGGCGATGTGGATATAGACCGATTAAGACGGTAAAAAAGGCTAATTAAATTGGGTGGCGTTCTCCTTTAAGTAAATTTTTTATCTGTCCGTACTTCTCATTAAGTTAACATACTCCAGTTTTTACAGCTTATATATTTTTCACTATTGTAATAATCCCGGACAAAATTCAAAAACGCTAATTCACAGTCAGAGTTTCTTTCCTCGGCATTTATTCTATGTTAACCCAACAGTAACCAATGTCAGGAAAAATTTTTTTTGCTAATTACACCAAAAATTAATATTTTATAACTGGAGAAGATGTCAATAAGTCGACCAGCACACTATCAATTTCATCTCGATTAAAATTAATCCAAATTTTGTACCAAATCACACTTCACCCTTTTAATGTCTCATCTGATTTTTTTACCGTCAAAACTTGAAAGCGTCACCTTCCGTGGCGCGTATTACTTTCAAGGAAGATTTTGTGGATTTAACAATCTAAACTCGAGCCATCTAAGTTTCGTATTTTTTGTGATGAAAACAAGAAGGTTATACACAATTTAATCACGAAAATTTTAGACGTCAAGTTACTTTCTCCGAGTGCAGAGTCCACCGTCAAGTCTTCTATGGTTTGTCAAAAATACACAAAACGAATCCTGTTCGTCCAATTGTCAGCATTTGTTCTTGTGGCTCGGTATAACCACTGGAACATGTGGCCAGTATTCTGCGTCTCCTAATTGGAGACACTACTTATCATGATACTATGTATATTACTGGGTTCCATTTAAATGGTGATAAATATTAAGTGAAGATCCCCTTTGGAACCGGAAAACCGTACCTTCAAATAGTAAGTGTACCGCTGTTTCGTCCCGGCATATCTCACTGACTTGGTTCACCACCGGGTGCGCCCTCTGTCGAGGATTTCAGGATAAATGGAAGCGCAGGGTACGGAAGGATATTGAGATTCAAGTTCCGCATATCAAGTTTGAACAGAAATTTTGGACTTGTTTCTCCCTGCAGTGTATACAAACCTATTAAGGAATCTCCCGGAATCCCCGTTATTGTTTTCACTGCTTTGTTCTACAACGACAGAAGGCGCACCCGGTGTCATCGCCAGTAATTTGGGTTTAAATATCGGAAATAGGGCAACCACTCACGTTATTTGACAAGTGACTACACTTCTTTTTAGCACTGCACATCACGATCTCAAGTTCAAGATCTCAAAAACGAGAAGTTAGAAGGAAATCGACTTCAATGGAAAATTTCCTAGGTCCACCGACATCATTTTGACCCAGCGCCAGTGTGTCATATCCATCAACGCTCGAGTTTCTTGAGCAAAACTTTGCCGGCTCTTCTGCCAATGTCCTGAGGGAAAATGAAAGGAGCCACTGTGTGGTCAAATTCAGAGTTGCCACAACCAACACCAACACAACGCCTCGACATTTCTAATTATGCCATAAAAAACGGGAGAATGAACTGAGCAATATCTGACGACTTTTCACACTAAAAACAATGGAGGATGACTAGTACTGTGACTGGTTGTAACAATTTTACGTTGTATGTTTCGATCAACAAAACGCAAGGTCCTCTGTTGTACGTGAACTTGGAATCCTGATTAATCTCAAGAATAAGCGGAAGTGAGTGTTGCGTGAACTTGGAATTGAGATTAAGCAAACTGCCACACCCCGTACGTGAACTTGGAATCTTGCATGAACTTGGAATTAAGCGGCTGCCTGGCACACAATCACAGAACAAGGCGCTTGGGCTGAAATCGTTCCTGAACCGGTAGGCTACGGAGAGGAAAGATTTCTAAAAAATCGAAATAAAGCTCCCGTGGCCTGGTCATCATGATTAGCACCGAGGGACTGGAATAAAAAATCACTTAAGGACTGTATTGTGATTACATGTTCCCTCAGTAATGCACCGGGCATTCAAGGTCATAGCCCTACGGCTGCGGTGGCCATTTGAGTTGTATTATTTCTGTGCTGCTGCCTATTCCAATGTAAAAACAAAGCTTGATGTTTGAAATTAGTGCCTGGTTGATGTTTGATCAAGAGGTGAATTAAACATTCACTAACTTGCTGCCATATATTTTATATGCATTTTCTATTAATTTCAGAAGACTTCTGAGCACATTCGCAGTTTTTTCTAACCAACTCCAAGTTTAAGCAAGGGCGTGGCTCGCTTAAACTTGGAATAATTCAATTTCTGCTTTACAAAAACTCACGCGGTGAACCAAACATTCTCTAACTGGTTGCAGTACATTTTAAATGTTTTTTCTATTACCTTTAGAGCACCTCTGAGCGCATTCGCTGTTTTTTCTACCTACTAATTCCAAGTTTAAGCAAGCCACACTGGTTGCTTAAACTTGGAATAATTCAATTTCTTCTCAAAAAAATTCGCGACGTGAACCAAGCCTTCCCTTAAAGGAGAATTCCACCCGATTTAATTAGTCTTTTTTGCCGTCTTAATAGGTCTATATCCACATTGCCTCGAATACGGTCGACCTTATCTTGCCAAGAGGTGTCGCGTTAACCTATGACGAAGGTGGGAAACGACGCTAGCGACGTCAGAGGTTCATCTGCAGAGTGAATGCCGCTATGTTGGTGCTTGTCCGAACTAGCTGCTGCGAGGAAAGCGGGTATATCGTTTTTTCGACTTCCTCGAGAGTCCCAAATGTTTAGAAAGTGGCTCATGGTAGTGAAGAATGAAAAGTACACTGTAAATAGCAAGTATGAGGCCGTGAAACATCTCCGTGTCTGTGGCCAGCATTTCTATCCCACGGCCTGGTGTTAGGGGAGTCTTTATTTACATTTACATTATTAAAATAATGCCGATTGTCAATGTACAACTTCTGCCCTGACGTTGCTGTGGCCAAAGCGGAGCCTCAGTGAATTCGCGGCCCCCGACGAGTGAGTACATAATTACGTGCACGTTACTTTGGCTCACTAGTATAGTATTTTCTTGACTGGAAGTTTACATGTAGTTTCCAACTTTCGCTGGTTTATGTTCGTGATGTCTTATCAGTTTCCGAGCCACTGGCCGGCGGGATAACGCGGAGTCAATCCGGCCAGCCGGCCGCTGCGACGAGCCTGATCGGGCTCCGAGCCACTGGCCATGATAACAAGCGTTTTGTGTGTTTAGAACTAAAAAAATTACAAGTCTAAACAACACAGATCTAGGTTCTCCTGTCTGTATCTCACGGAAAATACTTCGAATTTATCTCCGAACAGACCCCAAACTCCTGCTACGGACCATGATATTGGCCTGCAGAACTTTGTAGGCTTCGGTGTGTCCAAATACCAATAAATCCGTAACAGCGAAATAAAAGAACACGTTTTTATAAGAACCCGGTGCATTTTTAAGGGTTTTACATCGCAGTTTAATGATTTATTGGTGTTAAACGATGGATTCAAGCGATAAGTTCACATCAGTAACCCGTATTGTGAACTGCTGAACAGACTGCGTGTGAAACCAATTACGTCATTGGATAATTTCAACACCTCCGTCTGCCGTAAGGTGTCATGTTAAGCAACCGTACTTGGTGTAATGGAGTAGAATTTCTCGATCTAAATTGATGCGAATTAGGTTGTTTTTTGGGTGGCATGCTCCTTTAATGATTGCAATACAATGTAAATACATTTTCTATTACTTTCGAAACATCTGAATACAGTCGTAGTTGTTTCCTACCCAATTCCAAGTTTAAGCAAGGGCGTGGCTCGCTTAAACTTGGAATAACTCTGTCAGAATGTAGACTGACAATGTTTTTGGTTGTATTGTTTTGTTTTGTTGTTATGTTTGATTGGCATGACCCCTGAGTTAAGTAAAGTGATGATGTAATTTATTTACAACAGAATAGTATGGAACTTTCTGGAAGACTCTAGCATATAACAGTGATTAATGTTGTCTGGGATATTCTAGAGACTAGTACATGTTTGTAGAATAGTTGGGTAGATTCAGGAAAGTTCTAGAATGTGCTTGAATTGGTGTAAAGTTCCAGAACAATGCATTAGGCTATAAATACACAAGCACGGGTTTGTGTTAGTCAGATCAAGTCAGTTCAAGAAAGTTATTCAGGAGAATTACAGTTGGGCTGCAGTGAAGATAATCAGCAGTTACAGCGATAGTCAATAGAGAGCCAGCTATAGATCCAGCAGGTTATTGAATCGACGAGTGTAACAGTTGCTGAAAGTGTCTCAGAAGTTCATCACAAGTCAAGGCTTCGCAGTATTGGCTGGAGCATAGAACAGACATTACGTCGGACGTTTTGTTTGAATAGGCTTGTGAACGTACGGTCGAAATTAATAAAGGTTTAACTCGAACCAGTCTTCAGTCAATCGTCACACCGAAAGCTATTAGCACCGGTCTGTAACAACCTGCGCCCACCCACACACGGGGAAAAACGTGACAAACTCAATTTCTGCTTCACAAAAACTCACGTGATGAACCAAAATTCTCTGACTGGTTGCAATACATTTTTTAAAATCCTTTTTCCTATTACCTTAAGAATACTTCCGAGCGCATTCGCATTTTTTATCCCCGTAAATTCCAAGTTTAAGCAAGATACGCCCTTGCTTTAACTTGGAATAACTCAATTTCTGCTTTACAAAAAACATATGGTGAACCAAACATTCGGTAATTAGTTGCAAGACATTTTAAATGCATTTTCTATTATTTTTGGAACACTTCTGAGCGCATTCGCAGTTTTGTCTACCCAATTCCAAGTTTAAGCAAGGGCGTGGCTCGCTTAAACTTGGAATAATTTAGTTTCTGCCTTACAAAAAATCACGTGGTTAACCAAACATTCTTTCACTGGTTGCAATACATTGTAAATGCATTTTCTATTACTTTTGAAACACCCCTGAATACATTTCGTAGTTTTTTTGTACCCAATTCCAAGTTTAAGCAAGCCACGCCCTTGCTTAAACTTGGAATAATTCAATTTCTTCTTTACAAAAAATCGTGTGGTGTAACAAATATTCTCTGACCGGTTACAGTATGTCATATATACATTTTTTATTACGTTTGGAACACCTCTGAATGCATTCGCAATTGTTTTCTACGAAATCCCAAGTTTAATCAAGCCACGCTCTTGCTTAAACTTGGAATGATTGTATGTTAGCTTTACAAAGTCACACGGTGAACCAAACCTTCTCTGGCTGGTTACAATATGCTGTAAGCACAACGTTTTTCTTATCTTGAGACTGTATTGAACACGTTAACAATTATTTTCTTCCGAATTCCACGTTTAAGCAGGCCATTCTATTTTCTCTTTATAAACCTTATGTTGTAAAGTAAGCATTCTCTGAAAGATTACAAGACATTATGAGCAATTTTTTCTGTCCCAGTAAATTATAGGCGATTAATTTTTACTCAACACCAAGTTTAAAACTTGACTGTAGTAACAATAATGCAGCAGTAAATCGGTTCTAACATACAAATAAAACTCACATTTGCCCGAGTTGCGCTCCAAACAAAAGCTGATTCACATTTTTATTGTAAAAACACTAATGCTGACAGCAATCTCTGATTGGCTGATATGTCAGTGGTTGATTGGGCATCGACTGCTTATCAAATATTTGTGCTCCATATTGCGGCATTAAGTGGATAGAGTTTACATTGCGTTTTATCATTTTATCACCGATTCTTATTATTTACTGTTTGCCAGTGTAGTAAGAAGTTCTTCATGCCTTATTATATGGCACCTAGTTGTTCAAACTCTGTGAAAAAGGTGTCGTCTAAGAGGGCGGACATAGGATACCATCTGTTGCCCTTGCTTTGGTACAAAGCTGCATGCTAAATTAATTCAGAACAAAATACTGTTCCCTGTAACAAGCAAACTTGGAATCAATGTCTTTTCACTTTACAAAAAAGAGGTGAAGCAAGCTTTCTCTCGCAGATTACAATAAACTGTAAACGCAATTCCTGTTCTTGAGACTACTCTAACACATTAGCAATCTAACCAGTATTTAAAACAGTATGGGGTTTCACATTTTCAATTTTATGAAAATTTTAATACCTTTAATGAGACACTTCCATAGACAAAAATAAAATCCTTGAGTTGGGCCCACTCTTTTTGGAAAGCTCAGGGAGTCACGGAAAACATGTTCTCCATGTTAGTGCGGGTGGACCGTAGTCTCTCACTGGAGATGATCTATGTTACAACGAAAACGGTGGATAGTTTTTAAAGATATTTAAAAATAAGAATGTGACTTTGCTTTAACAATATCTGCATGGACAGGTCTAAGTTTTTATTTGTTCCAACATACCACCAAATTGTAATACAACATAAAGCATACTCTGTAAAGGTACAAAGGCTGGCATACAGTATTTTTCAAACTAAACTACACAATGTCGTAATTTGACAAGGCTATTTGTTTCTTTTCCAATAGAATCCAATCCAATTCTAGCTAAATCTCAACAAAACAATTTATTGCGCAAGACCAGTCACAAACAAAAAATTAAGGACTAGACGCAATGTCGACATTCAACTCTGAGAAAAGGTCGACTACGTAAACTGACAAATTATTCTAGCAAGAACTTTATCCAAATTTGGCAGTCTTGGAGACTTCTGTTGAAGTCTGTCAATTTGTGGCATCAGGTGATACATAGATACACCTAAAATGCTCTTTGTTCCCACCAAGGTTTGAACCCAGGACTTTCTGCTAACCCGTTAGCCAACACCTGATGTGATCAACATATGGCGTATGTTAAGACAAACAGTTATACGACATCATTCACTGTGCAGTAAAAGAAAAGTGTTCAAGCATCAGGTTAAGGTTATGGGAGATCCTAGACAAATGTCTAAACTTGGTAAAGCGGAAAACATATCTTGCAAATGGCTGACAGGATTCCAATAAAAACTTTCAGATCTTGTACTTTATGCACTGTTCCCCATCAGGCTTTTAGAGATTGTCTTTTGACTGATCTACTTTGGCATGGGAGGGCTAGCTAACTTAAAACAGGGACTTTTAGTAATTTCATGAAAAACTCAAACATTGATTTAAACGAAAAGGGTTACTAAAAAACAAAATCAGCAGTTTTCAGATTTCACCTTGAACATTTATATAAAAAGAAAATTGGTCATGCTATCGACTCCACTGTTTTATTATGAATGTATTCCCTTTTCCCAAATCTTATAAAAAATATGGTCAAGGGACCCAATTAATGACAGATGAAGTCATTATATACAGACTCTCTACCTTCATGAATTAAAGTAGTGTTTTAGAAAGTTGAATTCCAAAGTTTGTAGATATTTGTCAGTAAGGTGCCATATAACCTTATGTCCTGACATTAAATTTTGGGTTTCTCATGTTGTTTCATTACATGACAACTGATACTTCTGTCCTCTGATTGTCTGGAACACAGTTTGATAATTTTGACCCACCACCCTGTGGAATAACACTTTTTATTTACGCCAGCAGGATGTCACGCATCTAGTAATGTGACCAATCAGATACCATAAAAATCATAAACCCTGACAACAAAGTAAGCAGACAATGTCAGTACATGAAACTTAGCATTAAAGAAGCATCAGTAACCATTTAATAAAAGAAATATAGACTGATCTATCAGGCAGATTAGGTTAAATAGACCCGAGAGAGACATATGCTGCATTTAAGGTGATTCATTGGCAAGCAGCTTCAAATGCTGTAACAGCAATGAAATGGGGTCCTCCAACTTTGGGTAATCTGTTGACCCCCTACAGAAAGGGCACAGTAGCACGAATGGTTATCACTGATTCTGTGTAAGCGATAAAGATGTTCACTAACATGTGCTGTCAATGAGACCAGTCGTGTGTCCCTGATTTAGTAGCTTGAACGTGCTGCGTCAGTTGGGGGACTCTTCCTTTTATCCGTGACTTTCTGGAAGACAGGAAGCTGCTTGGAACCTGTTTAAAATAAATAGAATAGTTTAAATTCCTTTTATGCAAACACGATGATACTACATAAAAACTCTTCAATCAAAAATACGCATTACAGACAAAATTGTTTTCATGTTGACGTGCATAATACCTGTGACAAATACATACATATGTTTACGAGTTTTGAAAAGTGAACAAGGATCCAGATTTATTGTCAGTAGTTGAATGTTGAATCTATAAGAAAATCAAGTAAATGGAAAATCTATTATTCTCTGTCTCCACATTTTGACAATGATAATTTATTTGTCAGCAGATTCAAACAAGATCACCCATCACATTCAAGTATTTTATGTACTATACAGTGGCGGATATAGGCTACCATAAGGGGGGCGGCCCAACATGTTGCCTCACGGAATTGGGCAAAGCGCGATTGTATATGCACAGGGGGTCCGAAAGTTGTGATAGCTGAGGATGCGGACCTTCTGTTCCGAAAATTTATCGGTGGACTAAAAAAACGGGAACACGATTCCACCGCAATCTGGGAGCTGACCCCTCCATCCGCTACCGGTCCTAGTTAGTGAACTCTCTTTTTCTTCGCGCTTCACGCTGTTTCTGTTTCATTTTGCTGGCGGCAGTCAAGGGGGGAGGGGTCGGGCCCCCGCCTATGCTATAGACAACTAAATACAACATATAAATGAAAGCGTTGATGGAACAAACACTTTCCTGATAGAAGACAACCTTCCAGGAAAATGACAACTGCATAAAAAAACTGAAAATCCCCTATCTTGCATAACGAAAAACCAATATTAACACAACTTTGATATGTCATTACCTCTGTATGCTCCTCACTCACATGGGAACATTTGTATCAAACATTACTGTATGTTTCAGTCCAGTTGTTAAATGTTATGAACTGTACTTAGAGATGTCGACAACCTGCCAAAGACGCATATTCATATCTTACCTCACTCATTCTAGCATGGTTGCTTTTCAAACAGCGAATGCTGGGCAGTGGTTAGTGAAATATTGTGTCAAAGCAAGTGGTATGGACAGTATTATTTCACTGGGCCACTTTTGTCTGTATATCATAAAGCCTTTACATACATTGGCGTATTGTTAAGTGGGTTTGTAGCAGAGAAAGGCAAAAATATCGTAGTCCAGAAAAGTCTAATCATCTCTATGAGAACATTTAAACCTGTCAACATAACCTCAGGGAGTTGTGTTCTGTAACTATTGTCCGATGGCCATCAATATTTAGACCTGGTGACATCACACATCATACCAATGTACCAATGAAAAACTAATATTCATTGAATTGCACGTTTAAATTAGTATTTCCACTTTATTTGCCAAAAATAACACTTTTACTCAACAAGTGTTATCTGAACTTTTTCCTTAATCAGATAAGAAAGGATTACAGATCCCTGCTTAAGGCCATGCTGGCAACGATTGACAATGTCATAAGTGAGATATTTATGGCAAAACACTTCCACCAATTTCGAGCAAATTGCGAACTCTAAGCACTGGCGTATACACGGCGGAAGGGGGGGGGGAGGTAAGGTGGCAGGTACAACGGGGTATGACAAACTGCTCAATGCAAAATCCCTCTCGGTACGGTAGGTACTAGTCATTCCTTGTATCCTAGCTCTTAGGCCAAATTGTTGTCACTGCAAAGGTCCCAGGTTGCCAGTCATTTCATCCCAGTCAAGCCACCTTTGGAAACAATTACCAACACCAGAGAAACATAGAGAATGGGCAATAAAATATAATTAAAACAGTAACAATAACTCACGACAAACGAATTCATGTACACCGTTCGACTGACGGCGAAATTTTACTTAACGGCTGCAAACTAGATGTCGCAAACGCTTGCTTAATCTCAAGATCACTTGCGTGAACTCGGAATAGAACTTTATTCCAAGTTCACTCACGTTTCCAAGTTCACGCACAACACCTCGAGTTCAGCTAATGAACATACGTCAAGTAGTGTTTACGGGTGTTCTAATTTCACTGGCGGTCGACAGGTGGGGTTGGGTTACAACAAGTGGATGTAAATGCCCATGAAAACGGTGGTTTGGCAATTCCTGACGCCAGTATTGTGTATAAGTCTTAGTGAAGTGGGTTAAGCGTTTACAGGATGGGATGTCTACAAAAAGTAATCTTTCAAAAAGTGGGGGGGGGGGTTATTTTAACCTTCAAATAGAACTAAAACTATATATTGTCATCTTCTACCATTGTATTCTATGAAGGCATGGCAAAGATCTCTGAATATTTGCATCAGGACCTAGCAATTGTAAACCAGGTGATTTGGGAAGTAAAACGACATATTCATTAGCTGTTTCCATGAGACAGACATTATTTTTGAAAAGTCCTTTTATATTTCTACCTTTCTAAGTCCTGAAGGAAAGATATAAGTTGTCAAATTGGATATAGTATGCTGCCTTGAGACGAACGATCAAATTACAGCCTCCAAATATCGTGACTTCTAGGTCAACTGTAGAAAAATTTTCACACCAAATCAGATTGATACTCTGCGTACAGGAAATGTCATTCTTTTTAAAATTACCTCGCCTCCTGATGTAGAATACAGTTTGATTGATTATTGTTCCAGACATCAAAATAAGCAAATCTATGTTCTTCCATATAAACTATTATTACTTCCTCATATGAGAACATTTAAATGTTATTGCATTCATAGAAAGATTTTTTCCAAATTATTAAAAGTAAAAATTATTACGAGGACACATGTACACCTTGGGGAGCTGTAGAAACCTTTGATTATGTGTTTGTTGAATGTAAGTTTGTTATAGCCTTGTGGCATGTCGTTCAGGGATTAATAACCTACATAGGTGCACAGCATATTTAATCTTTGACAAGAGGATGTGATAACGAGTATATATTTTAGAGGTGATTTTGAGGTCAATAGAATATTAATCACATTATGTTTGATACTATATCGTCATAAGAAGTGGTCTCCCATTGAGAAATCTGAGACCCCGTAATGCAGTCTTTAAGGAAACCCTTGACAATTATTTGAAGCAGTAGTAAAAATCAAAGCGCGTTTACCTATTATTTTGAAGTTGCTTCATTAAATGCTTACTTTCATAAAAAGATACTGCAAAAAATCTCGGACATTCGCCATAATTACACTATATTTGCTTTCCTAAATGACCAAATCCGTTTTAAAAACCGTATAACTTGAAAGTTGTAACGGTCACCTTATGTAGTTTTTTAGGGTAAATGTGTTGTTGGACATCAACGCTGTGTAAAATTACATGGCTTTTTAAAAGGAGGTTCTCTCCCCTGCAAACGGACCATTGGTTCCTCACTTGGGTGATTAATGCAGGATTCAATAGCTGACTTTTGAAATCGCCGCTCCATATTGAAATTCACTAACCTGCCAGATGGCGATCAGGTCTTCGGTGGACAGGCGTTCAGCGCCATCTACAGATCTATGTAACGCGGATGGAAGGTTTCATCCTACTTGCATATACACCTTTTTAACAC
The DNA here is from genome assembly GCA_002633005.1 of Phoronis australis. Classification (NCBI taxonomy): domain Eukaryota; kingdom Metazoa; phylum Phoronida; family Phoronidae; genus Phoronis; species Phoronis australis. Next base: position 273,437 of record NMRA01000410.1, on the reverse strand, counting down.
CTTTCCTGCTATTATAATGCCGGCAAATGTCCACTGCTGTGCGGTGGGATGTACCAGTGTCTTACGAAAAAGGCAAATCTTTTGAAACATCAATTGATGAGTAGAAAAAGGCAAATCTTTTGAAACATCAACTGATGAGTAGAAAAAGGCAAATCTTTTGAAACATCAATTGATGAGTAAGGACGCCCATACGTTTCCCACTTCGTAGATGTATTAGCAACAAAGCCAGTGGTTGCTGCTGATAAAGATGGAGAATTTCGATCCCAGCCCGTGGCAGAAAGCTAAATACGTTAGTGAACTTTAACTAATCAAACAATGTGAAGGCTTCACTATGGAATTTATTTATGTTTTTTCTGAATCACTATGCAGGAATTGATTTTCTGTTCACCAAATCTGAGTCTTGATAAAGCTGACGTCACTTTCGAGCTCTGGTTACTCCAAGTTTTTTATTACAAAAATATGCTCAAGATATTTTGGTATGTGGTCGTTCGACTCGCTTTATGCGCAGGTCACCCTTGCCCGTTTAACAGACTTTGTAAGGAAATTTCAAAATTTGTTGACGAGCATTACAGAGCATTGTTTTATTTCGGAGAGCAAGATTTTAAAGTCGTTGTTAATATCTCAGTCTTAATAGACCAAATTTGGTTTTGCTGTCCCTTTTAAGTGAGGTTTGCGAGCAAGGCCGTACCTGTATGTCACGTGGTTCAACAGCTGGGGTTCGTTGATACAGCCAATTTTTCGAAAATAAAAGCAAAAGAAAAACTAATTCCAGCCTGTGTTTTTGATGAAAAGTTACTGAAAACAGCTGGAGTGTTTTCTGAGAAAACTTCGCGTAATTCTGTTCAACATTGTGCATTTTACGTATTTGTTTCATTGTCACCGATTGTGTCACTTCAAGATAAGAGAACGACCAAATCTTTTCAAACTCCTCTGAACCCGAGTCTCGAAAAGGTGAAAAACATCAGCTGTTCGGACTTCTTTTCTCGTCTTCTAAACTAAAAGAATTGAGACAAACTCAAAATAAAAAGTCACGAAAATACGTTTATATTCTAAGGTTTTATAGTCGCTTATCGACAAGTTTGTACATTCATTCAAATATCTAAAAAACTATAGAATTAGAATTCAGCTCAGAAAAAGCACATAATTTCTGAAAATTTGCTAAAGACTACATTCTTAGCAGAACAACAGGATCAATAACATGACCAAATTTCACATGATTCAATATTCCAGGTAAAATTTCAAAAATTCTGTTACAGTTTTCTAAGTTATCATTTCGTTTTCATTTTTGCAACTTTATTTTTTCATAAAAAATCATAATTTTGATAGCGCTTCGTGCAAAAGTGGATTATTTTGAAAACAATTCCGACTATCGCTTTGGTAAACAGTGTATTAAAAATAGTATAATGTGAATCCGATCAGCCATTTCTGAGCTGCTATGGTCCGAAGTTAGCCGAAACTAGACATTTTTCTAGGATCCTACATGAAATTAAAACTTAAAACAAATTCAACAGAAATAAACAAAGACCCTCAACTAGCAAGTTATTACATATATTCAACTAAAATTCCCTTGGTTATAAACCTTTCAAACTTCAAGATGGAAATAGAAATGAAATATAGGGAACAGGGTGAATAAAATTTCCGCATTGTTGCATGTACTTAATTTTCATTTAGTTGTATGTCAACCAATATATAAAGATAACGACTTGAAAAAAACTAATTATAGTGTAGTCTTACTAATTGTGATTCAACACGCGTTTATAAAACTTAAAATTATCAATACTATCTACGTTGCTTAATAACATGCCATTCTGTATAAAAAAGATAGCACATGCAGTAAATTTCGCAGGCTTATTGAAACGGCGTAAACAGCGGTTCCCTTTATCGTCACGACGTCATTTCCAGAACATCAGAATAAGTTCTTCATAGTTGCTGAGGTCGCGCGTAACTTTGAGGCACCTGCAAAAGAACACAATAAACCGTTCAGTTCTGTAGTCATTCAAAACTCTTTGTTTGATGTTCTTTTAGGGCGCTTGCTTAACAAACACCATAATCTTTAAGCAGAGGTTTGGAGCGGCCAACGCACTAAATCAACAAACGTGTTTTTGAACATCATATCAAAAGTGCCCGTTTGCTTTCTAACACAACAATAAAGCATTTATTAAGAAAATGCTGCATATCAGATATATTTACTTATCTTCTGAGGGCAAGCCGTGAAATGTGCATTACTTCTTTATCGTAAATGTCAGATTACACAAAAATCATTTTTACTGAGACGATGAACTTTGTTTAGGGTAGGCGTTTTCAAATTTCTTTAAATATGAATTAAGATTTCGTAAGCAGACGTGTCTACGTTAAAAGAAAAAAATACCCTACTCTTCCTTTCGATGTCTGGTGTGCCCGCACCGCTTTCAAATTTCTACACTGAGTTTGACTTTTTGCTTTTTCAACCGTGATGTGGGTATTTGTACCAAATCTAAAAAAACTATAGAATAATTGTTCAGGAGAGCCATAAGCTGTAGTTTCTGACTTCCATGCGCGAACTAAAACACTGAAATACTTATCTCGCTCATAGTCTATGTATTTCAGCAACAACAGTTACAAATTTAAAAATTATAAATAATTTGACTGTATTTTTTGAGGCGAATACTTCAACACTGTCAATTTATTGAATGAGAAAGCCAATTTTGTGAACATGAAAGAAATAAGCCTTAAGCCACTTATTTTAAATTATTCGGAAACGAGCGCGAACTAAAGATGCGTGTCTATCTATGGTATCTTTAAAATAAAACACAATACTTCTACAACAAATTTTAAATTTCAAGGTCTGCCTTTTTTATTTTTTACATTGATTTAATCTGATGGTAGAAAAATCAAAACAAAAGGCGGTTTCAACTTTTTTGATGTCATTTCTAATTTGATGTTATGAAACCATACATTACAAAACATGAACCGCCAACTCTGTATCGCAATAGGAAAAATATGTATCTGACACACAAGGTGCGGCCAACACTATTGTTCGATTTTATAATTTCTTTGGACAAAGACAAAAACTGTCTAGTGCACCATTAACTGACTGTGAACGAATTTAATGAATACTTTATTAACATAGGAGGTCCAACTGCACCCACAGTGAATTCAAATAATACCTGAAGTTTCAAAAATACTTTCAGATAAAACATAACAACATTTCAATCCCACATTATCGCCGACCGTGACAAAGATGAAAGCAAACAGTACCAGTAAGACATGTAATGTAGTACTGATATTAATGACGTATTATCTTGCTTCATTGTCAATACCTGTGTCAGTAGCCTAGCCAAGCCACTGACTGAGATAATAAATCGACCACTGCTTACAGACTTCGTGCCTGACCCTTCAAAAATATCAAAATTAATGACCATCTCTTAGATATGAATACCATGAGTAAATATAGACATATTTTTTCACTTCCTACAATTCCAAAAATACTGTCAAAAGTTCAACAACAGTTATATGAATACCCTGAAAATAGCATTCTGTTGATATGCATCAATTCTGTTTTAGACTTCAGCATTTAACTTGTTTACAAAGTCTGTTTTACCTTAAACTTTATATCCATATTTGTTTACTTAAATAAATTAAATGCTTTTGACACAATAGACCACTTAAACCTTCTCCAAAAAGTAATATAATATTTCTATATCATCAATAATGTAAGCCAAATGTGAGTTTATAATTACCTCAAAGATAAAACAAAATAGGCATCAGTCAACAGTGGGTGTCCCACAAGGTTCCATATTGATATACCTGTTCTAATATTTGGAAAGAAAGATTCATCGAGTTCCTCCGTAAATTGCAAGTCATTGGAGGAGCTGAGTACATGGCTCGTATGTAAAAAATAACTTAAACAAAACAAAACAAAGACAAATTGTATGTTCTTTCCCTTTTCACAAAAAAATCATTGATGGTTAAATTCCAAAATTAAAACTAAACAGCGTCCTCTCAATTGAGTGCGACGCTATCAAAAGGAAACGCAGGTGCATCCTCGCCAAGACCAAAATCTCTCTTGATTATTGATTTTTCAGTATGAGTACAGACCGTGAAAGGGTGACCTCAATTTCTTAGGTGTAACAGTTGACAGGAACTTATTTCGAAATACTCAAGTTCATGCTCTCACTAATAAATGCCTCAAACATGTGGTATCATAACTTAAATGAAACACTTTACCCTTACACTTATTCTAAAAATCATCTCTTACTTAACATTACTTTCTCATCTCAACTATGGAGTGTGCTGTTGAGGTTTTAATCCTGTACACTGCTTGAAAGTCATCCAGTTAAAAAGCAATCAAAAACATCGCAAATCCAAGGGCTTTTGCCCATACCCGACCTCTCTGTAGACAAATTGATGTGCTACTTTTTTATGCTATTTTTATATGTTAAGCTGTTTGAAATTTTATTATACATATACCAATAATATGGTGCTACACTATTTTCAAACCTTTGTAATGAAGCCATCAGGTTCTATCACTACAAGCCAACAAAATAGAACATACAGTGTACCACGTCACCTCCCGGAAGTTAATTTACTCCTACCCATAATCCGCCCAATAGTCCCTATCCTTATTCGAATAAGAAGCAAACACGAAAATGCATTGAATTCCACACACCACCATTAATATATAATGTTATTTGTCAGATAAATGTATGGAAAATATTCGTAACAAGTCTTATTCTATAAAGCAAATCTTAAGAACGGAGTATTGGCTAACCCAGTCTTTCCACGGCCTTTAACGAATAATGTAAAAATACATTATTGGCCAAGATAGCGAAAATTGTTATGCGAATATCTGTTACATCTGTATGATCGTTATAAGTGATTTTGTTTGCCCAATACTTAATTTTTTTACGTTATTTACGAAAACTTTCTGTACTGATGACCGTATCTCCCAACATTTTTACCCACTTTTGTTTTAGTTAACTATAATACAGAACTAAGTTACACATATTTATATACATATACTCAAATAGGCTGCCTTCATAGAAAACAGCTATTTGGTGGAAACATTCTCATCCTGATCTCATTTACTTCTTGGTTATGCTTTTTTATGTTATTTGTAGATGTTTCAGGGAAATGAAACCTTTCATTCCCCCTCTCTCTTTACGTTTCCCTTTCTCTCTCACCAGGGGTCGTTTCATACATAGACGTGTCGACCTAAGACATTAGCCATACTTTTGACCTGCATCACATCTTCTCTTATGGAAAAGAAAAAGCGGGTTATGTCATATACTTTATGAACTCTATCCCATACCTCAACATTCCGACCAATTGCTTCAGTGCCTGCCATTTTGCGAGGTTACCGTAAAAAGGTTTCGAGTAAACTCACGAAGCTTGAGTGATAATTTTGCGTGGATTTGTGTGATCTTGCTCTTCTGGCTAGAAAAATTTCTACGAAACGCATCCCTGGTGGGGCTGCTGACATAACAGTGACCAAAATACAGTTACCGTTCGGTCCTGCGCATGCCAACTTTACTGTCGTAACGCCCATGCTCCAAGAAGCAGGCCGGCAATCATGTAGATATGAGCCAGAGCTTCCTGAGAACCGCTGGTTGTAACCTCAGGCGCCATTGTGGTCTGTAAAAAATATGATAAAACACGAAATTGATTCATAAAACAATAGGAGGGGCATTATTAATAAGTGCAGCTTGAAATCAGCTGATTTACGTTAACAAAATGCTCTCAAAGTTGTCCGTTTTCCATGCGCGCACCCAGCCTAGTAAAATATAGGGGGGAGGGCTCGAATTTTTCGGTATGCGGACCGTTTACTGAAAAAATAAACGAGGACTAAAACAAAACGGGGCCACTAGCTTCAGACCTGAAAATTGTGCATCGGCGCCGGATTCCTGTGCACTTTGTGGACATTTGTCTTGTTTGCTTGGACTTTTTGTTTCATTGAAGCGGACCTTTTTGCCCAATTCGTCAAATTGTGGGGCTCGTTCGATCCTCCCGAGCCCTTTTTACTTGCGTCCATGGTTTCTACGATTCAAAATACAGTGGGGGGTCACAAGAAATTGGTATCACGCGGTCCTATCCTTAGGGCAGGCCTAGTGACGGGCTTACCGTGGGGGTCAATAAATGACGACATTTACAACAACCTTAGCAACCCGTCACAAATATCGCCATTTTCACACGAGCATACAGACTGTACGTAATACTTAGAGGGGTCGAGGATTGCTGTGTGCGTGCGCTTTTGAAGTCATAAAATGGCGATGTAAAATAACAGATGTCAACGCTTTCAAATATTTTGCACATCATAAAACCGTAGCGAAAAGATAAATGTTGCCAACATAGACATCACCTAGACCGGGCGCGCGCCACTCATACACGAAGCTCACGCTCTCAATATGACACCACATTGGAGAATGCTACTCAGGACAAAAATGGCGTAAAACAGTGGGAGCCTTACGGCATCAGTCAGAAAATCCAGGGGCTTGCAGAGTTATGCTTGCAACCAAAGAGTTGAGTTTCTTGGTCCTGCCATTGAGATATGGGTTTTTTGGCTCGGCCATGGAGTTTAGTGATGCTGCCACTAATTTTTTAATGTCCTGCCACCATAGTTTAAGGTGAGCGACCATGCGTTGTTTCCACCACAGTCTTGGGTGATTGAGAACATAAAAAATCATTTCTGACCAGCATATGCTGTTATCCAATGATGATGCCGTTTGTACTTTTGTAAGTATTTGGTATTAATGACATTCATATGGGTTTTACTTGTTCTGAAAAACAACATCTGCATGCCCGAGTTACCTGCCAGCCATCCAAATCAGTACATCTAAGTGAATAATGTATTCTCAATTGAAATATATTCTGCTTTAAAAACTCATTTCTTAATATTTATTCCAAAATCAGGTGTTCTCTGTTGTATCAAAACAACAAATTCCGACAAAATCTATGCTTATGACGAAGATCACATTGGAAATTCTGTAGATTTGCACTGCTTGCGTACGAACTCTTTGTTTTTTGACTCAAAATTTGCGCAAAAAGTAAAGTGCATAATAACCAAAATATCAAAACTGTACGACTGAATTGCGCACCTGTTCTATACCCAAAATACAAAATTTCCCTCTCGAAAACGAGTGGAAATTTACCCTACCAAGCTAGCGTAGCATTAAATAATAACCCCGTGGAAACTGACCCCGTTTAGTTTTTTTAAAAGTCTAAATTTAATGTGAAGAATGTTCAAGCCATAAAAAAATGACTTCACGTCCTTGAAAACCTGTCTCGTCATTATTCAACGGTTCCCCCGACACGCATCAAGGGATTGGGATAAGCAGACATGATACCTGCAATTGGCGATATATCAACTTTGTTCAACAAGCAGATGTTTAAGTTTGGGGCTCGACCTGAGAAGCGCGCGGCAAGGAAAATCTTGCTTTTTCAGTATATGCCCCAATTAGGGAGAGAAAGTACTGAACTGCGAGCAGACCAAGAATATGATGTGTGGGAGCTGGGCTGAAGCGAAAACAATCACTATTTTCAGTTTCGAACAGTCCTTCGTTCAGTTGCCCAAATCTGCAACTGCTCATTTTTACGCTGCTGGTTCCAGGATATAATATCTGACTATTATGAAGACTAATCCATAATACTTGGCCACATGTTACAAATCTTCCGATTGCAGCAAAGGTTTCTTACTATAAAAGTCAAATTTGAAACCATGAGACGACCAAACGTGCGTGATCAGAGAGAAGATTTTATTTTAAATTTCGTGGCTGATGGGACGTGCAGTACGTAAATCACTGAGATATTAAGGCCGGGAAGGGAAAGGAACGGTTAGAAACAATGAGTGGGAGCGGGGCTGATCTCTTTGTGAGCAAATCATGCGCGCACCCAGTGAGAGGGCTCGGGGGGATCGAACGAGCCCCCCATTTGGCGAAGTGGGCAAAAAGGTCGGTCCCTGAGAAACAAATCGTCTGAGAAAATGAGACAAAATTCCATTAAACAAGCACAAACGTGCAACGCATAGTCCCCCGTTTTTTTGTTTTTTTGTTAGTCCACCGCCTATGTTGTTACCAATATCAGGGATTCTAAACCCCCATTTTGGGGGCCGGGTGCGCGCATGTAAGTAATTACACGGTGTGAGGATACTACAAAACGCCAACAAGTGCCTGGTGCTTGATCTGGGAAGACTTCAGATTCGTGAGAAGGAATACCGTTCGTGAGAGAAGAATATTTGTACGTTGGCAATCCCGAAGAACTGAGACTGTGTTCATTGCTTTTTGCATTACGGCGTTCTCTCGTTGAGTCCAACTTGTTCGGTTGTATAACACAGTCAACAACAAGTTGGGCGGATGACCGCTGTAACCAATATCTTACACTGGCGACTGATTAAGTAATTTCTGGCATTTAGGATTGGAGGTCTTTTGTTCTATAATTGCTCTAATCTCCGATAAGATCCTATCTAGCCTGACTGGGCTGTGATATTAAAAACAAGTTACAAAATGTTTGAACATAAATCAACAGCATTTCTGAATTCGCCATCAAATACTGATCTTGCTTATAGTTGTTGAATCACCAAAATCACCCAACTGCAACCGAAGTTAAGACAATCTATCCTGTCCGACGTACCACGCACTGGGTTTGACTGTGTTCACGTGTAATCGGCATTGAATAAGCCTGGCAGATAATTGGCCTGTCTGTTGTCATACCACACAAAAGACTGTTAAAAAGGAGCTAGATGTTATCACACGCTCACAACCGATCTATATGTTTGGTAAAGTCACTGAAAAGGGACGCCCCAATGAACTTAAAAACCTGTCATTTATTTACATGACTTTAATATTGTCATTTTTCACAGTAGTTCACATTAAATTTAGACCCCATTAAAAGCGACCGGTTTCATATTTCAATATTATTCAATATTACAAAGTTACCCGGGTCATTTTTCAATACTGAAAAGGCGTATATTGGGCAACACGAAAGTACGTACCACCCGACTGAACAGCACGTCTCCTGGATATACTGTATTTGCTTCGAGCGACACGAATTAAATGATAAATTTGCGCGATCTTACTGGTTTCTCTTGAGAAAACGGAGAAAATAAATCGCTCGCACTGGATTGACAAGCGTGCAGCAGCACAGGCCACTAAAGAAACTGCCACTGGTTGCTGTCTTCTGTTAGTTTGATGTTTCCCTATCGACTGATTGACACTTAAAAACGCATGTAAGTGCAGCATCACATGTTTTCTATGTTTCTGAAATATCTCAGTCTTCCACCTATTTATGTGTTAGATATCGCGCTTTGAAAAGGGCAATTTCCCCTTTTGTTTACAAGGCAATTATCCGTGTCACTTGATTAGTGGCTCTCTCAAAGATGTCGTCAAGTTGTCAGCCGCAGCAGTGCGTGCGCACGGTCCATGGTATAAGATGTCTATGGCTGCCAAGATCTAGTCCAACCAAAACTGTTCGAAGACGAAGTTTTATTTTTACACCACGCTACTGTACAAACCAATACTAGCATTTATTTTTGAAGTATACATGCAGTTTAATAAACACACCTAATAAAAACATTGACTGCTGTATACTTTCGGAGAATAAGCATGTAGGTCGGAAAAGCATACGGCTTGTACGCTCGTGAAAAAGGCGACAATTCTGAACGATCCCTTAAAAGCTTCGTCGTTGGCGATTTTTCATCGTAGCCAGAGGGGGTAATAAAGACTGAAAACACTCATAATCTATAAAATCACTGACCCGTTACTGTGGCTCAATTTCCAATGGCTTTCCATCGCCACTTTACCTTTGTCCGGCAATGCCCTGAACAGTATGTTTTAGGATCGGTGAATTAGCAGCCTCGTTTAATTTGTGTTGGAAATTAGTTTGTGCCAGGAAATCTCTCATTAATAACGAGACCTTACATCGTTTTCACTATTGAACATAACATAAAGCATTATCACAGTGGATGAAAATACAATCAATTGATGAAAGCGATTGGTAAACAAATTTCATGTGTGATTCTTTTCTGGGGTTTGTTTCTTGAAAAATTACTTAATTAGGTAGATGTTGTTATTTGTGTGTTCATGTAAACTCTTAATACTTTCCATTTAATAGTTGGTGCTAAATTGAATACATGTTAACTTCTCCCATTCTGTAACGGTCAAGTAAATTTTCAGGCAAAGAAATTTGGTCCTAAGTTTTTCACAAGTCTTTCACATACAGTTCGAAAGTTGTTGTTGACACTCACTTTAGATATCCTACATCTGCCAGTATCAGTCTACACTGTTATCATTGGTTGAAAATTACAAGGCAGACAAGGAAGTTTGTCAATATATATGTGTGTTTTGTGTCACGAATGTTTTTAATAGATACAATCTGGACGACATTCTTCCTTGTACCCCCCCTAAAGCAAACTGCATGTTATTTCCTTGTACGGATAAAGAAAACGTTCCACAAACAGCGCTTCATTTATTTTTGTTTGATTTTGAAAAACACCTTGGGCGTAGACACACACTCGAACACCAGTTTATTCTCGCATCGAAACTGCAAGGTAAACACAAAGAAGTCTACATTGTCATGTTCATTTTTCTCGACTCTTACAAAGCCGAACTTCTTCGTTTGATCAGATAGCATAGACAACTCAAAGAAAAAAATGCCCTTTCGGTTTAACACATCAAGTTATTCGTGAGTCCAATGAGAAAAAGATATGGTGACAACCTAATCGCAAGGACTTCAGATATGCCCGACATTTTAAAACCGCGGGAAAATGTTTCCTCCAGCAATTACTTTTTGATGAGATATGCACGTATTATGCAGGGCCGAGCGACTTTTGTAATACAGCTGAAAACATGTCTTATCTCCGCTCCAAAAGCAAAGCTTTGGAACAGCCATAAATGTCTAGTAATGTCCCTATGTCACAATCCTTTGAATAGTGTTGCATGACTGGCCGCTTCGTTCTATTTAAAGATATATCGCGGTGCCATGGTATTTGCAAATGTCATGATGCGAGTTTTGACACTTTAAAATAACGAAATATATACACAAAACGTACCGAGCGTGGCGTACATGAAATAATATCCCACTCGACATTATTCCGCGTATCGACCTCGACCGGAATTTGTATCCCATGCGCATTAGCGAATGTGCAATTCCGCCATATTTGAATTTACCGCCGCAGTTGCATTATGGGAAATGTATGCCTCTATCGCTTGACAGTGTACAGTGTTGCCGGGTGTGTTGTAACGAATGTTTAGCACAGGAGCGGTCAATAAAGTTATTTTATTTGATTTTGTATCAAAACATTAATATTAAATGAATAACTAGTGCAGGTTGCATGCAACTGTATTTTATTATAGAAATGTTTTGCCGCACCCCACCTCCGTCGACTGTGACTCCGGGGCCCGCTCTGCAATCTCCGTACTCAGGCTCACACTCATACATGTGTACTCGAGATTTCATACTCAAAATCGTGCTCACTGGAGTCGTACTCGCAAAAGCGTATTTAAAGTCGCATTTCGAGTAGACTCGAAACGTACTCAAATCTGACAATTGTACTCAAGTTGCTATGGAACTCTTCAGTTATGATGTGAAATGGAAAACCATGAAAAGTCGTGCTGATTCAGCGCTCCCTATATTCGCATCGACTACCCTAGCAACTATGTTATCGTCAGCTCTCGCTACAATTACAAGAGTATAACGTGGAATGCTGAGTGTTCAGTAACTGTTTTTCATTTTTTCAGTTTGAATACAATATTCTTCTTCCATTTCTTGATACATTTGCCAATTATTAAGCTTTACTTCTTGAGTTCCTTATCTCCCGAAATTTGAAACAGCCTATCAAAGAAAGTCAGTTGGCCGGAGAGGAGCAGCCAAAACCTCAGTGTCTGATGCAGTCAGGGGGCATTCTCCCCTGCAGAATGGTGAATGTTGACCTAATCCCCTTTTGTCCACTGACGTCACAAGCATACTGTCGCCCCCAGTGGAGGCCCTGAGAACTCGTAAGCAAACCGAGTTCATGAACCCGGAAGTATCCAGCCCAGCAACGGCCGAGCCAAGCTGGCGAACAGACTTGTATTTATTGTGGGAGGTTGAGTATCGTTTTTTTTCTAAAATCATAATGCATGGTATATAATAATGAATGGTATATAGTAACAACTAATTATGATTGAAAGATTCCATTTTAGTCGAGCGTAAATGAGGCTATTTCGCGTGGGGATAAAACTTTCGCTTTGCCGTGTGTAACACAGAACATTGGTATGGTGTTGCAGGATCGCGAGAATGAATATTCAAATTTTCTTAATGTATTGGAACAATATTAATTTCCTGAGAGATATGACATGCAACATTATTTAAAAAACACACTAAAACATAGCGACTCTGGAAAAATCATAAAAAATACTTTAATCACAGTCGCCAGCATGCTTGTTTACGAGTTCTCAGGGCCTCCACTGGGGGCGCCAGTATGCTTGTGACGTCAGTGGACAAAAGAGGATTTGGCCAACATTCACCATTCTGCTTCTCCTCTATAATTGACTCATTTACTCCTAAAATTGGCATGGTCACACCAACGATTGACGGCATATTGAAATTATATTTTTCATTAATGCAGTGGTAGGCCGGTGACCCCGTACGGGAGTCGTGTACCATATCACAGGCCTGCAGTCAACATTTCTAGGGGAGAGTCCGAATTGCCCACTTTCTTTGACGGGAGGTATAATTTCAAAAGTTTGTACCTTAATTGCCAGCGGTGGTGTTCTCTAGTAAACCGGTTGTCCAGCCAAAAACTCCAGTCGACATTTTTGGACCGCAGTTGCTTGGTTACTGGTCAACCCCTGTTCTCTCATAGAACCCATTGCCGTGTAGGCCTACGCTGATGTCAAAACTTTGATACTGTATCTTTGCATTTTACCGGGATGTATCAAGTTAGCTGACATTTGGCGCGTGAGTTAACAACACTACATGTAGTACAGGCATTCAGAGTTCATCAGTGAACGGGAGGAGACGTCTACTCATATATCGGCAAACAAAATCTGGAATATCATTCGAGGATTGAGGAATTATCGATGGCTAAATGACTATGATGTGAAATCTGACAGGGAAGCAAACTGTTTTTTTTACAATCCTCATCATTAAGAAACCGTAGGCCTACAAGCCATTGCACACGCACTTCATCACGGCAATCCCCACCCCACAGCTGTTTTTGACCCTTGTAATGACTCGACGACATGGGGTTAACATTTGCCAGTTGCCAGGAATCGTAGTAAGAAGGACTTTAAAAATTGGCGGCAATGAAATGCGGTGAGTATGAAGTGTGAGTTTGCGAGCATGATTTGAGTCTCAGTACGGAGATTGGAGACCGGGGCCAGGTAAACTATAAGCACGTGTCTTTGGTTGTACAAATTTTTAAAATTATAATTTTTGTAAGATACTGAAAATTTGTAACATATTTGTACGAGTCATAATAATTGAAAACGGCAGCTAAATACAATAATCTCGTCCGTATAGAAACTCTCACGCTGTTGCTAGGCATACATACTATCCCAGAATGCAATAGAGAGGAACCGGTGTGGGGCATGCGCATTGAGATTTGCACGTGAGTTTCTTTTGTTTTCTTCCGGCATTTTATAAATACTTCACCCCAACTGTTTACGTGGCTAATCACAACCTGTTGTGTATGTACGTGCGCGTTACGTTGCTAACTTACTATAGTAAAAGAAAACAGTTTCAAATGTAACGGTTTATTACTTGAAATTGATAAAAAGCGTGAAAACGACAGTTATCGTGCATTGAACTTGTATCATATTTCAAAAATAAATTAATAACAAGAATATTTATAACATTGTAAAATGCTCATCAGGTAGCTGCACTCATTCATGAAACTAGGTCATTGACCGGAGCGTAGCCTACACGTCGTCTGCTTTCACGAAGATGTTATAAGTGCCACCGTTGATGACAGCTCCGGCGAATATGTACGTTGTAGCGTTGTTGCAGGTAAGTTGTCGCATTTCTACGGATACTGTAGCCTTGGACTTGGTACAAAGCTGTATACTAAATATACGACAGTCTTTTGATACAGCTAGCTGGCTGGCTACGGATTCTGTAGCATGGATAGGTTCACGTGTTGCTGGGACGGTCGTCGTTGCTGCTCGTGTAATACTGTCGCCGATAGTATCGGGTGCTGTCATGGTCAGTGACGACAATATTTGATATTGGAGAGGAATCGGTGCCTGAGTTGCAGACGATATATCTTAGCAATTGAAAACTGAGACAGAACTGTCGTATAATTGACAGTCCTGTTCCAGATGTTACGACTGAGACCTGGTTGCATGTTGAGTGGTATATACACTGCTACAATTGTATTACTTTAAGCTATTTTCCAAAAGTTTGATGATCTAACCGGCTAACGACGTCGAGTCGATATTGACCTACCTTTTGAACCTTCAATGTCAGAGGTCATTGTTGAAGTAGTGCTGGAGGTGAATACGGAAAGCATTATTACATGTACATGACCGTATTTCCCTCGACAGATTCAACGCGTATGGGATAAATTGTTTTATAGAAATATGGCTGAGCAATAACAACAGTCAGATACTATATAAGCAAAAAGCCATGATACCTTCATTCAGTTCAAAACAATAAATTTTGGTATCTTTTAACTTGAAGGCGTTTTATAGCTTGTTTTAGCTCATAACAACTTTTTGAAATGTTCGATTACGATATTAAACAGTGCACAAGCTTTTGCAGAGTCGAGCTTTCCCTGAGTCATCACACACATTCGAAAAATTACGCGCTCTTTGCTGCCAACATACACAAATGTCCGGATATTACGGACTAAAACCGTTTAAAAAACTTGTTTAGATGCAGCGACAGTGTCTTAATTGCGACCTTAGCTGGGGAACAAAACGGTAACTGTCACAAAAAAAGGTTGCGTTCTTTTACAAGGACCTCAATTTGTCAAAAGTTTTGAATAATAACATAATGAAATAACCTAGTTAAAGATTTCAGTTCAATTGCATTATTAACCTCAAAGCTCGTTTTCCAAATGGCTGGAAGTAGACTTTCCCCAACTTCACCGTCAGCTTTTAACCTGTTGATTGTTTTAAATCAAAATGACAAAATTTCTCTAAAAGCACGTCGTGTGCACCGTAGAGAACTACTCATAGCGAATCGTAGGATGGTAGTTCTATTCGGATATCTAAAGCTGCATTTCGCATTGTTTTGCTGGCTAAAAAACGAATTAGGCTTTTCACTCTCATAAAACAGGATAAGATTCCATTACCAACTCAAGTCATAGGTAATGCGCATGTGCACCATTTAAAATTAACAATTTTAGGATTGGCCAACCTCGATAAATTTTTAAATGCTTTTTTGAGTCGCTGATGGTTTCGATGTTCCTTTTGGTAACGGAAACCTAATATCACGGTAAGGAATATTATGATACCGATTTAAAGAGACTGAAAGGCCTATTTCGAATTTTGTTTTTATTGAGCATAGCAGCTTTAACAGATCTAAATCATTTTCATCGAAAATTCGAGAGAGTTTATTCGCAAATACGTGTAGTTGATAACATCATGTTGCTACTTGATCGTTTCACGACATTTACTGAGACATTGATAAAGCTATTCAAGGATCTCTCTTGAACATAAAAGGTTTATGTAGGACCTTATCGACAAGATTGAACATTTAGTGAAACATCAAATGAAATGAAAGAACATGGGCAAACAATTAATTAAATTTAACTTGTTAAATGCATTATCGTCATTATTTTGACATTTGTCTCTTTAATTTGATACCAGTCCTTAGGGTTTATTTTGCATTACTCATCTCTATTTATAGCCTCAAGGGCCTATTTTTGTATTCTCTACGCGACACCTGATTTGTCGCCCATATTTCCTTTAATCAGTTCACCGTGGTCTCTCTCATTCAGCCACCTACCTCGTCGTCTACAAGACCTACGTTCGTTCTCTGCATTTTTTGTTTGCATTTCTTCGATTCCTTTTGACCCTTGACCCCTTACTCCGTTCGGGTGCGACGCTCTGCCACTTCTCGTTCCTCTGCTTTACTTCGTCCTTTTCGAGGTAAGTCCCGTTTTTGATTTTAACCAACCTTTTCATCCACGTTATACCCCATGTAGCCCCATGTTCTCATCCTTGGCAGTTCTTACGTTCGTTGGCTGCACAACTTCGTGTCCGACCCTCCCCAGGCCCGCTACTTCCATAACTACGGCTTCCGACCTTCCCTGGTCACCATTTTGTCCCTGGGCATGTCGGGTGGGACCCTTCTGCCCAGCCCGAAGTCCATCCAACCGGCCACCCGTTCCCTTCCCCGTTCCCCTCCCGACCTCGTTTTTCTCCAGATAGGAGGGAATGACCTCCACTCCACCTCCATCGCACCTCATGCCTTGGCCTCCCACCTCGTTTCTTTCGCCCGTTTTTTGTTAATTGCCTACGACGTCCGTCGTGTCCTCGTCGGACGGGCGTTTCACCGATTACATGCCGGGAGGCGTTCGTTCTCGCCTTCAACTCATCCCTTAAATCACTCCTGTCCCACGAGCCCCACATTTATTTTTGGACTCACAAGGGAGGTTTCTGGGCTAACCCCAACCACCTCTACCGCCCAGACGGGATCCACTTTAACCACTCGGGCCTTCATAAACACGCCTTCAGCATTCGCGTGGCCATTGGTCACCACCTTCGCGAACTGGGCCTTCTCACCCTCTAGTCCCGCCCCACCCCTCCCCTTTCCTTCCAGTTATTCCTGGTACTTTTTTGTATCGTTATATCCTGGACCCCTACCTTACACCTCGTTCTAAATATTCATTTTCGGCAGTTTGCCTACAGGGGACCTTATAATGCCCTGTCATATTAATATCTCCTTTCGGCAGTATTCTCAACGAGGTTCTTTCCTCATGGGATTATTATATCCCCATATTTGCCTCCTCTACAATTCTTTCACTTTCCGCGGTTTGCCTTCAGGGGGGCTTATTCCCTGCCAACTACACATTATTTCGGCGGTTACTAGGAGGGTTTACTCCTTGTTCTGGCTTACGCAGCCCCCTAGTTATCCCTCTATCCCTCCTAGGGATTGTACCTCTTGTTTCCACCTTTTTAATACCTCGCTCGCTCAATTCTATTTCGGCGGTTTGCCTGCAGGGGGCCTTACAATACCCTGTTCTAACCACTACTTTCGGCGGTGTTCCCATGACGAGGTTCTGTCTTCCCTTTCGGGATGATTATATCCCCTGTACTTCCCATTTTTTATTCATTTCCCTTCGGCGGTTGTCCCCGCCCCGGGATCGTCACCCTGGATTTTTCCCCCGGTGGTGTATGTTTTTCTTTTTCCAGCATGGCACCCAAGAAAGCCACCAGGGCATATGCCTGCAAGTCTGCAAGTCCCTTCGAGCGTCCTCCACCAGCGCCACCAGCATCATCCGAAATCCAGCCATCGCCGCCCGTCATTGTCTATGCTAAGCTGGCTGCATAATTGACACGACTATGACGCAGATTCTGCCGCTCCGCCGCCCACCGTTAGCCAGCCGCTGGACCCGTCACCTCCGTTCTACCCCTCCCAGCCGACGTTCACTGCCCCACCTTCAGCCTCCGATGCGACTACCACTCCGTCTTTTTTCGGGTATTGACACTTCATCAAATAATTTGTATATGTCGTTGCCTCTGGGTTTTCATGTCGACTCCAAAAACTCGTATACGCATCTTCAACAACGAGTTCATTGACTTTTCTTCTCTCCTTTCAGGTGAGCCATCCGCCTGCTCCAATCCCTCTGTCTCCATCTCCTTCACCGATAACACTCCAATCTTTTCCAGCTCTGCACGTCCAAAGGCCATCTCATCCATTCTTCAGTGGACCCAGGCCTTCAATATTTTCCAGTCCATCCTGGTCCAGAAGTTTGCCCCTAAGCTCCCAAAGTATTCGACCATAGTTCATGACTGCAACACACACTACGGCCTTTCTGCAGCCTTGTTTTATGATACCCATTTCAGGAAATTTCGGTCTTCTTTCCCCTTCGAGTGGGACCATATCCACTGGGACCTGTGGCGCCAAGTTTGCCTCAAGTTCAACAAGATCCAACGCCACCCAACCAACAGTCAGTCCTTTCGCCAGGGCTCATCCACCTCCACATTTTTTCGAGGCCCACGTGCCCCAACCCCTAACCCCAACTCTTTCCTCACAGGTAACTGCTGGAAGTTCAACGACCAGTCCTGCAACCTTCCCCTCTGCCGAAACCAGCATTGTTGTGGCTTCTGCGGCACCAACCACCCAGCCCGATCATGCATCTCCAAAACCACCAACCCACCTGCCAGGTATCCCAACACCCGTAAAAGTAAGCAAACTTAAACCTCTCCTTTCAGGTTATGACTCCCTCTCATCTACGGAGCTTATCAATGGTTTCTCTTTTGGTTTCAGACTCGGCGCCTCCCCGATATGTCACTCCAATCACCCCACCAACCACCCATCAGCTTTCCGTAATCCCGAAGTTACCTTTCCGAAAATACAGACTGAGGTTCTGCTGGGTCGCTATGCCGGTCCCTTCCCATCCCCCCATTCCCCCTTTTCTCTTTGTCACTCCTTGCCCTCAACCCTAAATCTCACCCTAACAGTTTTCGTCTCATTCATAACTTGTCATATCCATCTCGTCACGCTAACTCAGTTAACACCCTCATACCCCCTCAATTCTCCCAAGTCCAGTACCAATCCATCACGGACGCTATCCGCCTGGTTCAACGGTTTGGGCGCCACTCCCTCATGGCTAAGACTGACATCAATGACGCTTTTCGCATCGTACAGGTGCACCCTGACGACTACCACCTCTTAGGTCTCTCCTGGGCCAACAACCTCTACTACGACAGGTGCCTGCCATTTGGCTGTGCCTCCAGCTGCAACATCTTCAAAAAGGTCAGTTGTGCGATTCAAAAGATCCTCACCAACTTGAAGGTCGCCGGCGTTTCGCACTACCTCGATGACTTCTTTTTCGTGGGCCCCCCCATCCTCGCCAACATGCTCCCGGGACCTTGCCAGATTCATATCACTCTGTGACTCCCTATCAACCTCGACAAGACAATTCAGCCGACTACCTCCATCACCATTTATGGCATGCACCTCGACTCTGCCACCATGACTGCTTCTCTCCCACAGTACAAGGTGGACAGAGCTTCCAACCTCCTGCTCGACTTCCAAAAGCGCCGAAAGGTTACTCTTCGCGACCTCCAATCCCTCATTGGTCTACTAAACTTCGCCTGCTCCGTCATCGTACCCGGCCGCGCCTTCCTGCGCGGACTCATCAACCTCACCATCGGCATTTCGAGACCAGACCACTTCGTCACTCTCAATAAAGAAGCTAGAGCGGACCTTCGGGCTTGGTCCATCTTTATCCGAGGCTTCAATGGGAAAACACTGTTCCTATTCGACGAGTGGACATTTACAGACACCATCAAACTGTACTTTGATGCTGCGGGCTCCAACGGGGGTTTTGCTGCGACCTTAGGAGCTTCCTGGTTTGCCTGCCCGTGGCCCAAGCACCTGCAGCGCCATCACATCACCTTCAAGGAACTCCTTCCTATCGCTATAGTGCTAGAGCTGTGGGGTTCAAAGCTCGCCAACCACAAGATCCTCTTCCTGTGCAATAACCGTGCTGTCGTTCACATTATCAACAAGACCTCCTCCCGCCACGCCCCCATTATGTCTCTTGTTCGTCGTCTGGTCATCTCCGCTCTTACCTTTAATGTTTATTTTCGGGCAAAACATATCCCCGGCTACACTAGCATCATCGCTGACGCACTTTCTCGTTTCAACTTTCAGGTCGCCTTTTCCCAGGGTTCTTGGCTCAGCCCTCATCCGACACCGATCCCGACGCACCTCCTGACAGAGTGACCAGACTGCTCCGGGCTTCCCCGACCCCCTCCACTCTTCAGTCCTACACCCGCATCCTGCATAACCTCGCACAGTTTCATCTATCCTCTAACAACTCTCCGATCACCTTGCCCATTAATACCTCTTTCCTGGCCCACTACATATCTCATTTCTTCGAATCTGGCCTTAGTAGCTCGTCTATCCTGTCCTATGTCTCTGCCATTAGTTTTGTCCACAAGCTTGACAACCTCCCTGACCCCACTTCCTCCTTTTTCATCAAAGAAATCCTCAAAGGCGCTTCCAATCTGCACCCTTCTTCTGACACACGCATGCCCATTACTTCCGCTTTGCTTCACCGCTTGTTTGACGCCTGCCCTTCTGCACTCGGCTCTTTTGCCGACTTGGTTCTCGCACTTGCTATGTTCCTCCTAGCCTTCCATGCCTTCCTCAGGGTCGGTGAATTCACAGTCACCTCCTCGCTCTCCTCCCACGTCATACAGGTCAGCGACGTCGTCTTCCCCGCCCCTCTGGCGATTCTGTGGTCATCACTATGCGTACCTTCAAGCACAGGTCGGGACCAGTCTCACTTACAATTCCGTCCAGCCAATTTCCCCATTGCCCAGTAGCTGCCCTAACCTTGTACTTGCCTACTTTTCAGCCCTCTCCTGGCCCCTTGTTCCAACACCTCAGTGGATCACCGGTTACACGTTCCTGCTTCAAATCCATGTTAAATAAAGTGGTTTCCTTTGTAGGACTCGACACCAAGTCTTATACGTTACATAGCTTTCGCATTGGGGCCGCCACTTCTGCGGCCAGCCGTGGCGTCCCTGAACCGGTGATCCAGCGCATGGGGCGCTGGAAATCTGACGCACTAAAAAACTACATTCGCATGTCTGCTTTTCCTCTTCCCCAGGCTTCTTGAACTCCTGGTGAGCCTGTTGTTGCAGCTCCCCATTTCTCTGACTTTGCTTTTCAGCCCCTCCCACTCCTCTGGGTCTGTGGTTTCAGCCCTCTAAGTCTGGTCTGTTGTTGCAGCCGGCCTCCTCCCGTTCGCAGGTCTGTAGCTGCAGGCTTCAATTTCTAGTCATTGGTTCCAGTTACCTTTACTTCCAGTTCGTTCTGTTCTTGTTTTTTATATTCTAGACTTTTGTATAATAGTTTCCTGTTATACCGTTATTAGTAGGCCTACCTGTATTTTTAATAGTCTAACATTGTTATTGCCCGGGTTCCGCTTCCTCGGATGGGCGATGTCAGCATTCCCGTGCTGCCATTATGGCGTTTTGTCCAAGCCCATCTTGCAGAGTCTTAGTTAGTTTTATCTATTTACGTCATAATAAATGACAATATTCGCAATCGTCCTCTTGTTTTACTCTGCAACATAGCTCGTGGCGTACCCCGGGCAAAATAGATTACGATAGATTAAATTTAACTTGTTAAATGCATTTATCGTCATTATTTTGACATTTGGCTCTTTAATTTGATACCAGTCCTTAGGGTTTATTTTGCATTACTCATCTCTATTTATAGCCTCAAGGGCCTACTTTTGTATTCATACACTTCTCTACGCGACACCTGATTGGTCGCCCACATTTCCTTTGTTCAGTTCAACGTGGTCTCTCTCATTCAGCCACCTACCTCGTCCTCTACAATACCTACGTTCGTTTTCTGCATTGTTTCCCCACACCCCATCCCGGGTGTCGGTTTCACTTTCTCTTTTCTCATATAAATTTCCTGTTAGGTTTTTTCAAGTTTTGTGTTCATGTTCTGTACTTTTCCTTTAAGCCCTTCAGGCAGTACTTTTGTTCCCTCTTTCAGGGCTATTCACGCCGGTGGGCGTTTTGTCCATGCCCATCTTGCAGAGTCTTAGTTAGTTTTATCTATTTACGTCATAATAAATGACAATATTCGCAATCGTCCTCTTGTTTTACTCTGCAACATAGCTCGTGGCGTACCCCGGGCAAAATAGATTACGATAAATTTCTTCCTCGTACATCACCCGCAATATCAATGGTTTGTTTCATGAAAATGAGGACAAAATTTCTGTCAAGTTCATGAGGAATACCCTAGAAAGACTTTCAAAACGCATGTCAATTTTTATTTTTTTATTTTTCAGTAAGGATAAACGTTACCTTGTGACTATAGAAAAAGCGAAATAACATGGCATCATTGAGAAATAACATCCACGTGGTATGGCTAATCTAAGTACCAGCAAAATTCAATATGGAGAAAAAACGGTTTAACAAAATTCAGTTTGGAGAAAAATGGATTGACAAAATTACCTTAGGCAAATCTGAGGTGTTCTGGGCCTGCTGATGGCTTGTAGTGGTGTCGTTGGTATTCCCATTTGAGGCAGATGGGAAAATCACCAAACACGCGATCACAATCAAACCCAGAGAGATCTTGAACGAACACATCTTGGTCGTATAATGTCGATTTCACCTTTACTGCCCTTATCTGCGTGATCAGTTCGTCTATGTGAGTCCTCGTGGTCCAGGAGGCTACTTGGGATTTTAGATTGTCCTTATGTATTTTGATTTGTTATTCTATGAAAGGACATTGTCGACAACGAAGACCTGTTTTCTTAATGAGGCGCGGCGCGGAATCAACCCAAAGTCTGCGCAGTCGCAGCCTACATTGCCGCTGAACTAAATACAGAGTATTTTAATTAATACTGTGTATGTGTGTGTGTGTGTGTGTGTGTGTGTGTGTGTGTGTGTGTGTGTGTGCGCGCGCGCGCGCGTGTTTGTGTGTGTGTGTGCGCGTGTGTGTGTTCTCTTGAATTTTCTCTCTTCTCCATGTGTTTTTCTTTTCTCGACTGTACCCGGTCCACGTCTTTGACGGTTGCACTGATAAAACCCTGACACTGAAAATTGTTTGGGAGGCACATGCCTCCCGCCCCTCTTCCTTCGTCCCTTTTTGGCACTTTGTTTTCTATTACCTGGGGATGCTCTTGTGTAAGAGTGAAATGTTGGGTATGTTTTTATTATGGTTTTGAAATATGAAGTTTCCAGTTAGCTACGCCAATTATAATCAACAAATGTAAGGACTCTGAAGACTAGTTAGTCGACGTAATTTGAGAAAATCCCTGAAATTCTGTGCAAGTGACACAGATCTCACAAGTTATTCCAGTAGATGGTGTTTTAGCAACAAAACGCGCAACGTTTCTCTTGCTTTGACAGGCGCGGGAAAAATTTCACTAGCCCAACTCGAGTGACTTAAGCTTGTTAGTGTATACCGCGAATTCTTTACAATATCCGTCTTAATTCCCATGGACATGCATGACCAGATCCCTGAAGCAAGTAAGCGAGTCATTTTTAAGTGTAAATTGTATTTTTGACGATGCAAGAACTTACTTGAACTGGAAGCCGGAGTAAATAATCCACATGCCCTGTGATAAAACTACGTACATCACTTGCAAACACGTCGTTTCAGATTGCCACATTTCGTACAATAGTAGCAAACTGTATGTTTTTTTAGTAATTATAGCGGTAAACCTCGGGGTTGTTTACCCTAGGGTGGTATTTCAGAGAGATTTCCGGGTATTTTCGACAATGAGTGTATGAATGTGAGGTAAACAGTTTAATTCATGTTACCATTCTCTTGACGACCTCAACGTCTTTGTGGTGGCCGAGGTCTCCCAAAGCACAATCTCGTTGGAAGCAGGAAGTTAGTTATCTTTCCCACCCCTATGGTTAAAACCGTGATGTTGAGCCATAAATCAATCTCTCTCATCTGAGCCATTTCTCTATATGCACCCCTTTGCACATGCCACTGGTTGGGTTTTAAAGAGGCCTGGAACGCGATAAACAGACTAAATTGCGATATTCATAGGCGGATTTAGGGGGGTGGGCCTAGGGGTCCCGCCCCCCCCTCCCTTGGCGGCCTCAAAAAAATTAAATTAAAACAGCAAAAGCGTAGGGAAATGTTGAGTTTATTAATTAACACCAGCAATTAAAATTATACGGCTGAAACAAGATTTAAATGTGTCCAGTTTTTGTGTGTTTGGGGGGGG